>OU015761.1:68979489-68998661 GCA_907173295.1 Fagus sylvatica | reverse complement strand
AAGATCCTCATGTCATTATTCGAGAGGTTTCAGTTTGTAGATGGCGAGGGTGAATTTGAAAAGTTGGGGAGTCATAACCAAGCATTGATTGAAAAAAATCTAAGTAGTACAGAGAAAGATGTTAAGAGGTAAATGTGAGTGTTTTTGTTTTTGGATGATTGAGTTTTGGCCCCAAGGGTGGTGGCAGAGCTGGTAAGAGTGCATCATATAAAATTGGGTTATTGGCCATTTGCAAGGCTTTTAGTTTTAATAATTAGTTTAGCAGTAAATTCAATAATCTTAGTCTAGTGCTCGGTCTGCTATCATTACTGCCACCAGTATCATTATTTTGGAAGGAAGTCTCTGTGAAATGGCATTGTATAGCAAGTCAAAAAAAAATTCCCCAATTTTCTGATCATAAAATAGAATTGTATAGTCAATATCCCCCCCATTTTCTGGTTATAAAATAGATTGATGATGTAGTGTTTTGTTAATGTTGTTATTCATTCAGGTGTTTGATAATGGAGCTAGCATCTTCTTTTGTTGAAGGAGCCAAGGAGGATCTTATTGATCTAATCTATAAATTTATTACACACACTTTTCAGGTATATTGTTGACACTCTATACCCACATGACATGCTTTGTATTAATGCCAATTCTGTTACCCCTTTGACTAATGGATTTAGTCTGACACCATTTGTGAACCTTTGGTTTTTAGGTAACTAATGAGTCTGGTCATCGTGAAGCATACTACACATTGAGCAGAATTCTAGAGGTCTGAATTGGCATCTCCCTACTCTTAAATATTGTTATTTTTGGAGCTTCTTATCATTATGAAATCTCATCTATGTTATGGAATGTGACAGGAACATGCTTGGTTTTCTTCTTCCCGATTTGTTGAGCTGATCGATTTGTTACTCAGTCTCAAGTCTCCTGTCGATATTGCATCTCTTAGAAGTCGGTTTGCTAGTATCCACGTCTTAATGGTTCACACATTGAAGGTAAATAATTGTCTCTTTAAGGTAATGATAAAGTAAATTAGTTTTTAGAATGGGGGTAATTGTACTTATTAAACAATTGAAAAGAGAAAGAGTGAGGGTAAGTAATTGTGCAGTTGGTCCTCAATAGAAATGGGTGGGTTTTTTTTTGTTTTTTTATTTTTATTATTATTAGAAAGATGTTTGTTCACTTCACTATACATTGGAGCATAATATAACGATAAGTTTGGAGAGCTGCCTTGGTGCGCTTTCTATCTTTGCTTTCCTCTATTTCATCTCATTCTTTACTTTTCTACCTGTTAATTGTTTAATTTTATTGAATTACATTTTTCTCTCAAGTTCTTTTCTATGTCTCAGTTAGTGATTCTTAAACCTGCATCATACCCATAATTCGACCCTTGAAATTTTTAGCACTTCTTTATGAATGTGTCTCATGTAATTACTCAAGATGATATATATTTATATGGGTGAAATGGGTTCGTGTCAAAACAAGTCAACCTGTCTTGACTCAAATAATGAATTGGGTTATTTTGGGTTGATTGCGGGTTACGCAGATCAACACAGTATTGACCTATTTATAAATCCTGTCAAAGCAGGTTGATCCGCTTTGACATGAACTCATTTACACTAAAAACTAACTCGTAAATAATCGTGTTGTGTTTGCGGATCATGTCAAACATTGCCTCCCTTAGTTTGTAGGAAGCAAAGTTCTTTGAGTGGTGTAGCTGATTTATTGTTTGGGTGGTGAAATTTGTTGGGGAAGCATTCTTTTGACATTTGGAACTTGGTTCCTTTATGTCTGATGTGGACCTTGATACCCGTGCTTGTGTTCTCGTTTTAAAGGATCTTCAACAAACATTTTATGTTGAATGAGGCTGTATTATGTTCCCATGGTTCCAAATTTTTACTTCTCTTTACAGTTTAAAAAAGACTGTTGAACTTCTGTAATGGAATTTTTGTTAAACCTTCGTACACTGTGTGCAGATGAGCTTGGAGGAGGAGAATACAAAGGGTTTTCTTATTCTCAATGAGATTATAATCACTCTAAAGGAGGTAAGAGCTATTATTTCAAGAAGTTTAATGTTGTAACTATGCTTTACCCCAACTTTTGTTTATTCAGTTGACCCTCTCTCTCTCTAAAACTTGTTAGTTTCTTAAGAGTACTTCTTGGAAGCCCTGCCTGAATTTTCGGCTTGACCTTGTGGAAATAGGAATAATGAAATCTTTATCCCATACACGTCACTCCGTTCTATCCTTTAATTTTTCTAGGCCAAGAAGTTTGTAGTTAAAAGTTAAAACTCTTAATCAGTTAATGGTTGTTTACTGCCATTACTCTACTATTGGTGGATTTGAATATTAATTTGAAGTCAATTATGATCTCCAGTTAGGGAGTCAATGCACTCAAATATATTTTCCATGAATAATGAGGATACTTGACAGTATGTACTTTTAGATCATCTGAAAACATGGAGGGGAGCTTATTGTCTTGCAACTTCTGGGAAACTAGCTTTAATAAGTTGGTTATTTGTGTACGCTGATATTTCCTCTTCCCTTTTATGATTTTTTTCTTTTTTCTTTTGTGTGTGTATGTTGTGGTGGGGGCTGTGGTCCAATTTTGTCTTTCTTCTTGATGTATTACATTACTTTACATTTCTGTTGTCAACCTTTTGAAGTAAGTTAGTACTTCTTGTGTCATTATTACTTAAGTTTCATTGTAACTGCATATAAAATATCAGTTGTCACCCTTATAACTTTAATTTGATATTGAAAATTAGTTACGAACTCCGTGATAGGAGAGATTGCTGCACTAGTAATATGCACTTTTTATATGTAGGGCAAGGAAGAGGTCAGGAAAGTTGCTTATGATGTACTCCTTAAGATAAGTGCCAGCTTGAAAGACTCATCAGCTGTTTCTGATGAACCTCATCACAAACTGATTAGCATGGTGAGCATATAAATGATTCTACTTCAACATTTGATACTGATAATACTTTTAATTACTTGGTCCTTTGATGCATCACCAGTTCCACAGCTGCTTTCATCTCTAATGTCTAATGATTTTACAATAATCAGATAATGGGCTATCTTTCTGGTTCATCTCCTCATATAAAGAGTGGAGCAGTGTCTGCCCTGTCAGTATTGGTTTATAAGGATGTAGATATATATCTTTCAATGCCTGATCTTGTCCCCTCTCTATTATCTTTGCTTCATACCAAAGCGGCGGAAGTTATAAAAGTGAGTGTTCCCTTAGTTGCTCCTGCTTTATGAGTGTTGGTACGATTTTGCTTTTGACGCTAATTAGTTGATTGCATATTTAACAGGCTGTTTTGGGCTTCGTGAAAGTACTAGTGTCATGCTTGCAAGCCAAAGACCTACACAGGATTCTGTCTGATGTCATCTATGAAGTTCTACCATGGTCATCTGTCTCCAGACATCATTTTAGATCAAAGGCACATGCAAATTTGACATTAAGCGCTTATTTCCCTTATATATAAATGAAAATGTATTGTTGTTGGTTTTGGAAATCTTCATACTTATGCATGTATATCTTTATTTACAGGTCACTGTCATAGTGGAGATAATGATACGGAAGTGTGGTTCTGCAGTAGTTGAGTCAGTTACTCCAGATAAATATAAGGGTTTTCTGAAGACTGTTTTTGAGGTGATTCTCTCATTTTCTGTTTATGCTCTTTTTTATAATTTTATTTATTTATTTTTAATGTTAGAGGAGGGGCTTGATCAACCAATTGGTTGAAAAACTCCTTTGAGCTCTGTTTAGGCCCCCAAAGTTTGAACCTTTTTTTTTTACCAGAATGAAGTATTTTCAAACTGTGTAATCTCTATTTCTAAAAATTGTTGGTGATGCAAACATAGCTAGATCATAGGCTCCTTGCCATGGAGGCCTTGTTTTAAAAGGGAAAGTACTGACACAAGGCATTAATAAGACACATGCTTCTTCGGCTTTCCAATTGTTTTATAATTTTGGGAAAAACATTAGCAATATAATGTAGCAGCATGTCTTAAGATTGCCTCTCTCTGTTTTTTTTTTTTTTTTTTTTTTGTGGGGGGGGGGGGGGGTGGTGGTTAAGATATTCTGATTTTGTTATTGAAATTTTTCATAGCTTCTTTTTTTTTTTTATTGTCATCCTTGCATTCTTCTCTTATTGTACCCTTTTCCTTTATCCTCTACTATCAATTTGGTCTCATATTGTGTCCTCACCCATTCATTAGATAAAGTCCACTAGATAAACACACATAAAGACTTTCTTTTCCCCCTTAATGAATGGGCATTATCAGTTTAAACATATGGAATCTAATGTCCTTCCTGTAGTGGTTTTTCTTTTTGTTGGAGTTCATTTGAAGTATATTTGATGAAGAATCATATTCCAATATATGATGGAAAGATTATGTTGCCCTCCTGTATCTTATTGCAGAACCGCCACAGCAAAACAACCAAAGAATCTGGTGCTGATGATACCGAAATGATGCTTGCAGATTCCTCTTTGAAGGCTTCTGGATCCATGTACGACTGATCACATTTTACATGCAGATCCATTCTTTCTTTAGATCTCTTCATCTCATTACCGTTGGACTTGCTTATTTTGCTTTACTGTTTTTAGGCCAGAGAAGAGGAAACGCAAAGCAATGGGTTCTATACCCGAGGAGAATGATTTTGTAGAACAAAGCAAAAGAAAGAGGGAGAAGAAAAACAATGCCGGTACCCCTAGCTCAAATGACCGTCACTCGTCTTCTGGTAGTGGTGGTCATGGTTTAATATCTGTTCAAAGTGCTAAGCATTCCCTTAATGCAAAATCAATGAAGGGTCAGTCGGAAGGACGATGGAAGAAGAGCAAGAGCGATCACAACAAAGTTATGACAAATTGTGGAAAGAAAAAGATGGAGCAGACTAACACAAGAAAGAAAGATGAAGCAATTCATACACCTAGTGCTTCCAAATTAGGCAAACACAAGGTAGGGAGTAAACGACAGAAGATTAATAAATGAGTAATGATGTGCACAGAGTCTGAATAGCAATTGCTTCCATGAAGTTTGAGAAGAATTTAGCAAATGCCCGTGATGCATGAAGGATGAGAAGATTTTGGCACACTCTCCTTGTACTGCCTAAGTGGAGATGTTCATGAAGGATGAGAGCAAGCTTCTCACATTTTCATTGGGGAGTCATTTTCTCAGGAATTGCAGAGATCAAGAAATTCTGTGAGCTGTGCTGGTCTAGTTTAAAGAGTGAAAATTCAGTAATCTCTCTAAAGATGGGTGCTGAAAAGAGCAAAAAGGCATCAGTCTGGTACAGCTTAGTACTCACAAATGGGTAGTGCCATGGTTGGCTATATCTGTATAAATATTCTGTTTATTAGTCTTGAAGAGCACTGTTTTTTTTTGGTACAATATACTTGGAAACTTTGTCACTATTTGCTATCAAAATTATCCCAACAGAGCAATGTGTTGTTTGATGTAATTTTTTTATTATGTTAAATAATTTTTTAATAATATTCAATCTCTTAATTACTATTTCCCTTTTGGAGTATCTTAATTGTGATGCTTAAGGGTTGCTATAATTTTCTTTCTGCCTTTGTTTGAAAATGAAAATAACCCAAGTACCTTAAAATCTTAATTCTAAAAATTGCATTCGTTTCGTTCAATATTTTATAAAATGGTCATCTGATTGGGGCTGTATGATGCATGGAATCATATCATTAGGGGTGTTAAATGGGTGGGTAATAAATGAGTTGAGTCCTTAAAAACCCAATTGTCCATTTAGGTCCATTTAACAAAGTATATATGGCTTATGTCCAACCCAACCCATTAAAACCTAATCCATCCATTTACCCAATTATTTTATGTATGTAAATGGTCAAAATATCTTACAACTTTTAAAATGATAAAAATGCCCATAAAAATGATAAAAATACCCTCAAATGATCAATAAGTGGGTTTGGGTAAATTTATTAGATGCCCAATAAGCAACCCAATTAAACTCAACTTAATTGGGTCTAATTGGGTTAGCATTCATTTGCCCATTTATTAAATAAGTGAATTTGGTTCGGTAATTAGTGAGTGTGCTTAGATGGACTGAGATCCCATACAATTGGTATTGCATTCAATACCAATACTTTCAATCTCAATCATTTAATAAAAAATTGTTAGATCTAAAATTTGAGATTGGAGGCTAGAGGTTAGAGGTGGTCTTCGCAAACCCTAGACCTTGGGGCGATTGGGTTGTAGTGGGCACATGGAAATGGACTAAGTGAAGATGTGACAGGGCATTCTTTTCTTTATTATTGCTTCTTTTCTTTTCTTTTTTTTAATTCTAGAGAGAGAAAACCGAAACCAAAACCAAAAATAAATAAAAATAAAATAAAATGAGTTGGAGATGAAGAAAGAGGTTGAGAGCAGGACGACACTGAAAAAAGACGGTCATTTTTAGGATTGGCTCAAATGGTTTAGCACTTTCGCTACGGGACTCTGACTAGTAGTTCGTTTTTTTTTTTTTTCCTTTTATAAAATTTCTTGTTCCTCTTGTTTGTTTCCTTTTTCTCTTTCAGCTGACAAGCGTCAAACGCGGCTCTTGTGAGTCCTCATTCTCCAATCTCGAGCACTACGTGGTTAGTGGGCACCGAGAAAAGGCGATTGCTCACTGGGCTCCACTTTTTAGACATTTTTATGTTCAACGCCTAAAACATGATAAAAAAACTACTACTGTTTCAGATTCAGCCCCTTTCATACCATTTCCTAATTACAAATCAAATGAGATTTTTTTTTCTTTTTTTTCGCAATGAAAAAAAAAAAAAAAGAGGTACGAGAGAGAGAGAGCGGTGTGTTATGGGCCTTTGATATTTTTATTGATTACTTAATTTACTCCTAACACGCAACAAGGGGAAGTGTACCGTGGAACTTTTTGCTATTGGCCCTCATTTCCCCAAATGAGAATATGACCACTCTCTCACAAGATAATAGCTCCAAAAAAAATGAGAATATAACCTCTCTCTCACAAGATAATTAAATATTTAATTAAAAACTTTTATTTATTGTGGTCTACTGTGGAACTTTTTGGTTTTGGTCCTCATTTCCCCGAATGAGAATATGAACTCTCTCTGACAAGATAGGAAAATTATTAAGTACTCCGGGAGTATATTAAATGTATATTCTCTTTATTTACAGAAGTGGTAGATCCTATCATGAATTTAATTAATGGGATCTACAACTTCTGTGAAAAGAGGGAGTACACATTTAATATACTCTTGGAGTACCTAATAATTACCCGACAAAATAATAGCTCCAAAAAAAAAAAGAGAATATGACCTCTCTCACAAGATAACTAAATATTTAATTAAAAACTTTTATTTATTGTACCGTTGAACTTTTTGCTTTTGGTCCTCATTTCTCCCAATGAGAATATGACCTCTCTCTCACAAGATAATATCTCCAAAAAAGGGGGATAGAAGTTATATCCCGCAAGCCGACCATATACTGTTAGTACTCACAAATGGGTGGTGCCATGGTTGGCTATATCTGTATAATATTCTGTTTATTAGTCTTGAAGAGCACTGTTTTTTTTGGGTACAATATACTTGGAAACGTTGTCACTATTTGCTATCAAAATTATCCCAACAGAGCAATGTGTTGTTTGATGTAATTTTTTTATTATGTTAAATAATTTTTTAATAATATCCAATCTCTTTATTACTATTTCCCTTTTGGAGTATCTTAATTGTGATGCTTAAGGGTTGCTCTAATTTTCTTTCTGCCTTTGTTTGAAAATGAAAATAACCCAAGTACCTTAAAATCTTATTCTAAAAATTGCATTCGTTTCGATCAATATTTTATAAAATGGTCATCTGATTGGGGCTGTTATGAATCGGGTATTTGAGGTTAGGGATAGATCTGGGTTAGTCCATGGGTATTTTGTTTATGTCAAATTTTTAATTAGAAAATAATGTGTTGTATAATAATATTAATATCACCTCTCCATTAGTTATGTAGGCAATTAAATTGGCAAAATTGGACGGGGGACTAATAGCGCTCATTTTGAAAACTTTAAAGACTAATAGTGTTAATTTTAAATGTTAAGGACCAAAAGTGCTAAAAGAGTAAACTTTAGAGATTAACCATGCATTTTGGCTTATCTTTAATAAAGAGTAGCTACTTCGGAGAGAGTAATACCTTGCCTTAAAGAGGAAATAATCATTTAACACAACCATGATTTTTAAAATCCAACTTTTACTATATATACTAGTTGCGGATTCACGCGTTACATGAGAATATATATTAAGAATCAACTATTTTTAAAAGAAGTAAACTCACTTAGCCAAAGAAGTATTTTAACAGTTAATAATTTTGTAAAGTTGCAAGAAAAAAATCCATTAAAAGAAAGAACGAAGAGTAATCACGTTAATTTGTAGGAGAGAGAGAGAGAGAGAGAGAGAGAGAGAGAGAGAGAGAGAGAGAGAGAGAGAGAGACCATAAAAGCGAATGGTTGAATAATTTCTCGAAAGAGAGAGAGACGTGTATTTAGATTAATTCTTATAACTTTGATCGTTATTAACTATGAATTGATGTTTTTTGTTTCTTTATTTTAAGTTAATGAAATATATATACTTGTAGGTAATTGAGATTATGGAGAAACCTGCGCATAATTACGATTTACATTTATATTAGACTTTGTATGACCAGTATACAATTATTTATTTATTTTGTTATTAATATCATTTTCTTCAGATTAATTGTGCTTTCAATTTTATATCTTTTAATTTTTCCCTTATAATTGAAATCATTCTGCCACTAACTTTGAATGGTTCCATTGGAAATATTAGGAAGTACAAGTTAAGTTACAAGGCTCGTGATAGACTTGTCACATTTGTTTGCTGAGAAAGACCATGAAAAGGAAACTAAATTAAAAAAAAAAATCCGAATTTCCTTTTCAATCATGTTCTTTTCAACAAATTGTCACATTCAGAAAATTTTAGTTGATCAACCTTAAATAAATTAAATCTATTATTGTCCATCATCTAACGGTTAATAAGTGAACCGAACCTATGTGGCTCTTCCATATCTTTTATGGTAAGCTTTGATTAATGTCGTCATATTCCTTTCCAAGTTTTTTTGTCGGAAACACATGGCTCACAACTATTGGAATATTAGGTGAAATATCACTACATTTTTTATATTTCTACACAAAAAAAATAACAAAATGTATTTTCTTTTTTCATTTTCACTCAAAAAGCTCAAGAGAATAAATATCACGCAATTAATGATACACATAAAATAATACCATATGACTATTAGATCAGTTAAATGTTACCCTCAAAAAATCAAAAGGGTTCCGTATTTTTTAAGAGAAACCATATGGAATTTGTGTATTTTCCCAAAAAAAAAGCTTATATTCATATAGATAAAGGGAAATAAACAGTAAAAACATTTGTCGGTTAATTATAAATACATATTTTTTTCCCATTGGTAAGACTTTACCCCCATCCAGCCAGCTAATAATCTCTTTCCAAAGTTCTTAAAAAAAATGTTTCCCTTTTTCCTCTTCTTTTGAGTTTTTAACTTTTAAGTGTCAATGGCCCCTAGATCCGCTCTAAAATATAGGTATCCCCTCTCTCTACATTTTATGGGGGAATCAGTCGACTTAATCTCAAAATTTATAGCTGAATGTATGACTAGTCAATAGTCATCCAAATATTACATGTTTCTATTTACCTAAGATATGTGAATTTAAGGCACATATAGACTGGCTGAGCCAAGCCGACTATGACGGCCCTCTAAAGCTGCGCCTTTAAAAGATTTAAAGTTGCAAAAATATTGGATGAGAATGAAACATGCAATGAAATTCTTAGAATTTTTTTTTTTTTTTTTTGATATGAAATTCTTAGAAGTTAGGTTTAAGCTAGCGGATAAAGTCATTATTTTTAATGTGAAAGGGTTCTGGAAACATGGGTCCCCTCCAACATTCAGAAACCACTTATAATAAAATAAACAAACAAACAAACAAAATAATCATGATTGTGGGGTTCAGCTCTTGGCTCAATGGTTAGCACCTTTGGTGCTAACCACGTAGGCAGGAGTTCGAATCCCACCAACCGCCTTCTGGGGAGGTGACTTAATGGAAGGAAACCCTCGTGACCCATCACACCTGCGAGTCCAGGGAGTTGTGGGTTCGGGTAGTGGTACGCCCCATTATTGCCCAGATGTGCCCCACGCCATGTTAAAATCGGGTTTAAGTGGGTCGGGACAATGAACGCATCTGCGAGTCCCTTTTTTTTTTTTTTTTTCAGCAAAAAAAAAATCAATGATTGTAGTGAAAGGTTTTGTCATGTGGAATCTAAATCTTTTAGCAAAAAAAAAATGTGGACCAGAACTCACCAAAAGGGAATCCCCTGTCTCTATCATTCCTAAGAACCTTTATTTTTTTATTGAAGTTGATTCTCAACTTCTTTCTTATAATGAATGAAACTCTCTAATGCCTACTCTTAGTAGCAAGTACACATAATAGTACCTTATGCAATCGTCTATGAATGTGACAAAATATTTCCAACATCCTCTAGTTTGAACAAATTTTAAATCATATACATCACTATATATTAATGGCTTAAATACACTGTTGGTCTCTAAAGTTTACTCACTGAGCGTTATTGGTCCCTGAAGTTTAAAATGAGCGCTAATGGTCCCTAAAGTTTTAAAACTGATTGTTATTGGTCTTTCCATCCAATTCCGTTAGTTAGTATGTCTATGTGGCTAACGGAGACATGATGTGGTAGTTTTTAAATTAGGTGGCGATTTTTTTATAAAAAAAAAAATTAAAAATTAAAAAAATTAAAATTACACATCATCATTTAGACCCAAATTACCTAACCCGGATCCACATTCAATGACCCTTTTTCACTTTATTTTTTTTTAGATTGACCCATTTTCACCTTAAGAACAAAATCAAAATCCCCAAAATTAAAGGGTTTATAAACCAATGACCCCATAAACCATAATAACATCAAGCTGCACGAACAGATTAATATATTGTTTATTTCTTACCACCCCGGCCCACATAATTATATTTGATAATTTCTTACCATAGGCTTAAGCATAAAAAAAACTAACATGTCTGCAAATTCAATGGGTTCAAAAAGCTATCAATGGGCTCAGTGAAAGTGCTCAAGTCCCCAGCAGCAGCAACTCCAAAAACACCATTGTTTGCATTGAGGAAATTGTGCCAGCTAGACAACTGTGCCATGTGTTTGTTTTTCTACCCTATACCTTGTTTTTCATTTGATTGCACATCACCACATTGTAAAAGCTTCTGTAACCACTACTGGAACTGGTTCTCAATTACCTTTTAAAAAAATATGTTGTTGTCCAAAGTCCAAACTGCATCTCGAGATGATGAAGCTGTATTATACTAGGTGAAAGAACTGCATTCCAAAATCAACCCTTCAACCTCCGTGAGTGATCCAGTGCCCAATAAACCCTTTAATTTTGGGGATTTTGATTTTGTTCTTAAGGTGAAAATGGGTCAATCTAAAAAAAATAAAGTGAAAATGGGTCATTGAATGTGGATCCGGGTTAGGTAATTTGGATCTAAATGATGATATGTAATTTAAAATTTTTGTTTTTTAAATTGCCACTTAATTTAAAAACTATCACTCCATGTCTCCGTTAGCCACATAGGCATAATAACTAACGGAGTTTTATGGAATGACCAATAACAATCAGTTTTAAAACTTCAGGGACCATTAGCGTTCATTTTAAACTTCAGGGACCAATAGCGCTCAATGAGTAAACTTTAGGGACCAACAGTGTATTTAAGCCTATATTAATTCTAGAGAATTTTTATTTCTTTCAATAGAATGAAAAGATGTTTCATTAATTTAACCTCCACACAAGTTTTGTATTTATGATTAGTATTAATTTGAAATTTTGACAATAAATTTAAATTAACTAATCTATGCAAAGTTTCAAAATTAACATGATCTAATTTTCCATGCCAAATATTAGATGACTTAAGCGAATTTTGAAAGTCCTCATTTAATATACTCTAGGAATATAGTATAATTACCCGATAGCTACTCTAGTTTTCCAAAAAAGCCAATAATTCACACTGTAATTTCTCTCTATCTCTTCTGTGTTTTTTAGTATATTTATAACTGTCTTAAGTTTTGTTTGGAGCCGATGAATTGGATTGGCTTATTTGCTTTTATTTACTGAAAGCGAAAGAAACAATGAAACTCTCAAAAAAAAAGAAGAAAGAAACAATAAAATATTCAGTATTTTCTTGTGGTGTAGTATTCATCTAAAACATCATATAGCACTTCACAAACCCTAACACAGTGAATACTGTACTCTGGTGTATATAATGAGATCTAAACCAACATTAGGACTTCACATACTCTAAACATTTCGTCGAGACTCGAGAGCTCTCTACTCTGGTGTTGTTGAATAGTTGATTTTTTTTTGTGAGTGAGTGAGTGAAAGGCAATGGCTCTGTTCCCGTCTGATTCCGAACGCGAGGTTGCTTCAGTTCTGCTTTCCCTCTCTCATTCTCAACCGGTAAGTTTCAGAGAGACGGTGGTTCTCCTCTACTTCTTCTTTTTTTATAAATTCCATTTTGAATTTCGATATCTGAGTTGGTTTGTTTTGTTGTTTTTATTTATTTATTTAAAGTTCATTGCCAATTGCATGGTAACAAAAATGATCTCCTTAGTCCTTGTTTGGCTTCACAACAATTCCTAATCCAATCTGCTCATTGTCTTTTAAACTTCACTCGAATATTCAGATTTCCGAACTCCGAGCCGCCGATGCCATTTTGAAGCTTCTCTCAGGCGGATCTTTCTTGGATGCTGAGATCCGTCGAGAGCTCGGTGACAATCCTTACATAAACAAGGCTCTCAGAAGGTGAAGTCTTTCTCTATCTCTCAACTTGTCACGTAGCTGATAGTTTGTTTGTGAATGTGATATGATTCCATGCATCATGCAGTTTGTTAAATGTTGGAAAGGTCAAAAGATCAGGCAAAGGAGGGCGTCAAGACCCCTATATTTACATGGTATTTGTGCTCCTAACTATTTTGGTAACTTCTAGGTTCTAAGCCTAATTTTGCACCTCTTAAAAAAGAAAGCCAACATGCATATAAAATTTGAGGATAGGTTGTACTGTAAATCGTGTTCAACTTGAATTATTTGTGGCTGATTCCTTCCTATGTAAATCCTAGTGTACTTATACAATTTTTGTCTATGTGACGTAAGTTGTTTTGTTTTCTTTATTTGGGTGCAGATGGCATGAGAAAGTTGGGAGTTATTGAGACCCGAGTAGGGAAGTGTAACAAGAGTTGCAGATTTGGTTCAGATAGGGAAGTTTATGAAATATATGTAATTAATTAAACTTACAATTATATGAGAGAAATCAGTATCACATCAATGTACTTCTAAAGTATTGTATAATCACTTAATGCCCCATGGTTTGTATTGTATAATTACTTAATGCCCCATTTTGAAAACAATCATCAAGTTTTAGAATAATATATATACCATTTTACTCTTACTTTAATGCAAAACTCCTATTGAGGTTTGTTGTGATTTATGGGTTGCTTATATTTTTGCTCGAGAAAAGAAAAGCGCTCCCCTATCCGCTTCACTAACCAACTAATCAACCACACTCACTCGTCAACTGTTGGAAATGAGCAATACCATAACCCACCCAACCCTTCTCAACCTTAACTCGACTCTGACTTCGACTCACTCCAAAACCCAAATCCACTGCACAAAGAAGAAGAAGCAAGTGAGCATTGACTACGACAAAGGCAAGCACCATGTCTCAACTCACCTCACCGGTCTCAAGAAGGCCGATATTCCGAGATGCTCCCGTCTCTGGGTCGAGTCCGACTGATTCCAGAAGGACTGAACAGTATCGGAAATGGTCCATCAAATACTCAAGCTCCATCCTCGCGACGACATTGAAGCCTTGTTGAACCGCTGGATTGGCCGCTTCACCAGGAACAATTTCCCGCTTCTTAATAATATGAGAGGAATGAGTACTATCACATCACTGCATTTCTCGAATAATGTATAATTATTCAATGCCCCATGGTTTGGCGTTAGTCACTCAGCCTTTTTTCCAACCTTTTTGTGACATTAGTCAATAATGTGTGTGTTAGAGTAGTCTCATCCACATTCTCTCACACACACAATAAATAAAAAGCGGCGGCCCCACTTCCTTTTTTAACTTAACGCTCTGTCTGTCTCTCGCACATGGATGAATTCTTTAGGATGTGTCCGTGCTTTACGAACTTTTTGTAAACGCGTTTTTCCATGTCTTCCACAGCTTTGTTTTTGTCTTAATCGGGGACTCTGGGACCCTTGACACAAATAGATGCGTCGCGAAATCTATATAGATTACTTCTAAATACAATTTCTTTCAAATTCATTAAAATTTTATGTATGGATTCTTAAACAACCCTGAGCAATTTACTTACGATATTTAGTTGACATTCATAAAAAGTATCTAATGAATTATGAGTTCAATACATCTTGTTTAGCACAAAGATGGATATTTTTTGCTCATTATTAGACAATCACTTATTCACAAACCTCGTGTGGGGCTAATAGTTTTCCCTAATACAAGATTCAAAATAGGGACAAGCACCCATAGAATTCCATAGACCCCTTTGAAGGATTCCACTTTGTAAAAAGAATTGATTTCTTGGAATGAGATCTCATGCAATACCAAAAAGGTATTGCATTGGTACAATACCACCTTTTTTCTCATAATTTTTTTTACTTTTTGTAGTTTTTTACTATTTTACCCTTTTGACATTTTTTGTTTTCTTTATTTAAATGTTGAGATTAAAAGTTAACTTTTTAACTTTAAATCCTAACCATTCAAATGAATTACAGCCTAGATATTGCATGGAATCTCAATCCTTCTTTTTTTCTTAATTAATCTTGGCCAAAAAGGGAAAGAGGGGACCACCGCCAAACTCAACTTGCGTGGGACAAAAACATTTCCCAACATTTATTTGGTTATTGTTCCTCATATCCCCAAATGGCAAGTGTTGAATATTTAATTATTTGTGTAATTATTGAAGAAGCCAGTAGAAGTATCAATTGTAGCAGGGATATAGTTTTCCTCCAATCCGGTTGGAAGGAATTCTCTTTTAATTCACTACGTATCAATTAAATAGACTATCCATATGTATTAATTGAAAAAGTCACATAACTAATTAAAAAGATCATGTGACTAAAAGTATATATGGATGGTCTATTTATTTGTCACGTAATGGGTTGGAGGAAAACTATTTCCTTGTAGCAATGGAAGAATCAAGTGGTGCAATTGTTGAACCAACCCAGCGTGGAGCAGTGGAACTCTCAAGTGAAGATCAAGAAGAAGAGCATTTGAGTGTGAATTTCAATATTAATTTGAGTTTGTCTGGACACTTTTGTTCAATCTGGTGTAGTTTTGTTTATGGGTTTACTGTCAACATGATTTACACGGTATTTGTGCTCCTAACTATTTTGGTAACTTCTAGGTTCTAAGCCTAATTTTGCACCTCCTAAAAAAGAAAGCCAACATGCATATAAAATTTGAGGATAGGTACGTGTAAATCGTGTTCAACTTGAATTATTTGTGGCTGATTCCTTCCTATGTAAATCCTAGTGTACTTATACAATTTTTGTCTATGTGACGTTAGTTTAATTGGTTGTTTTGTTTTCTTTATTTGGGTGCAGATGGCATGAGAAAGTTGGGAGTTATTGAGACCCGAGTAGGGAAGTGTAACAAGCATTGCAGAGTTTAGTTCAGATAGGGAAGTTTATGAAATAAATGTAATTAATTAAACTAACAATTATACGAGAGAAATGAGTATTACATCACTATACTTCCAGAGTATTGTATAATCACTTAATGCCCCATGGTTTGTATTGTATAATTACATACCCTATTTTGAATACCTAATGTTGTTTGACATAACCCAGCAGTTGTTACTTAAAGTTGGGAGTTAATTGATTCCTCTTGCCTAATGTTGTTTTCCAGTCACATTGGGATAATGATATGAAATATGCAGAGAACAATCTCTTTTATTTTGTTAACAATTTTGAGAGCAATTTCCATCGGTATCAAATTGTTAGCACCTACAGAGTGAAGTATGTTTGATTGCTTATAACTATGAATTCAATCAGGTTCCCAAGTCCTAACCCAACCATGTTTTTATTCCTTCTCCATTTCTTCACTTTAACTTAGAAGGATGGCTGCGTGGAGTGTGCTGAGAACACGGTAGCTGGTACTCGGGTTATATAGAAGGCGAATTTGGAAAGTTCCACACAGGGCAGGTAAACTAATCTTTAGGACTAGTATGCATTGCATGACATTAATATCTACATCTAGAAATAAAAGAAAAAGTAAGCAATAGCTAGGAATTTGATTGATTCACATAGTGATAAAAGATAAGCCCAAAAACAATTTATCAAAAAAAAAAAAAAAAAAGCCCAAAAACATGTTTACGTGAAATGAACTAGATGAAAGTGATGTGGCATGCTATCAAGTGTGCCCAAATTTGTGGGGTCTGCTAAATTATATATTAATTTTTGGTTGGTGAAAGATGCCGGCCATGAAGGATTAGACGACCACATCAAGGTTCGTAGACAATATCGTTACCTTTACAAACAGTATAATAAACATGTTTACGTGAAATGAACCATCAAAAAATACAGCAATGTAGTATTACTTTTTCTTTTTGATGCGGCCAATACAGTATTACTATTACTGAAGGGCCGAAGATGTTGGTTGACGTTTCAACATACACACATCTAATTAATGTTTTGATCACGTGACGTGGACCATGGTCCATGGTACATGTTCATATCTAGATATTATCGTTATATAAAAGAAAGAAAAAAAAGTTTATATCAAGATATCACTTGTCCTTTAGAGGAGAGAAATGAAAATTTTGATTTTGACACTTACATGTTCTAATTATCTGATTGATTAACACTAGAATCCAAAATCAAACCATAACAGTTTAACAATCATAATGATAAAGCAAACACAAACATATTAACAAAACAAATGATTTGTTTGCTTCCACTATAGCGGCTATAGCGGAATTTTAAAATTTCTTCTAAATTTCTTCTACAAGATGAATTTTAACTCGTGAATGAACTTGTCTGCATTGTAATCTGAAATGTCTTGTACTCACTCAGTCAATGAACTCACTGGTGAATAAATTAATTTTTGTGGTTTCAATGTAAACAATTCAGGTTCACAAATTCAACTTTTAAGATTGAACCAACATAGAAGAGGATTTTCTGTTTAGACTCTATCAAAAAAGTCATTTTCAGATCTACAATTTTTACGACATTGTGTTGAAAATGGTGCATCAAAGTGTATTTAAAGTTATGAAGCACAGGTACTCAAAAAATGAAGCCATACCATATCGGATACTTTTTGGGTACTTATATTTTTGGGGTACTTTTGTATACGTACCCTAGGCGTACCCAAATTTTTCAAAAAAAAAAAAAATCATTTTCTTTCATTTTTTCTTTGGATATGTCACAAAAATAGATAAAAATAGTGAAACATGACTTTAAGGTGTAACTATATGGATGTACACTTCTTTTATTTACTCTTTTTGATCTTGATTTGTAATTTAAAAGACCATTTAATGGCAATGGATATACTTATTATCCATAATTGCTCTTAAATTCACATATGCTTATCATATATGAAATATATGCATAATAATATATAAAAAAATTTAATAAAACATATATCCCGTATACCGTACTACTTTTCTAAGAATTGTACCATCATATTTGTACTGGTACCGGTAACTGTACCCTAAAACGTACCCGTGCTTCTTTGATTTAAAACTAGGATGGGAATTAGCTTCAATCACGCTTCAAGCAAAACTAGGACGGTTGGTCTTATATCTTTGCTGAGAGAGTTGTCTTGCAGAGTCTTGCAAACTTTCTACCTAACTTCAACAATTGCTTGAGTGAGTCTTCAGATTTTTACTCTTTCAAGCGGCTTCTTAAACAGAGTCTTACCAAACATAATAACATTAAACATGTGTATTGGGTATTTGGCCGAGTAGTGAATTCTTTATCCCCATTTAATTAAGAGTTGGATTCTTTTCTCCTCATATATATTATGTGTATCTGTTTAAAATAAAATTTCTAGCTAAAAAAAAAACATTAAATATAACCGTCTTGACACATAATCACATGTAAATTGCCAATACTATATGGAGCAAAAAATAATAAGCTCATAGCACACAATAGCGTGGAAGGGTCAGGAATAAGGATTACTATAGAATGAAATTACACTAATAAAAAAAAAAAAAAAAAAAGCTGTCAGTATTTCGGATGCATACAGCATCTGTCTCACAAGCAAGTGGGACCCGCATGTATGCATCCGAAATATAAGATCCTTTTTCGTCAGGAGGGGCGGCAAAAAGGAAAGCCCTAACTGTCAGATTTACGTGAAAGAAAGGAGAATTGGCAAGAGTCATTAGACTGACCGACAAAAGGAGAGCCTATAATTTGTCCCTTGACTATCAGGCCAAACGTACGATAGTAGATAATAAATTACGAAGAAAAGTACTTCAAAGACTCTTTCAAACAAACCCTTTTGTCCTGTTTTTCTTAAAAGAAAGTAGCAATGAAATTACAAATAAATCATATGTTTCTCATTTTTCTTTGCTACCGTACCAATTCAGAAATGTAACTAGTCCCTCATTTAAAGAAATGTAACTTTGCAAACTTAATCTTTTTAGTTTAGCCAACAAATTTAATTATCATAAAATCACACCCATATTTATTACTCTAAAGAAGGAAATTATTAGTTGGTGAGTAAATTAGAGGAAGATTCCTAAGACACTTAATTAATTAGGGCTCATTCAACTATAAAAAAGGGGGGTTAGCATCACACAAAAGGTATGCACAAAAAGACTATTCTCTTTGTTAAAGCAAAATCTTTTACTAACTTAAGCATCGGGAAGTCCTTGCCTGCTCTTCCGGTATCCGTGTCTTCATTCCTTTTTGCAAATAATTAATTTTTGCGGATATTCTTGATCCAGGCCTGCCGTGCAATTACTAAGCATCATCATTAACTTTTGTGAAATTTCTTGACTTGTATGGTATATTGTTTATAAATATTTCAACAGTCAGTTTAGAATTCATTAATTAAGGAGCCTATTG
>OU015761.1:68859422-68979389 GCA_907173295.1 Fagus sylvatica | reverse complement strand
TTTTTTTTGGTATTAAAAAGTATCATGAATCTATACTTAATTACTAGCATATATAACAAACTAAAAATTTATTTTTCCCTTGGGTTATATAGTAACCGCGATCTTTTTAGTTCCCATTGACCAGGGGAATTGATGGACCACATAATCATAGGTCCTTCGTCACCTTGTAGTTAATGTCTTAATGAGATGCTCTCTTTTGTGCAAATGGAGCTTAAGCATCTTTTTTAGTCCCTATTTGACCAGGGGAATGGACCACATAATCATTTAATGATATGTTAAAAAAAGAACTTGAAATGAATTCACAAAGTTTTATTGTTTTAATACACATCTAGAGACATACTCAATCTTTTGTTACTTTTTTGTTTTTTGTTTTTGCTTACAACGGATTTGAACTCAAGTTTTGTTTATTAAAAAAAGTTTGACAATATTATTAAATTTTAAAGCTCTTAAATACTTTTTGATGAACTTGTTCCACATTATGACAAACTCTAATGTTTGTAATATTGTTTTAATGCATTCTTCTTTTTGATGAACTTGTTCCACATTATGTCATTATGATAAGCTCTTATTCGTCACGCGTTGTTTTTACTGTAATCTATTATAATTACTGTCCCTATCTTTAAAAAAAACTGGGAGTCTTTTTATTGACAGTCAAACAGAAGAATCTAATAAGAGGGTTTGGACCCACTTTGAGAGACAATAATACTCCATTGGTTATATTGACATTGCTACATGCATATCAGCCGCACGATCAACATCACATGTGTCCCTGTTAATCTCTGTTAATTTCTTCCGAGCAATTATGGCCATATTGTCCCCCTTAAACGCGGCTTTGGCAATAATTCAACTCATGTGCATCCCACGTGAATTGATCTTTAGCTAACCAACATGCAACTATAAGTTGTCGGCACCGTTTTATATTCCAAATCTATGTTCAATAAGGAACACAACTCCAAATCCATGTAGAACAAGGAACCCAACATTTTTCATAATTGTGGATATAATATGTTATGATTTATGAATAAAAAAAATATTAGTCATGCAAAAATAATGTTATTTTAATCACAATAAATTATGTTAATAATTATTAAAAAAAGTTATGAAATTTGTTATATCCTTGACATTACTTGTATGTATAAGTTACTTTAGACATAGCAACATGCAATTATTTTCTATGCTTGAAGGGGAACACATTGTTCTTTTTTGACTCAAAGTGTACCTCTCTTTAGGGTTAACACTTAACAAACCTAGTAAATATGTACTATGTGTTTAAAAAGTCAAACACTAATCTCTTTGATTGGTTTTCAGTATGATGACAAAAACTCGTTTGTACGCATGGGACATTTTGAAGTGAAATTATGAACCTTAAGAAGAAATGAAGAAAAGATAACAGAATACTATATAAATGATTTGTGACATTTGCGTGTTACACATGGATTGTCGTTCTATAGTATAATCATGGAAAATGGTTATAAGAAAAAAAAAAGCATAATGGGAAGTGGAATACAAAGTTATTATAAAAAAAAAAAAAACATGTTTATTGAGTTTTCATAGAGTAATGGACCCGAAGTGGGTGAGTCATTAATGGCCAAAATGAAACTTGGAAAAAACTACCTTAAAGAAGTCTAAAGTCTAACCATTGATGCACCCAAAAAAAAAAAAAAAAACACATCACAAAACAAAGTCTAAAAGTCTAACCGGCTAATATTGAAAATTCGGAGTTGTAGTTAGAGACTTAGAGGTGAATTGGATTGAAGTATTGAACAACTCGTTTAACTCATTAAAGAAATTCAACCCTTGTTTTGCACAAGATTGAGATGTATGGTGAAACAATAAAGGACTATTTTTTTTCGATTTGTTACGTTGAATTTTTTTTTTTTCTTTCAAAAATTCGATCATTTATTATTCTTTTCGTCGGAACATTAATGAGACCTATGACCTTATTTCAACTAAAACATTATGATTATTGATAACTCACAGGTACCATCAGTACTGTTGTTAGATTCTAAATAACTCAATGGGACCATAACCAGTAAGTTCAATATGATTATAATGCTGATTTATAGTGCATCTTATTTAATAAGTTTTGCTAACAAATGCTCTAAGGACACATTTTAAAGTGTATTTAATGCTCAATTAATGAATATTTTAATACATTTTAAAAAAAAAAAAAGTTAAATTGTACACATATATTAAAAAAAAATAAAAAATACAAACAACCACAATGAATTTGCGGGTGCAAACTAATAATTTGTTGACACATGTATTTTCTTTTTTCAAAAAACATGAATATACTACGACTCAAAATTGTATATTTATTATAGATTTTGTGCCATTAATTAAGACATTTGTTAGTTGGATCCTTAATTTAATAGAGTCTATCAGTAAATGTTTAGTTTTGATAAATAGTTTTTGGTGAACTACGAGGGCACAACAATTCCCATGTGGACTAATCAACTCCTTGGAGCACCTATAGGTAGTTTGCGTGGTGGTGAATTCTTTGTTTTTATTGGCTCTAATTCAGCTTTAAATTATTTGAGTAGTTTGATGTTTGAATTGGGAGCAGTTGATTTAGGGTATGTTGGTGCTAGATTTACTTGGTGTAATAAACGCTGGGGCCGCGGCAGTATTAAAGAGAGGTTGGATCGTGGTATAGTGAATATGGAATGGAGGACGAAATTTCCTAGAGCTACTGTGCTTCATTTAGGTGCAGTGAATTTTGATCACTGCCCTTTGCTCATTGACACTAACCCTGTTGACATTAGGTGTCCTCGACCATTCCATTTTGAGGCCATGTGGGCTGAAGATGCTCGATGTTATGGTGTGATTAACGAAGCGTGGAAAAGAAATTTTGTGGGCAATGATTGTTTTATTCTGTGTAGGAAGTAATTCTTTTTGAATTCAGATCTTCGTAAATGAAACAAAGAGGTTTTTGGGCATGTTGCAAGCTAGAATTGTTGAGTTCTCGAGGAATATTGAGAAAATCCAGCTGGAGGATCCTACAAAAGGTAATGTTATGGAAGAAGCTAAGTTGCAAGCTGGGATGAACTCTTGGTTAAGTCGGAATGAGTTGACGTGGAGGCAAAAGTCTCGTGAAACGTGGCTGAAGGATGGAGACCGTAATTCCAAATTTTTCCATATATCTACTGTTGTGCGGCGAAGGCGCAATTCTATTGATGTAATTAGGGGGGATGATAGTGAATGGATAGTGAAGGTTTTGGAGATTAGGGAATTTGTTGTAGGTAAATTCCAAGAGATGTTCACGGCTGAAGAGATTGCGTCTAATGAATTGGAGGACATTATTGCACCGAGTATAACTGCTGAGGAGAATTCGCTACTTTGTCAAGTACCTACTCCTATTGAGATTAAAAACGTTCTGTTTGGTATGCAAAGTTTGAAGAGCCCGGGTTCGAATGGTTTGCCTCCGTTGTTTTATAAGAAATATTGGAAGGTGGTGGAGCATTCGGTTATCAAGGCAGTGTGCAATTTCTTCATATCAGGTAAGATGCTTAAAGAAGTAAACCATTCTTAGATTCTAAATAACTCAATGGGACCATAACCAGTAAGTTCAATATGATTATAATGCTGATTTATAGTGCACCTTATTTAATGAGTTTTGCTAACAAATGCTCTAAGGACACATTTTAAAGTGTATTTAATGTTCAATTAATGAATATTTTAATACATTTAAAAAAAATAAAGTTAAATTGTACACATATATTAGAAAAAAATAATACAAACAACCACAATGAATTTACAGGTGTAAACTAATTATTTGTTGACACATGTATTTTCTTTTTTCAAAAAACATGAATATACTTCAACTCAAGATTGTATATTTATTATGGATTTTGTGCCATTAATTAAGACATTCGTTAATTGGACCCTTAATTTAATAGAGTCTATCAGTAAATGTTTAGTTTTGTCTCATCATTCATGCATTGATATGGTGCGACACATGAATGTTGACGCATTGATAGATAGTTTTTGGTGAACTACGAGGACACAACAATTCCCACGTAGACTAATCAACTCCTTGGAGCATCTATAGGTAGTTTGCGTGGTGGTGAATTCTTTGTTTTTATGGACGAGGTTTGACCCTATTAGATGGGGAACTGGAGATTTGAACTAATTTCATAAAACGTTATTCCCAACCAATTCTATTGTCCTTTGGACATTATAGTAAATTGGCAAAGTTTTTATTAATAACTTTCATTTCTTTTCTTTTTTTTGAAAATTTCTAAAATCTCAGAGATATGAAGAGTTTAAGATATTATGTTTGTAAAGTGGGTGAAGAATCTGCTATTTTCTCCATTATTATTTTATTCGATCTTTTGAATCAATTCTTTTTTCTTTTTTCTTTTCAGAAATAGGAAGTAAATAGTCTTTTTGATGTTGATTTTCTTGGAAAGTTATTGATTATGTCTAAGAACTAAGAAGTAATAATTTCTATTGATAATTATTTCCAATCAAATAGATCTATTTTGTGGTCAAATTCTATGCAATTGGTTACATTTTATTCGATTCAATCAACAAAACAAACAAAACAAACTAGTTATCAAAACCATAGCCTCCTCCTGTCACGTTCTAGTTCGATTGAGACTTGAGAGCTAAATTTGCTTCAATTGTTTGTCTTTTACATTAGACTTGACTTAAGCTTCCACTATTTCAAGAGCTTTCTAAGCCTCTTGGTGGAAAAACAAAATGATGAAGATGTGTAATGTACCATTTTGCAGTGGAGATTGTAACTTTCCGTGAATTTCTTATTTCTCAATGTACTTTATTTTTTAGGGTGGCACAAAATACATGATACTTTTCCAAATTAAAGACATAAATCTATTTAATTTCTTTACTTGAACCCTCTTTTTTTTTTTTCCCCAAATTTGAACCCACCGTTATTGACTCACCTAAAGGCATTTTAGAAAGATTTTTACGTTTATTTTTCTTCATTGAAATACATGACATTTGCAAACTGTCATCTATTTTGGAACAAGAAACGTTTATAATAATCATTATTATACTATTGGAAAATAGTGGCGAAGTCAAGGTTTTTGTCGAGGAAAGAAAATGTGTTTCTACGAACCTTCATTGAAGGAACAAGATGTTATTTTTCTAGGGGCGAGGGGGGTCGACCCCTCTCTTTTGCCATTGCTTGGAAAACGAAAATCCTTCACTAAATTTTAAGTTGTAGGAATGTCTGTTAACAAAAAAGTTCCTTCAACCCACACTAACGTCATAAAATGCCAAAGGAGATTGGAGAATCTATGCAATGACGTCACCACGGGGCCTAGAGTGCTTTGAGGTGAAGGGTGTTAAGGACACTCATCATATAACATAGGGAATGGCTTCCCTCCCCGGAAGTATGAAGACTCTGTTAATGAATGCGTTGCTTTTATAAATATAAATTTTTTTTTAAATTAATAATTAAAAATATGCATTAAACAATGATATTTCATATGAATCATATTTGATATTTCACCTCAAAATAGAGGAAAGTTAGGAGATATTACTTTGTCGGTGTTTCTTATATCTCGAAATAGGAAATTTTGCTTGTTACTATTAAATCCAAAGACTGAACGTGAACAAATTGAGGTGTGGACCTTATTGCTTTCTTGAGACAATAAATGTTATATGTGGGAGATTTTATTAAGTGATACAATAGCTAATTTGTCATGTCATTCCTGAGATATAACAGTCCGACCATCTTTATCGTTATCTTACTAGTCTGCACTATTAAGTAAGATAAAAAAAATCTAAAATAGTACATTCCTATCAACTTGATGCACCACTAGCCTTCTTCACTTTTTGTGTTACATCCCCAACTTGAACTCGAGTCTAAAAGCCAAGCCAATCAAAGTTCAAGCAACCCATCTACTGTGCATTCTTTTGATTTGTGCATATATTCCCGATCTGTGCAAATGCAACCTCGCCATGTTAAAATTCATTGTGTGTGACTAGCTAGTATGAAAGAAAAACTAGAAGTTGTTGGCCTCAGTCTCAAACCTAGTATAGTATATGAAAGCCTGTAAGTGAAGAAAGTAGCAAAACCACTTTTTCTAAAGTTCAAATGATTACAAGACATTTCTTCAAAGACTTGCCTTGCAGTGCATGCCAATTAGCTAGATGTCGAAAATAGAAATGGACAAGGACAATCATTTAGGTTTCACTTTCCTCTCCTAGATGATATAGAGGAGCTAGCGCTCTAGTAGTTCCGATTTATCTGATACTTGTTTATCAAACCATTTAGGTTTCACTTTCCTCTCCTAGATGATATAGAGGAGCTAGCGCTCTAGTAGTTCCGATTTATCTGATAATTGTTTATCAAAAAGAGGATTTATCTGATAATTATCTTAAAGTATAAAAAACAGCAGTACTATCATGGGGTTAGATCAATCAATATCATTGCCCTTAGTGGTATTAGGTTGTGTATAATTAAATGGCCACCTAACCAAATTTAATCGAAATAAAAGTATTTGATTCTATTGAAATTGGAGAAGGTAAGACAAAGAAATGTTTGAATTGCTAGGGTATGATAAGACAATCATACGTACAACATTTCTTAATTACACATCAAAGAAAGGCCACACTCAAAGAATTAACTTTAGAAGAAGTCTTTAACAAAAACAAAAATCTAACCAAAAGAATAACTACTACAAAAGACCGAAAAGAGAGCAATGGGAACCAAGACATTGATTTTGAAAATGCATGGGTGGAAACACTTTTTTAAGCATTGAATATGAGATCCCAACAAGATCTTTTAGGAGTAGAAACTAATTCTTCTTGCACTTTTTTATTTTCAGCTTTTATTGTTTTTTGTCGTGCATATCCACTAACTTAATACAAAGTCTTTTTAATCTGTCTCCTTTCACACTAGGATTGGCATGGCCCGGTGATAAAGTAGAGCCCCTACAAGCTCAAAATATGTTGACTTGCTAGCCCGCGGGTTTAGCTCCCGGACCGTACGTCTCGTGCGGATGAAAATCAGCAATCGTAGCCGCCGCGGCTGCCATTTTACGTGACATTCTCAAAAAGTAGCAGAAAGTTGTATTCATAAATGCACTAATTAATACAGTGAATAAAATTAGTCCACCCATTTCTTTCTCCCGTAATTTCTGTCTTGTTTTTTTTATAAGTATGATCACCACCGAAATTTTTAAATTTTTATTTTTAATGTCTAACAATATTGTATTTCATTCTAATATAAGCAAAAATGCATAACGGGCTAGTTGAAATTATTTAGTGTATTTGATGTATTACATTTTCTTCTCGTATAAGAGTGGATTTTTTCTAAATCTTGTATATGGGACACTTACTTACAAGATGAAAGTGGAATATATTAAGTGTATAAAATAATTTCTCACATAGATAGGTGATTTTACTAAGTTATTCCTTGAAACTTTGCAAACTCAATCTTTTTAGTTTAGCCAACAAATTTAATTCTCATAAGAATCACACCCATGTTTATTACTCTAAAGAAAGGAAATTATTAGTTGGTGAGTAAATTAGAGGAAGATTCCTAAGACACTTAATTAATTAGGGCTCATTCAACTATATAAAAGGTAAACTACACTATTGGGTTTACCCGTTCGTTTGGTCCCTAACGTTTAAAATCATGGTCCCACGTTTCAAAAGTCCTTCCGTAGTTTCCGTTACTTGGTGTATACGTGGCAAAAATACAATTTTTAATTGACATTCTTTTTTTTTAATGACAACTTGACATGCATACCCATTTAAAAATAACATAACCAAAAAAAATTAACCTAATCCAAATAAAAAAAGCCCACCCAAATTAAAATTAACCCACCCCACCCAAATCAAATTAACCCTAAAATTAGTTTCCATGTTACAAGAGCATAAGAGAGCTCATGAATACTAACTTGCGCCTAGGATTGTGGGTTTTGAATAGGGCTGTAGATTCTCCTATTAATGTGCTTGATGGAAACCGATGTTCTACTATGGCTAGTGTCAACAATAATCCAAGCGATTCCACGGGGCCAGTGGTCAGGAAGAGGTTATTGTCACCTCTGAATGGAATGCTTCTACTTGATCAATTCAATGGCGATTCTTTAGACATTGGCAGTGGTGTTTATCAAAGTAATTTCAGGAGTGGTTATGATCCTTACAATAGATTTTTCTTCAATTAACCATGCCATTAATTTTATTGCAAATACTCAACATATTACAAGGGTGGAATTATAAAGAGCAAAATCTCAACAGAGCATGACTCTTACAGATTATTCAGTTCAAACATGCCAATAATATGCCCATAGATCTCTAGGGAAAACCTTGGTGGGAGTTAAGGCCTCACACTTAAAGTGGTAGAAACATTGCATAATTAAGTGAGTACGAATTTAAGATTCAACATTTGGAAGGAGAAGTGTATTGAATAGGGCAATATATGTCTTGGGTCAAGAGAGCTTCTTTAACGTAGGATTTTCAAAAGACAAGGACCATTCATGGAAATAGAGAGAGAGAGAGAGAGAGGAAAGAGAGGAAGCAGAGGCAAGAGGCTGAGAAGGGAGATCTTAGATCTAATTTTAGGGTTAATTTGATTTGGGTTGGGTTAATTTTAATTTGGGTGGTTTTTTTTTTTATTTATTGGGTTATTGGGTTATTTTTAAATGGGTATGCCATGTCAATCCTAGTTTCAACATGTCAGTTTAGAATTCATTAATTAAGTTTTGAAACGTTAGGGCCTATTTTAAACGTTAGGGACCAAATGCACAACTTGGGTAAACGTTAGGGACCAATAATGTAGTTTACCCTTTTTTTAACGTCATTTCTAGCCAAAGTGATTGCATTTGAAAGGAAAACCCAAAAAGTTAGCTATGCATTTTGGACAAATGATCGTAGATTTTTCAAACATGAATTCTTATGTCATACCTATCCTGAAAATTACTTGTTGATTTGTCCATCAGCTCCATATTTCTAGTGAGAAGTGAGAACCAAAGCATAAACATTGGTAGATAGATTGTGCATGCCATCACCATCGTTTTGCTTTCCATTAGTTTTAATTTTCCTTTACAGGACTTTTTTTCCCGCTATCTGTCTACCTCGCCTTGCTAGAAGAACCACAGAATTCTTGAGTCAACTAAGGCTGTGTCAAACTTCCATGCAAGCAAAGTATGTTTCTTCTACCGACTAACGAGTTCCCAAAATAATTTCTCTCTCTCTTGCCCCTTCCAAAAACAGAAATTAAATCTTTAGCAATTGGACTTTTGCTTCTTCTACCGACGTCTAACGAGTTCCCAAAATAATTTCTCTCTCTGTTGCCCCTTCCAAAAACAGAAATTAAATCTTTAGCAATTGCCTTTCACGAGGGCTTGGAAATAAGGATTGAGATGACGTGTAATTGCTAGGGCAATTGCCCATGCAATAATAGTTCAAAATGTGCAAAAAGTTCAAGGATAAAAAAGTTAAAAATCAAAAAGTTAAAAAGTTAGTTTAAGTTTTGTTTTTATTCAGGTTGAGATTAATAGTGAATATTTTAAGTTTTAATCTCAACCCTTAAAACATAGTAATTGATTCTTCACTATTGCATAAGATCTCAATCCTGGAAAAAAGATCTTAGAAAACCTTCTATGGAGTGCATTAATTTTAATAAATTTAGGGATACAAAAATTTTCATTAAGTTTTTTATAGTTATTAATATTGTGATTGGTGTATACACTAAGTGCATATATGATAGTGATATAATAAAAGTAACGTCTAGACCATTGAGAAAAATGTGGGTCTTTGGGGGATTTTGTCTTGTTTGACTTTAAGGCATTCTTTTCTACGTACAAACCAAAGCGTTGTTTCAATTGTAGTGAGTTTGGTCAGCCGTAAACTGCAGAAAATTTGAGGCAGTTTGAGGCTTATCTTTTTCCTTCTATATAGTACAATATAGGTTAGGCTAGTTTCTAGTTAAATGAGAAAAATCAAATCCACATTCTGTGAGAATTTGCTATTAAATACAAATACTACCATGACACCTAATGGTCTAAGAATATTCAACATAGTAAATTAATTTATGCAAATCTGCCATGTGCTTATATTATATTCATAGACTTTTATTTTTGTTCATTCTTTTTTTATTTAAAAGTACTTGATTTTTCCTATCTTTTATCGGTAATACTTGGTACATATTTTATTGTTATAATTTTTTTTTTTTTTAGATATAATAGAAATTCTAATCTAAACTCACACACGTATATAATTTGAAAAATAAATAAGATAGTTATAATAAATATATATATATATTTATTAAAATTAAGGAATAATTTAATATTAGAATAATCTACGCCCTGAGTGTTTTAGACAATTGTAGTCCCCAAAAAATAAAAGGTTTGTTGTTTTGAGTTTAGCAATTTTCTTTTCTGAGGGCTACCTTAGAAAACCTTTCGTGGGTTGCATTTGTTTTGAGTTTTTCTTTTTGGGTTGTTTTGTTTGACTTCTGTATAGTTTAAGCCTTTAAGGTCTTCTATGTCCAACCCAGAGTTTTGTCTTAGCTGGCCTCCTGAGTTGGCTCAGGCTTCAACTGAAGAAAGTTTGCAACCTATATTTTTTTCTCTTTAACTATAAAGTGTGGAGTGGGCTACTTTCCACATAGATGAGAAAATTCAAGTCCTCATTCTTTATCCCTTTGATTTATCCATAAAAACCTAACGGTCTGTACTTAAAAAGAAAAAAAAACCAAACGGTCTGTGAATATTCAACATAGTCAAGCAGTCTATGCAATTTATGCAAAGCTGTGATTTGCGTACATATTATATAAATTGTGTACGTTTGTTAGGTATTAGAGGTTGGAAAATATACACATTTTGAAAGGAAATTGAATTGACTAAAGATGGAATCTCACCGGTACGACCTTTCAACGAAGTTTCTTCCAGAATGTTGTGATGTTTCTGATGGCTAGAGAAGAAGTTGATCCAGCAATGTGCAATGAACACTTAGCTTTCTAAAAAGAGAAATTACCTTTTTTTTGGGTTAAGAAAAAAAAAAGATAATAATGTAGCCCATGGTTGGCCATTTGGGCCTGTAGTTAGGCTTAGGCCTCTTCACCAACTTTCTGAACCTTTCATTCTTTTTATTAGGCTAGCAAAACACACAACAACTTAACACTACCAAGCCCATATCACACCTCTGCAAGGCCCCACAAACGACGTCGTCTTCAATTGGAAGCAAATACACACACAAACTCTAAAGTTTAAAGTTTAAACCCCAGTATTTCTCTTCGTCTCTGCGTAGCTAACAGCAGTTTAGGTTTACAAGTGCAGTGCTCTAAGCCTCTTATAGCAGAAGCAAGGGCTGAGTGGGACTTCACTCGCTCTATTTTGAAGGTGACACTCTGTCACTGTTATTCAAGCTATTTTGATCATATTTCTGCTATATTGTCTAAACTACAATCCTTAGAGATTTTAATTTTGCTGCCCACAACTTACAAAGTTCTAAGCATGGCTTTAGAAACCGCACCGGTCAAAAAACCAGAAAAGGAAGTGCTTGTTGTTTATATGGTCGGATCCCGAAAACATTTGTGGGAATAAATGAAAGGAAATAATAACATGGATGTTGGAAACTGGAGGAGGGATTGAAAGTTTAAAACGCAAAGAAGAGGTTTTCAATCTGGACTTTTACCTCATATTCATATTATCATATACAACAGGAGAGTAGGTGAAACGGAAACCTTGAGATCAACGGAGTAATTCCAGGGCCACATGTGGGCTCGAGCTTGATTTTGGATGGACTGGGCTAAGCTAGTCCCATCCCATTCCAAACCATTAATTAACAACATTAGACTACTTCGGCCTTTGGGGCTTCTTGTTGTCCAAATGCGAACTACATATGTTTGTGTCAAGTCCAATAGTATGCGTTTGGAATGACACATTATTCTTCCTCAGAATTGGGTCTTTGATAAATCTGTTCTAGTTTTTTTTTTTCTTTTCAGTCTCTCTGATGTTGTTGAAGATCTGTATGTATACTTCCATTTTAATTGTGCACATGCCGAATCATCATGTTCTATGATTTACCTTAAGAAACACTTCTCTTTTAGTTAGGTTCTTCAGTCCGGTTCATATATATACAATAGGAAACTATATATGTGGTCCATCGGAATATGATCTTTTCCATTTCAAAATTTTTTAATTTCATGATTCAGATTTTATTTCATGAATCTAATAGTGTATAGATTTTCACACATTTAAAATCTTAAATAACATGAGAGTTTTACATTGTTAGATCTGTAATATTAATCTAAACAACAAAATAAAGTAAATAGGGAAATTTTGAATTAGAGAGGATGCTTACCCAACACAGCAAAGCACAGTTAATATTGGTATCACAGGCATATCTAATCACTTGCATGTTACAAACAAACCATCGGCAAAAATATCCAATATTGGAAGTCTAGAACATAGTAACAAAAAACATAGAATTCTAAATATTGAGAAGTAAGCTAGATGGCCCACTGGTCTTCCAACAGCAAAACACAAATTTTGTACTTTTCTTTCTAAGACGTACCACATGTACTATGAATACTACTTTAATCAAGATTTTTGTATCGCAATTAACTTATGCCCCAAAACAAGAATATAACTATAAACCAAGTCTGTAACTAGTATAAATTATAAACTATATCTTTAGTTAATGATAATATAAATCGTATAATAATAACAAAAGAATGTAAAAATAAACCATCTATCATCATCAATGCACTAGCATATTATATATAGAATTTGTAAATTGTAATTATCTATACAAAATATTGTACAAAAACATTAATTGTATAAGTTAGTTTACATAGAAAGTTGCCGCCTGTAGTTTTAATTACCACAAGTGCAGGAGCCTTGTTAAGATTACTATAACCATAACCAACTTTCTCCCATCCCCTGCGAGCTGATGGTCTTGGAAGGTTCTCTATGACGATGGTTTCTAGCGAATTGACTCGCCAAGCCGGAGATTGTTGCAGTGAGAATATCAGATAGAGAGTGGAAGAGATTAGTAAAAAAAGAGGGAGAAATTAGCTGGACTTCTTACTAGATCTGGAAAAGCCCAAGCCATTTCCGAAAATTTCCATGGCCATCGACGAAGCTTTTGAACTGTGGAGAGGTAGGAGTGGGGAGATAGGAAAGGGTTTTGCAAAGAGACTGAGGAGGTAAAGAGGGAGAAAGGGAAAGAGATGGAGCGAATTGGGAAAATGAAATGAGAAAATTCGTGGGAATGATAAATTTTGCTATTGCAACAAGCTTTCCAGATGCAATAACGTGTTTGGATTATTGCAACTACTCTCTGGATGTAATATCATAATTACAAAAATGGCATTGTGCTATTGCAACAACATTCCTAGAAGCAATAAGATGGTTACCTTATTGCAACAACTTCTATTGATGCGATATCATAGTTAGGTTATTGCAACAAAATGTTTTGATGCAATATCCTAGTAGCCCTCTAATGCAATGACTATTATAACTTATTGCAACGAGTTATTGTTGTTGCAATAACTTACCAATTTTTAAGTTACTAGTGCAACGACTTTTAACTTGTAGATGCAATATGATGTCTAATACCACTAAAAATATTTTTGTTGCAATAGCACCTGATGTAATAAATGTATTTTGGTGTAGTGTAATCACTCTCAAACAAAGGAATATTGAACCCAAAAAAAAGCCAACAACGAAAAATTAACCCAAATGTCAACAACAATAACAAATAAAGTCCTAATAATATCTATTATTGTGGTTTATTTTCTTTTAGCCAGCCCACCAATCAAATTTTCAGATTTCATTCAGCTAAATTCAAAAATAAAAAATAAATAAACCCCAAATCTACTTACCCAGTGGAATAGAGAGAGCCCTAAAATAAATTACTAACTCCCACTGCCGAAATAGAGAAAACCAATTAAATAGAGATCGTCGGACCCGGAATCGTCCCTCGCAGGCCGCAGCTCGCAGAGTTGCCAGAGTCTCCCCTCGCAGATTGTAGCTCATCATTCCATTGCTTGTTGTTGCTACCTCTGTCGTCACCGATCTAGACTGAAGTCACCGTTTTAAACAAAGAAATATCGCTGAATGGTGATATGATGAGTGGACCTTATTATTATTATTTTTTTTTTCTGGATTGATTTTATTTGTTTACTTATTTATTTGTTTGTCTCTTTTTTACTTTTCCATCCGTGTGTGTTTTGTTTGTTTGTGCCTTGTAATTATGATAGTGGCTTGCTTTGCTCTGCTTTGTGGATATGTTGTTCGGATATATATATTTTAAACATATTATAAATAATAATAGAAAAATTAATCAAATCTTAAAAGGGAGTTTTCTTAAGAAATTGGTTACCAGTAATAAACAAAATATCACTAAAAAATTAGGTGAAAATTCCACATATGAATGTTTAAAAGAGTTAGAAGAGAATATAATAATACAATCAAAAGATACAGTGGCGGCCTAAGAATATGTTGGAGAAAACTGATTATAGAAATGTTATTAATAATTTTGCATCTAAAAGTGTAAGAATAATGAAATTTTAATTAAAAAAAAAAAAATTCTTCATAAAAATTAATTTAATTTAGTATTGAATGGTCAAACGGTCTCAATTTGAGATTTCGCTTAAGGCTCCTAAAATGTTTGAGCTAGTCCTGCACAAACCCCAGCCCACCCTAAATTAAATTCCTAACTCTGCCCTTGTATTAGTGTGCAAACTCGAACTGGTAATTGAAAAGAATGGGTAGGTAGAGGAGAAAAAAAAAGATGATAACATAAATGGAAAAGATAGTATTGGGTTTGGGCCTGGGGGAATTTGCTATGAATATGATACAGACAAAAATAAAAACAAGTTTACTTGTTGGGTTAGCATATCGGGCTAAAGCATTCACTTGTTGCTTTTTTAGAGTCTTAATAAATTATGTAGATTTTATTTTACTTATTTAAAAGAGTGGACTTTGAGCAAATAATGAAGTTCACGAATATAGATATATTAAATAGCGATAACTTTGAAACGATATGTCAGAATTGATCGATACAGAAATACCTTATTCCAATAAACAAATCAGAATAGACACAAAAATGAAAATTGACAACGTTGGTATAGAGTGGAATACAAAGAAGATAGAAATTATTTATTCATTTATGAAACCCACCGTGTCGTAATAAGAGGGCTCCATTATACGGTGTCGTAAGAGCATTTTTGCTCGAGAAAAGAAAAGCCCTCCCCTATCCACTTCACTAACGAACTAACCAACCACGCTCACTCCTCAACGGTTGGAAATGAGCAATACCATAACCCACCCAATCCTTCTCAACCTTAACCCGACTCCGACTCGCTCCAAAACCCGAATCCACTGCACAGAGGAGAAGAAGCAAGTGAGCGTCGACTACGACAAAGGCAAGCACCATGTCTCCACTCACCTCACCGGCCTCAGGAAGGCCGATATTCCCAGACGCTACCGTCTCCGAGTCGAGTCCGACCGATTCCAGAAGGACTGGACGGTATCGGAAGTGGTCCATCAAATCCTCAAGCTCCATCCTCGCGACGACGTTCAAGCCTTGTTGAACCGCTGGATTGGCCGCTTCGCGAGGAAAAATTTCCCGCTTCTTATTAGGGTATTCCATTTTTTTAATATTTTTGCGTAATTTTATTAATTTTGTATTGCTAATTAGTTAAATACGAAAATTTAATTAAATTTGGTTAATGTCTGCACTTAGTGTCATATATTTAATTGACACGTAGTGGGTTGTAGTGGATTGAAGGAGAATTACTCCAAACTGGATTGGATGTAAACTCTGTCTGTAGTCTTATAAGTCGGCACATAGTGAGTTGGAGGAGAATTCCTCTAAACCTGTAAAATTTAGTTACTCTATCATGAGTGGGTCTACTACAAACACAAGTTAAAGTGTTTCCTAAAACATGTGGCCGACACTGATTAGTCTACTAAGACTTGGTACATGCATGTGACTTGCCAATTAAAAAAGAAAAATTGATGTGAATATTGATGCATTTTTGCACTGGGATTACATGAGATGCTTAAAAGTATTGTCTTTTGCTTCTTGTAGGAGATAACTCAGAGGGGTTCAATTGAACGTAGCATTCAAGTTTTCCGGTGGATGAAACATCAAAAGAATTATTGTCCTCGGAATGATATTTATAATATGATGATTAGATTACATGCTAGGCATAATCGGACAGATCAGGCACGAGGTTTGTTTTTTGAGATGCAAGAGTGGAGGTATGCATTTTTTGTTTTGTTTTTGCATCTTATGTATTTCTTGTGTCATACAATTACGAATTTGTCTAATAATAAGAATATAAAATTTCATGATGTTCTTCATGTTAGTTCTGCTTATGTGGTCAATTTTTGATGATTTTGTAGGTTAAGAGTGGTATAAGCTTAGTATTCTTAACAGCTGTGGTGACATATTATTTCCTTTGTTACTAGGTGCAAGCCTGATGTTGAGACTTACAATGCTCTTATCAATGCACATGGTCGAGCAGGTCAATGGCGTTGGGCCATGAATATGATGGATGACATGCTACGTGCCGCTGTGTGTACTTGTATTCTTCTTCCCTAGTCAATCTTATTGGGTCTAACTTGATGTGAGAAACATTCATTTCCTTTGATGCTCAAATGGCATTTGGCAAAAGAAAATGTTTGCAATATCACATGTAATTAAGAAATTTTTCATTTTGGATTTTTCACAAAAAAAAGAAGAAGTAATTTTGATTGGCATAGTCTTGTTTTTGCATGTCATGGATTTTATTGCATTCTTATTATATGTAACTTTCTGATGGTTCTCAAGGACGCTCATTTATTGAGATTAAGTTCGTAATATAGTTTCAGGGTTGCATATGGCACAACCTAGAATATGGTTTCATTGTTTTAAATCTCTACAGTGGTATTTTGGGTGTTGCCCATGAATTATGCCTCCCATAATCTAGCATTTGCATCTTCCTTAAATTTTCTAATAAAGGTCCCTGAATGGCTTTCTTTCTTTGTTTTCTCTCTTATTGTGCAATATATTCAGTATAAATCATGCTTTTTGGAACAAGTTCCTTTGTTTATCATCTAGTAGAAGATTAAGCAGCAGTCAAACGACTTATTTTCTTAGTGTGTAACAATATACCCAATGTAGGGTTTATATAGAAACCTAAAACTTGGTTTACATACAAGTACATAGGCCTACACTAGCTTTGGGCCTCATGGGCCACACATAATAACTCCAACACATATCAATTAAATCTTGAACTGGTTTGAATCCATTTATTTATTTTTTGATAGGTAAAAGAATTTTATTAAATCAGATCTCTAAGTGCATAAAGCATGCACTCAAAGAGAGTTTGAATCCATTTATGTCTGCATAGGTGCTTGCTAACCCCTTTTTGGTCATGATGAACTATATATTAATCATACAAGTTAGTATTCATGAACAATATAATTGCTCTGCTTTCATGTTTGCTAATGTTTCCATATTCTGCAATATAGCAACTTAGCTTTTTCTCATTTGACATTACATTTATAGTGGATGTTGCTAACCTTATTATATGGGTGCAGATCCCTCCTAGTCGGTCAACATATAACAACCTCATCAATGCTTGTGGATCTAGTGGAAATTGGAGAGAAGCTTTGAAAGTTTGCAAGAAAATGACAGATAATGGAGTTGGGCCTGATCTTGTTACTCACAATATAATTTTATCTGCATATAAAACTGGGGCTCAGTATTCAAAAGCCTTGTCGTATTTTGAGCTAATGAAGGGGACAAACATCCGTCCTGACACAACTACCCTTAATATTGTGATATATTGCCTAGTAAAGCTTGGACAATATGCGAAAGCCATTGATATTTTTAATTCTATGAGGGAGAAGAGAGCAGAATGTCACCCTGACATTGTAACATTCACTAGCATCATTCATTTGTATTCTGTATGTGGGCAAATTAAAAATTGTGAGGCTGTGTTCAATACAATGCTTGCAGAAGGCCTAAAACCTAACATTGTTTCTTATAATGCACTAATAGGTGCATATGCTTCACATGGGATGAGTAAAGAGGCATTGTCAGTTTTTAATGAGATTAAGAAAAGTAGTTTCTGCCCAGATGTTGTATCTTATACATCTTTACTCAATGCTTATGGAAGATCTCAACAACCTAAAAAGGCCTGGGAAGTATTTGACATGATGAAGAGAAATAACCGGAAGCCAAATCTTGTCAGCTACAATGCACTGATTGATGCCTATGGATCTAATGGTTTGTTAGCTGAAGCTGTTGAAGTCTTGCGTGAGATGGAGCAAGATGGGATCCAGCCAAATATTGTCTCAATATGCACACTCTTGGCTGCCTGTGGACGATGTGGTCAAAAGGTGAAGATTGATGCTGTGCTTTCAGCAGCTGAGCAGCGAGGCATTGAGTTGAACACAATTGCATATAACTCAGCTATTGGAAGCTATATGAATGTAGGGGAATATGAGAAAGCTATAACCTTATATAGATTTATGAGGAAAAAGAAAGTTACACCAGATTGTGTTACTTACACTGTGTTGATAAGTAGTTGTTGTAAGATGTCAAAATATACTGAGGCGCTTGGTTTCCTTGAGGAAATGATGGACTTAAAAATTCCTTTGTCCAAAGAGGTCTACTCATCTGTGATTTGTGCCTACAGCAAACAGGCAAGTGTTTTCACAAAATTTGCCTCTTAATACTTAATAGATTATCCATGACTGAAATCTTTTTCTTTTTTTTTTGGTTCCTTTCATTTTCCTTCTTACAATATTTCAGGGTCAACTTGAAGAAGCAGAATCTATGTTCAACTTGATGAAGATGGCTGATTGTTGTCCTGATGTAGTTACATATACTGCAATGCTACATGCGTATAATGCTTCTGGTGAGATTGTATGTTAATCCATTGACATGATTGGATGCTGACTGGCAAGACATACTTTGAAACTGAAACCTGTAGTATTTTTTATCAGAGAATTGGGAAAAGGCTTGTGTTCTATTTCAAGAAATGGAAGCAAATAATATCCTTCCTGATACTATTGCTTGTTCGGCTTTGATGAGAGCTTTTAATAAAGGAGGCCAACCATCCAAGGTTCTTATTTTGGCAGAAATTATGAGGGAAAAAGAAATCCCTTTTGGTGATGCTATTTTCTTTGAAATGGTATCAGCTTGTAGCATGTAAGTCCCGCATCTGTTTTCTCTCTCTGTATATAGAATAGAATGCTAAAGATGCCCATTAATTTGCCTTTCCTTTTTTCTTTTTTATAGGTTTGGCTTTTTTAGTTTTATGGCTTGTCGGTATTATTGTGTATGTTTATATGTGTGTGTGTGTGTTTGTTTACATTAATGTTCTTGCTCAATCTGTTTCGATGGCAGCTCTACTGACATGACAATATATCTTTTTTTGTTATAAGTTCATCACTGCATATGAAACTAAAATTGAATTTTGGTTAAAGATTACGAGATTGGAGGACAGCAGTGGACTTGATTAAATTTATGGAGCCCTCATTCACTGTACTTTCAGCTGGACTTCTGAATCATCTTTTGCATTTTCTCGGAAAAAGTGGGAAGACAGAGACTATGATGAAGGTTCTTAAAAATTGCTCATGTTTTCATATGATAAGTAAATGTGGACAAGCACACAACATTGCCTTCATGCATCAATTTCTTCTTCTTCATCTCTCCCTCCCTCTCTCTCTCTCTCTCTCTCTCTCTCTCTCTCTCTCTAAATCTTGTAAGCATCTTAAGCAATATGCAACTCTGAAGTTCATTGGACATTTGTCCAAGTTTGCAACTTTTGATAGTTAACTGCATTTTTTTCCACGCATGCAGTTGTTCTACAAGATAGTGGCCAAGGGTGCTGATATTGATTTTAATACTTATTCTATTTTGTTGAAGAATCTTTTGTCTGCTGGAAATTGGAGGAAATATATTGAGGTAACCTTAGGTTAACTTGTGTTTATTTTTGTTTCTTGTTAACTTTATGCAGCAATAGTATGCATCTAGCCTTATAGCATTTCTGGTTTGGTGGCCAAGTTTTTAAATGTCTTTGAATGACACTGAGGCTGGTCCTGAATGTTCTTAAGCACTGGGCCAGTGGTATACAAATGATCAATGCATGTGATCCAACCCCAATTGGTTAATATTTCTTTCTGAATGTGAATTTGGATAGTGGCCACGGGTGCTAATATCAATTTTGATGCAGGTATTGCAGTGGATGGAGGATGCAGGAGTTCAACCTTCGAATGGAATGTACCATGATATTATTTTCTTCGCTCAAAGAGGTGGTGGTGCTGAATATGCTGCTGTCATTCAAAAACGAGTTGGTATGCAGACGCTTATTAGATTCTAAATTTCTGCTATATTTTCCATTTGTGCTTTTGCAACTACCCGTAAGTCCACTAAACTTTATCTAAGTTGTGAATTTCTGCAGATTCCTTGAAAAGAAAAGCTGGGCATCAAATTTCTGTGAGCAAATAGTGATCTTTCTCATCCCATCTTTCCATGGACAATCGCAGCACAAAAGCATATAAAGCCTCAACCTGCAAGAGTCACCGATACCGCTTACATATCCACTTGCTGGAGGATCTGGGATCACCTGAGCAATGGCTTGTTTGCTCTGGGGCAGTTATGCAAGATCAATCTTGCTATTGACATCTTGAAAACTAAAACCAATCCTTAGGCTTCTGTATATGGCTGCAGAGATTGAATTTTAAAGCAAAGGTCTCTTCTTTGGAAATTACTTGAAGGTGTAGCCTAGCTTTTGTCACTGTTTTCTGTACAGAAAGGACTGCTCTCCATTCAGCTGAGGCCAATATTCATGTTAAGAAAGGAGAAACAAAAATGCTATGTTGTATTTGTATCCATTCTTTTTCTTCAATGTAATTTATTCATTGAAGCAGTTCTGATCATGCAATAGTTATCAAGATCTTAGTTTTATTAGTATGTTGTATCACATGGGTCTCAGTGAACTGGACCCAATCCGACAGGATGCTGACACATGGCAAAAAATAGACACGTGTCTGTATCGTAATCCATTCTCTTTTATCTACTAGGGGTAAAAATTTATTTGTGAGACACATTACATTGTGACAATGATTGTTAGTATGGGTAAGATTTGATGATTAATAAAATAAAAATTTTAATATATAATATTTGAATGGGGAGTGGGTCCCAAAATGGAAGAGGAATCTTTTTTACAGAGGAAAAATGTGAGTCTGTTCTGACAAATATCATGCCTGGCTTTTTCAAGACCCTCCACGTGTTGATCCTCAGTAACACTTTCAAACCATGTCCAATTACTATATCACCCTCACTCCCTTGCTAGCCGTTACCCCCTTTTTAACTCAAAACCACTAGGACACAACAGTCAATTCACACATCTCCCTCTTCTCCTTCTTCACTCACTGTAGTTTTCACTTCCTTCCTCACTCAAAACGAAAACTCTCTCTCTCTCTCTCTCTTAGGGTTATGGCGTCGTCGTCGATGTCGGATCCCGGGTTGAAATCGGAAGCCTGCGGCGGAAGCACAAGCGGTATAGGAGGAGTCATCGGAGAGTCGTCGTCGTCGGCGGTGATAGCAAAAGCGAAAGATGAGCTATTTGTGTACAGAGGATTGAAGAAAGCGAAGAAAGAGAGAGGATGTACGGCGAAAGAACGCATCAGCAAAATGCCTCCATGCGCCGCCGGTAAACGCAGCTCCATCTACCGCGGCGTCACCAGGTTCTCTCTCTCTCTCATCGCAAAGTTTCATTCTTTTTTAGCTTTCACTTATTTACACTGATTTTTTTTTTAATTTAAAAAATTAAAGGCATAGATGGACTGGTCGTTACGAAGCTCACCTTTGGGACAAAAGCACTTGGAATCAGAATCAGAATAAGAAGGGAAAACAAGGTCTCTCTCTCTCTCTTTCTCTCTTTCAATTTCACTATTTCTCTCTTTTTGGTTTTTGATATTTTTGGGTGTTGCTGACGTGTTTTTTTTTTCTTAATTTTCTCTGAATTGTGGATGGAAATGAAAATCATTATTCAAGTTTACTTGGGTAAGTGTTTCTTGCTTCATTTTTGATATAAAGTTAACTTTTTTAATTTAATTTATGTAAAATTGTTTGATTATGTTTTTTTGTATTGTATATACAGGTGCATATGATGATGAGGAGGCTGCTGCTAGAGCTTATGATCTTGCTGCCTTGAAATACTGGGGCCCTGGCACTCTCATTAATTTTCCTGTCAGTGTTTTTTAACTACCTTCTATATTCAATCTTTTTTATTGTTTTTCTCCTTTTCTTATCTATACAAAATGTTGGGTTTTTTTTTTTTTGGGTTTTAAAGTTTAGGTCTTGATCTCTTTTTTGGGTCACTGATTTTGATACTTGTTTCCCATCAGCTTGATTCTAATAAGTTTAGGTCTTCAATTTTCATACTTCGCAATTAAAAGTTGTAATTTTTTCATTGAAATATTTAAAAGGTATCAATCCATGAAATTTATCCCAGTCCAACATGCTTTTCTTAACAGAAAACAGAAGGGAAGACAAAATTGATAACTTTCAAATTTTTCTAGGGACTAAATTGCAACCTTTTGAATCTGGATCAAATTTCAAGGATGAAAAGTGTATTTAGCCAAAATTTGTTATTTGAAGGAAAATGTTTTTTTTTTTCTTTTTTTTCAAATTCAATCTTATATTTCTGTCTATATGACTTGGGATATGTGTGATGCAGGTTACTGATTATACAAGAGATCTCGAAGAGATGCAGAATGTCTCAAGAGAAGAATACCTTGCATCTCTGCGGAGGTGTGTGTGTGTGTGTATACTTTCTAATACATTTTGTTAACTAAGTTTGCACTGTTGCTTATATTTGATTCCATCTGCAGAAAGAGCAGTGGTTTCTCAAGAGGAATTTCCAAATATCGTGGGCTTTCCAGGTATATTTTAATATGAACCTAAATTACATGCTTTTGAGATATATAACATTTTCTCTTCATGTTCCAGAGGATCAAGTAGTACATAATAATGTTTTTCTCAAGGAATACCCATTTGGAAAAGATTGAGCACATAATGTGGATACCATTCTTTTACTTTTTCTTATCAACGAGGGAGTTCTAGGAAACTCTCTCTAAGACTCTTCTGGTTTTCAGAAATGATAACATATGTTATACACTTCCATTTGAATACTTCACTATAATTTGATAAAAAAAGAAAAAAGAAAAAAGAAAAAAAAAAAAAGGAATTTCTTTTAAGATCTTCTCTGAATTTTTTTTAATCTTTCCTTTCATGAGAACCTAATTATCGACAGGATATTTCCTGAAAAATGTTAATAGAGTTATGATTAATGGTCTGCATGCTACTCCGTGCAGAACGATTAAATCACTCATTTGTTTATGTAGTGCTGTTCTGTTTCACTTGGCAGATGATTGAAATCTTATTTGATCTTTACTGATATTATGCTTTTGCTTTCTTTTCTGTACTTGTTACTATCACAAGCAGTCGCTGGGAGCCATTTGGTCGGATGGGTGCATCTGAGTACTTCAACAGTATGCATTATGGTAAGTTCTGATGAAATTTATGTTCAAGAACCGTTTATAAGAGAGTTCTACAAATTCACATAATGCCTGAGTTCACCATCCTTTGCCCTCAACTAGGAAAATATAAGCTTCTCGTGCTTCCTCCTGAAGCATTACCAACTATTTAACTGTTTTATTTTATATAAAGGTACAGGCGATGATCCAGCAGCAGAAAGTGAATATTTAGGCAGTTTCTGCAGTGAAAGAAAGATTGATTTGACAAGTTACATGAGGTGGTGGGGGCCCAACAAAACTCGTCAAGCAGATGCTGGGATGAAATCATCAGAAGAATCAAAGTATGCTGGAGATATTGGTGTAGAACTAAAAACAATGGAGTTGGCAGTTCAGCCTACTGAACCATACCAGATGCCATGTTTGGGCATGTCCTCCAATGAAGGGAGAAAGCATAAAGGTTCCACTGTCTCTGCCTTGAGCATCTTGTCACGGTCAGCCGCCTACAAGTGCTTGCAAGAGAAAGCATCAAAAAAGCAAGAAAACGGCGTTGATAATGATGAGAATGAAGACAAAAATATTATCAACAAGGTGGACTATGGCAAGGCAATTGAGAAATCCACAAGTCATGATGTTGCAAGTGAGAGACTTGGAGTTGCACTAGGAATGAGTGGGGGATTGTCTCTTCAGAGAAATGTGTACCCGTTGGCTCCTTTCTTATCTGCACCGCTTTTGACCAACTACAATACTGTTGATCCCTTAGTAGATCCCATTCTCTGGACGTCTCTTGTTCCTGTTCTTCCAACTGGACTTTCTCGTACAGCTGAGGTTGGTATATTTTCTATCGAAGCTTTGTTTTCTTAGAAAGGACTGAAGCTATAAGCCATGTGACTAAGCCTAAAATAAAAATAAAAAGACAATACTATAGCTATAGGGATTATCACGTTAAACATTCTTGTTAAAGAATCATCGTCTACAATTTCTGACAAGTGAGATTGATGCTAAAAAGTAAAATTTGATGGCAGATAAGTTTGTGCATCTCCTTTACAAGTCATATGACTAAATACCATTAGACGGCGTCAAAGAATTGATCCCACCACCTTGTGCATTTAAAACATTATCTAACAATAATGCGATGGCAGGCACAGTAACTGATTCATCACTTATTTGAAAACAATTGTAATATTTCCCTCCCAGCCCCAGGTGATTGTTAATGGTAAGATGGCATAAGGGAGATCACTTCCCTAATTCATTTCCTATACTCATTTACACTATATAAAGCTTACAGATTGCATTGCAGGTTACAAAGACTGAGACCAGTTCAACTTATACGTTCTTCCATGCGGACGAATGATAGCACACATTCACTTTTTATCTACAATTGGTGGAAACGTGGAACTCAGCTTTAACTTCTTCTATCGGGAAGGGTTTACCACCGCATTATGTGTAGCAAACATAGCAGGAAGAGTCTGGAGAGCTTAGTTGGTCTTAAAGATGAAAATTTTACTTGTTTTTTTTATGGGCTTGTATTTACATCAGATCTAGATATAGAGGGGAAACCATAATGTGTATTTATAATGATAATGATGTAGAAATTTTGATATATCCAGATGATAATGTATATTAATATATCCAGATGATAATGTATATTAGGATTGCACTGAAGAGTTGAATGATATTATCTTCTTGTTGAAAATGGTGACTGAATACTTTTGTACAGAAATAAGAGGATAAACTCTATGTAAGAATGTAGTTAATTGTAGCATGTTGGGGTCTCTGCAAATGCTGATGTCTTTTTTTCTGATTGACATCTTAAACACTTTGCTGTGTTTGCAGTTAATCAGGGTTTTTTACCATTTGGTTTGATACTTGGGTCTATCAAATGATAAAGAGCTTAATTTCGGGTTAATACATCATACACTTTCAGACATTCATAATAAATTAAAATTCTACTATTTAATAATTAATAGTTTTTTTTTTTTTGTAAAATGTTTGTGCAAATGTTGAAATGGAAAGTAGTGAAAGTGCATGATGTAAAACTGAATTTTTATCAAAACTAAAAACTTATAATATATTATCAAAATAATCTAAAATAAAAAATAAACTTCTTTTAAATTTCTTAAAACTTTTGACCATTAAGTTTTAACTTTGAACTTAATCTGATTAGTACTTTAAATCTTTTGAAACATGACAATAATATTTTACTTGAAACAAACTATATTAATTATTTTAATATGCTTATGATGTATCACATACCAAAAACATGATGTACAATATATAAGACCTAGATTTAATTATTAAAGCAAAAAGTATAATGGATGATTAAAATCATGGAAAATGAATAATAAGACTTCCATTGAATTGCTTAATACTTTTGGTAATTGAATTTTAATTAGAGAAGAAATTCTTTGAATATCATAATACTTTTGACAATTAAATTTTAATTAGTGAGTAGAAATTCTTTGAATATCATAATACTTTTGACAATTAAATTTTGATTAGTATAATAATTTAAATTTCTTGAAACTTGACATACAGAGAATAGTCACTTGACAAACAACTTCTAAGACCCATATTAATCCATAAGTTAGTGAAATAAAATCTATTTAATGATGTACAAAGAGTATAAAAACATAGCCCAACCACAACTTTTAGGCCAAACATTATTATATAATATATGATATGATCTTATAGTCTTATTCGCGTCAAATGACATATAGATACAATTCCAATTATTGTACAATCAGCCAGAGAATTTGCGTCAAGATAGCTCTTTGACATTGCTTAATTCTTCTAATGAGAAAATCGTGGGCTTGAATCGCCCTCCTCTAATTGGTGTAAGCAAAAAATAAATAAATAAATCAGGGAATTAGCTATTTTGGCACTTGAAATATTCAAAATGAGCCTCAAATAGCAAAAACAATAGAAAGCATTTTACCATTTACTACTGTTTTTAAATAAGATCAATAGATAGTTTTTATTACTACTAATGAATTTTATATTGACTCCAATTAAAGAGGTCATCATCACTTGCATCAGACTTTTGAGGACTATGAACTTCTGCAAAATCTGTTTCCTGGTCTTTAACAATTACTTCCTCATCCTGATCCTGTTTTGCCACTTCCTCCTGCGCACACATCAATGGATGCCATTAGCATTAGGAGTTGCATGTCATAGCCAAAAAATAGTGTCATTTGACCATAACAGCATACACTATAACCATAACTCGTTAAGTCAATTAACAAGATGCCACATAAGCATGATCATTTCATGCTTACTTGGCCTTTAGACCAGGCTTCCCAAAGCTTCTTAAAGTAAGTATTGGTTAAGCATATTTACACTTCATAATATCTGTACACTGCAGTAGCACCTGGTCTGTCAAAAAGCACATCCATAGCTTAGCAATAGTAGAAAGTGTTACTAAAATGCTTACATTTGTTTGAGTTGCCAACTCCTCTACCTCCTCCTCTCCCATCATGTCAACTGAGTTCTCTCTCTTAGACTGTTTCTCTGCCTGGGAAGCTTGTTGCAGCCGCTCAATAACCAATTGGAAATGGGAATGATCTGCAGAAGAAAATATATATTTTATAACAAGGTTCCAAGTAACGAAATATCTCCTATCGAGTTCAAACTGAAAATGGTTAGGCTGAGTTTCTCCATTTCAATCATGCTATACTAAAATGATCTGTTAATAAAATTTAATGAGAGAGAGAGATTAAAAAGAAAGATGGGACTTCACCGTTGCCACGATTCGCCAAGGCTTCAGAAAGACGTAATGGATATTGACGCTCTTCCTTCTTAAACTTCAACTTGACTTGATGACGTGTTCGACCTGGAAAAAGTTGTTGTATCATAGCAAAATCTGTCCCGAACTGCTGAACAGCCTATATCACATATTAAAACCGAGATTGGTTGAATTGTTATATAACTAGCAAAAGTCCGGCAGGAATTTGACACTTTTTGTTTCGGAAAAATGAAAAATAGAGCAAGTAAACTCTTAATTCCAAGTTTAAAATGTCAGCAGATGATAAAGGACATATTACTAACCAACTTGAGGGATTTATTTTTTGCTTGACAATTTTTTTTTTCCTTTTTTTTTTTTTTTGGGGGGGGGGGGGTGGGGGGGGTGGGGGTGGGGCAGCCTTGGCAAATGAGAATTGATCCCTAAGGAGCCTAGACAGAGTAAAGGGGCCGCAAGGGCTCCCTCATGTGGATTGAGCCATAGTTTAACCTCAGCCCCACCTCACCATTTTGTCCCTATGAGTCTGACATTTTATCAAATACTAAGCTTTTCTACCTACATTCTTTTTTGCAAAGAGTTCATCCTTGACACAGACCTTGCCATGGAAGGTGTTTACAGTGCAGGAAGTGCAGAAAATTCCATGTGCTACTGCTTCTACATAGAATAATAAGGATTTAAAACTGCCACATGAAATGTCCAAAAGGACAGATCAAGAGAACCAAACATCAAATTATTAACTTAACTCATAAGACCCACTTAAGAAAAGGACTAAAATATACGATGTGCTTAAATCACAAAAATCAGGAAATGTTGGTCATGTTATATACTATCATGAAGTTTCTTGGCACTCGGAAAACATCTTCTAGTGTAAGTGAAGGTTGCTTTTAGACTTCAACTAATGGTGAACCGTGAACACAACTGTTGAAAGAAACTGTTAAAAGCACATTTAGAGGGCACTCTTTTTTTTATTGGTAAGTTTACACACACACACTTAGTGGGTGTGGGGGTTTTAAACCCACTAGAGGACACAAATTTTACACCATAGCTGAAACTGTTCAAGGTTTCTTGGTAAACAGCATGCTCCCAAAGATTGATAATCTATGGCTAAACAATGACTTGTTCAAGGCAGCCTTCAGGAACATAATGGAATGTAACTCCTACAAATGGCGGGCTTGGGATTGCAAAAATATATTTCAGTGTATGAAGAAACACAGAGCCTTTAGGCAAACAAACTAAAGACTAGAAGCCAGCTTGCAAGGACTCATCATGAGTAAAATTAAGAGTGCCAGCAATTACTACTGAGAGATGAATCATCCCAATGCCATTCCTTCCTTGACTAAGTTCTTTCTAATATCTTATGTTAACAAACCAATCTTATTATATTGAGAAAAATTCATATATATACATAATGGTCAACAAATTCCTAACTGTAGAGTCACATTGGCTACCAAGTAAGAAATGGAAGCTGAAGTCATGGCAACGGTTCAGTAAGATCCATGAGGGCCTCAGCTCACTCATGGAGCTCATTCATGTGATAATGCTCTCTTTTTTTATAAGTAAAATATTTTATTCAAAGAAAGGAGAGCTCAAATCTCTCTCTCTTCCCCCCCCACCCACAAAAAAAGAAAAAAGAAAGAAAGAAAGAACATTACAATAAATATAAATATCAGACTGATTATAACAAAGTCCTAATAAACCATAGTCCACGGGTACCAGAGTCCTAAGCAATTCAAAGGGAAGTGTAACAATGTGAAAACCCCCACAATCTCTTGATAAATTATAACAAAAACTGTTATCTCCCAACAGACCAACATGTGAGAATGCTGAACCACCAATAAGACAATAAATACTTGCTTGACTAGGTATATCCATTTGGTAAGCTTTCAAGATTCGCTGTAAACTAAAGATAACCACTTAGAATATCTCCAACCTCACTAATCCTAAATCAATTCCCTCTACCATGTTGAACAAAACTTCATCTTCCTCCATTTTGGCTTTTAATCACTGCATGGCACATATTTTCATAATTTTTTTTTTTTTTTTGATAAGTAATAATTCATTAAAATAAAACCACCCATGTACACAAAGAGTGTACAGTAGGTACAGATTACAATGTGAGCTGACAAAAAATGATCAACTCCTATAAGGAGTTGAAATGGGAAATGCTTGAAGCATTAGCCCATGCCAATAACATAGATAGAAAGCACTGTTTAAGTTCCTGAATTCGTTTTTTCTGAGTCTTCGAAGGATCAGGCGTTACGTTCCCTCCATATCACCCACATAATACAGTGTGGAATTAATCCCCATATAGAGGCAGCCCTGCATCTACGAGTGCGACCAGTCCAGCAAGCCAAGAGGTCCACCACGTGCCTAGGCATAACCCACTAGACTCCAAACATAGAAAAAATTAACGCCCATAATTCCCTAGCTGTATGACAGTGAAGAAAGAGATGATCAATGGATTCTCCAGCTTCTTTACACATGCAGCACCAATCCATAATCACCAACTGACGCTTCCGGAGGTTGTCAATTGTTAACACTTTTCCCAAAGGGGCTGTCCATATGAAAAAGTTTACTATAGAAGGCACACGGGGTTTCCATACTGACTTCCAAGGATAGTCTCTATGAGTAGGCGATAAAAGACATTGATAAAATGAATTGACAGAAAATTCCTTTTGCGAAGCATGCTTCCAGCAAATAGTGTCTAATACCCCCTGGGTTGGAACCACCGTATAGATAACATTTAAAAATTCTGCAACAGATTCTAGTTCCCAGTCCTGTACCAAGCGAGTAAAACTGACATTCCAATGGAAGCTGGTGCCATCATACAAAGCCAAATCCTTCACCAATGCTTCACAATTACTTGCAAGTTGATAGAGCTCGGGAAATCTCCTCTTCAATGGAGTCTCACCACACCACTGGTGCTGCCAGAACTTAATATGAGCCCCATCCCCCACCCTGAAGTACACATGATCAGCAAACTGAGGCCAGCCTTTCCTTATATGCTTCCATAAACTTTTCCCATGTGGACCAGCTACATAGTTGGAACACTAGCCCCCCCACAATCCACCATACTTGAGATCAACAATTTACGCCATAAAGCTTCCTTTTCTCTAGCATATCGCCATAACCATTTACCCAACAAGGCCTGATTGTAGAGCACCAAATTTCTGACCCCCAAGCCTCCATAGCAAAAAGAGGTTCACAAACCCGGTCCCAACTAACCAGGTGATATTTAAATTCCTCTCCCATTCCGCCCCACAAGAAATCCCTCTGAATCTTCTCAATGCGATGGGCTACACCCACAAGGATAGGGAACAAAGAGAGATAACAGGTAGGGATATTGGATAATGTACTCTTTATTAACGACACATATGTTCATAAATTTAAATAAACTGATAACAATTTGGCCAATTCATTTGGATTTGTGAATGCTACTTGTTGCACCTAATCAACCAATATAAGCCAAAGTTCTGAACCAAATTAACTAAGCCAAAGTTCTGAACCAAATTAACTTCAGTTTTGGCAGTTCCATAAGCTGAAACAGACTAATAATTCGCTTTCAAAATGACAGCAACCCTAAAACAGTCATATCTCATGATCATATATGATAGATGGTTATTTTTTAATAATTCGATAGTTGGGGGAGGGGGGATTTGAACTCTAATTCTCCCCATAAAGAAGACAAGTCAATGCCACTTGAACTATAAGGCTCTTGACATATAGGATAGATGGTTAGTGATGGAAACAAGAAATGAATGGGATGATACAGATATATACCTCATAGAACAGTTCTGTGTCTTGTTTTGACCATCTGGTACTGGGAGTTTTGTCCATGAAAGACTGGTAATTGATGAAAGGGTTACTTGGTACATAATCTGGTTGATCATCATCAGAATCTCTGCCCTGTTCTGAAGCAAAGGTCTCCTCTCCATTATAAGATGATTCCTCGTGAAAGGAATTGTGAAATCTGCAGAGAATAATTGAAACAGAAAAAAAAAAAAAATTACCAGACTGCACGTGACTCCAGGAATAGCAAAACCTAACTTATATTTACTTATCGCTCTGATACAGTCACTTCCTTTTTTTGTCAGAACAGATAGAGTCACATGACTACATCAAAAACTGGCCTAACCCCACCAGGGTACCACCATCATGCCCTTCAAATGCAATTTTAACTTAAAATCAAGAAAACCTATTATGCGATAATTGTAGCCTTGTGTGGACCTAAACTAAAAAAACTTAAGCCAAAATGTACATCAGATAGACCTTTACCTAGACTAACATTATAAGCCCACATACACAGACAAAGAATCACACCCCCCCCCCCACCCCCCCCAAAAAAAAAAAAAAAGACCCTCAAATGCTAATGAAATGCCTAGAGAATACAGACAGGGCTGAAATACACTTTTCAGTTTTCATTTCTAAAATTGGGTGAAGTTCAGATTTTGTCCTCCAAATTTAAAAATGTTGCAACTTCATCCCTAAAAAGTTTAAAAGGTATTGATTTTGTCCTTTCATTCATCAGTCATTAAAATGTTTCCTGACCACATCAACACTCCATCTGTCATGTATGCAATTTTTTTTAAGGGCAGATATGGAAGGAGAAAACTGATAATTTTTTGAAAAATTTCAAGGTCAAAGATACAACGTTCTATATTTGGAAGGAGAAATTCGATACGAGCAAAAATTTGCAATTCAAATACTAATTGCAATCCATAAAACCATTTCAGATAAATTAAAGAAAATAGGTAGCTATCAGATGTAAAGACTTGGCCAAAAAATGACTCCTGTTTAAGGATTCAGGTACCTTGAATTTGTTTGGGGTGTTTTTGATGTTGCAGTCTCTTTGCTCTGCATGAGTGGACAGGTAGGGATGATCAAAGAAAATTAGCAATTTTGGATCTAGCATAGATGGAGTAATATAGCTAAGCACATGCTAAAAAAAAAATAAAATAAAAAAACATAGTTAGATTCTTTTAAAACTACATCATCGCAAGAGTTATAGAATATGTACTGCTAATCTCTCCTTATGCTCTGCAAGCAGAATAAGATCCTTGATAGGCAACTTTTTAGGGTCAATTTCATCCTCCGGGGTTTCAAGTAAAGCCTTGTCCACTACCAGAGAAAGTAAATCAATAGTTCTGTTAATATATGCTACTTTGATCATGCAAATTTGTACATAAAAAAGCATTTTGCCTCACAATCTTTGAGATCCAGAAATTTTATTTACCACATCTTCTGTTTCGACGAGTTGAATGAGAAAATTTTTTGGGAGGTTCCTTCGCTGACTGGTCTGCTGCTTCATTGGCCTTCTTACGCTTTCGTACTGGTTTTCCATTTTCACCCTCAGGTTTCTTCGGCTTTCTTGGAGCTCTTTTCTTCTGAGATTTACTTTCCACTCTAAATTCATCATCGTAGTCTTCATCTTCATCTACACTAGAATTACTGGGAGGTTCAGCAGAAAAACTACTGTCGTCATTAGCCTCATCTTCCGGCTCATCAATAAGTTGAAAAGCTACTCGTTTTCTCAGCTGCCTTGACGATTTGCAGCCCTCATTCTCCTCACTAGCTTTAGCAGATTTTTTGCGTTTCTGAGGAAGATTTGATGCTGTAGAAGCTTTTCCTTTTCTATTCTTAGCATTCTAGGAAAGAAACAGGGTAATAATAAATGAACATGATCCCCAAAAGATTTTATTATCTTTCAAACAATTATGCATAGCAAACTTTTTTCTTTTTTCTTTTTTTATCGGTATAATGCATAACAAACTGTTATAATTGACTTACCACTTCCACAGGAATTTCAGGAACGTCCCCTGAATGCAGATCACCCCCCAAAACAGGACCATCTGGGTGAGAGGTTTCTGCAAAGTTCCTCATTTCTTCATTCATTGGAATTGCAGAGGTTGGATCCAAGGGAATAGAATCGCCAAATTTGATGGAGTTATCCTCTACATAGTCAACTGGGAAGGCAGGAACAGAACCCTCATCCATGTATCCAGTTTCAGAAGGAACCAACTGAGGAGCTAGTGAAGGCATAACGGACTCAACTTGTGGGTGAGAGATGCTAGTGCTAGGTTTCTCTTTTCCTGTTTTCATCTTGGGCTTGGGTCGAAACTTGCCAGTATGCCGCCCTAAAAAAAAAAGGAACAAATAAACAAATTAAAATGCAACATAGAGTAGAACAAATAAAGCATGCAGCTGAATTTTGTTCATACCAGATGCAATGGTGGCCTGAGAAATAAAATCTGAAGTTTCCATGCCAGAAAAGGTTCCAGCTTCCTGAAACTAATCACAATTTAGACTAAATTAATCAAATTATTAAAAAATACAGTACTTCCTGTAAAGTTACAAATCTTCACCTCTCTTTCCGACCTGCCATTATCAATCTGAATATCTCCATCGTTGTTAGACACAGCAGCTTCCCTGCAGGTTATTGGATCTTGGGCTGTATGAAGATCAGGGCAAGTATGAGGCTCTGCACCATCACATACCCTGAGTGCTGAAGAATCAACAGAACTACAAGCTGGAATACCATAATTTTCCTCCGTGACCTTATTATTGGAAGCAAGAAGGGTCGACATTTCGGAACAAAAAAGAGAACCTTCACCTTCATTATTACCATTTCCTATGGCAGCCTCAGGATAAAAATCGCCAAAAGGCTCTAATTCAAAGCTCATGCAGTCTACCTAAAGCCAAAAGAATTCTCCGATTAGTGGAACTTTGGTTCATATATAAGCAATATGCCAAAACCAACTTAGGGGAAATTCAAATCTCTACCTCTGATGACAATATTCCAATGCTAGATTGCCAATCACTGTTGCTTTCACACGTCGCGACCCCTGAATGCAGATCATCTTTTTTAGATCCAGCAGCCTCTTCAGTCATAAGTTTGGATTTGGCCTTGACTGATTCCAAGCTTCTCTTGTCAGGAAATGGACCTTCATTGTTTTTTGATGGCTCCCCAGTACCCATAATCTCTGAGGTAGATGCAGACAGACCATCCACATTTGTCAAATTCTTTTCTGCAACAACAGGCTGATCATATTGTGTTGTATCGAAGCCTGTGGAGGTTAGCGTAATAGGCTTCTCCTCTGTAGCATTTGAAGGAGCTGATGGGAGTGATGTAGAGGTTTCCTTTCTAGGGCAGGATTTAGCCTTGGGTTGGAACTTGCCACCAGCCCTAGCTGCAGCAGGTGTAAAGGCAAACCTCTTCAACCTCTTATACAGGAATAGAGTTTCACATACAAGTTAAAATTGGTGTGTAAGCATAACTTACAGTTACTTGTGACATGACCATGAATATTATCATCAAATGGATCCAAATTCAATCCCAAGGAATCGACCTAAAACCAATAGGGTTATCTGAATTCATGGATCATAAAGATATCATATACCAATGCAAGGAAAGAGAAGATAAAGTCTTACCTCTTTGGTCAAGTTCTTGTTGTTAGAATGTGGATCTCGATTTCCATTTGGGAGATCTGTAATTGAGAAGCTTCTTTTGTCATTGGAAATTGAACACTCGTTTGGCTTCTCAGTCCCAACAATCTCAGAAGTAGACAAGGATGAAGCAAACGGATCTTTCAGTCCATCACCAATCGTAACAGATGGTACTGCATCCAAGCTAGCAGAGGCAAGTGTAACAGGCTCAAGAGAAATGCCAGCAGACGGGTCTACACCCAATCCCTTAGAGTCTGCCTAAAACCAACAGTTTCATAGTAACAAAGTTTACAATTCAACTAGCTGCAATGACCAATACAATTGAAGATAATAAATATCTTTACCTCAGTTTCCAATTGTCTAAAGCTAATGTTCCCATCACCATCGATATCAGACTTTGCAACTGCAACGTCCATAGGTAAAGCATCTAGGGAGCCCACATCCTCATTGGTCTCAACAACTTGAGAGAGAGGGTTCACTAATATCGATTTTGTGGAATCATCTAAGTTTGGAACACCAGAAGATGAACCACCTATATTTTTCAATTTATTATCCACATCAGCAGGCTGAATGGATTGTGTTGTACCCACATTGGTGATAGGTAGTACAACAGCATTTTCCTTTGTATCAGTACTGACTGTTGAATGAACTGATGCCGATGTTTTCCTAGGCCTTGGTTTGGCCTTCGGTTGAAACTTACCACCAGCCCGAGCTGCCAAAGAATTCAATATTAAACCAACAACTTGTTGATTCAAATACTAAGATAAAACACAACATTTATAGTGGTTTCAAAAGCATCACTTACGACGGTTGACAACTGGTTCACCAAAAATATCATCCAAATCGTCCATATCAGAACCCTTTGAGTTTGCCTAACACCAGCAGCAATGTTGACATATATCAGTCTGAAGCCTTGTTCTGTTAAAAAAAACCTAGGAACTTATCAACAAAACAGTGTCCCTCTGGTGTATTCAAAGATAAATGAGTATAACTAAGATAAAGAAATGCAAAATGTGACTTTTTAGCCTCAACAATCTTACACACCCCATTCCTCACGGTAGCAGAAACCTTTTAACAATATCACAATTCATCCGTAAAATTTTTTATTTTTTATTTATTACGCGGAACCCCCTCAAAGCAGGGCCCTTCAAACCAACCCCAAATTGGTAAACCACAGATACACGACCCCACCCACCAAAATCCATGAAGTTTTTCTAAGTTGGTAACTAATAGTATCCTATGTGTTCATCATTCATCTACAAACTCTACACATCACTACATCATAAACCTAGCTTCCTAGCCATAATCACATCCACCATAATACATATCATAAAAGAAGTGCACAACAATCTACACAAGTTTATATTTTCTTACTTTTTATTACTATAAAGCATCACTCTAAAGAAAAGCCCTCCGGATTCACCTTTTAGGAAGTAAAACCTACAGACAATTGATCCCACCCAACAGAATCCCGGGTAATCCAGAGCCATTCACTCATGACAATCAATGTTATTAGCATTCAACATTGAAAAATCATATACTATACAATAAAATTTTATTTAAAAAAAAAGTTTCAACAAATTTAAATTTAAAAAGTTTCACATACACAATGTGCTCTCGTCCACGTAACTCAAAACGTTAATTGAAACGATTTATTTAATTTCCATATGATTTATTTATTATTATTATTTCACGAAATCGGTCAAGGAAAAACCCTAATCTATGAAGCTTTAAATAACTAGTAACAAACTAACAATCCAGATTTTGTTGAAAGAAAGAAAAACTCAAAGACGAAAACACCCCCAATCGTGAAATAAAATCCACTGTGCATAAGCCCATTCATAGTAGCAAAACAGTATGAGGGAGATTTTGAGGATAAGAGGTGAGAGGGTTAGGTTACCTGAGATTTGGAGGCTGAGACACGGCGGAAGAGCGGATAGAGCAGCGGAGTGTGCCTGGAGCTTTGTGATGGAAAATAGAGGGAAATAGAAAAGTGGAAGCGGTTTCTTTCGGTTGCTATTTTTGTCATTTTGTAATTAAGCGAGCGAAATCGCAATTTTGCATTTTTAATTACCGCGCCTTTTCTATGTCTTTTGTAAATAAAATAAATCAATGGCGTTATTTCTATTTTTATATTTTTTACTAAATTACAAATTATACTTTTAAGTTTGATTAAAGTTGAATTCAGTTTTTTAAATTTTGACCGTTTCAATTTAGTTTTCTAGCTAGTTTGGTTCCAATTTAGTACTCTAAGTTTTGACCATTTTCAATTTAGTCAGTGTTCTAAGTTTGATTTCAGTTGTTTCAATTAAGTCCTCTAACTTTTTAACTTGGGTTTTTTCGAAGTTGAGACATTTAAAGGCTTCTTATACTCTCTTAAATCAAGAATATTAAAGCTTTTTAAGTAATGTTCTAATAATTCTTGCTTCTTTTCCTTTTTTTTCACAAAAATTAGCCTTCACTAATTTTTGTTTGACAAGATAAGTTTTTGAAATTAAAATGCTTCTCAATGTTTATGGTCCTAACTATATGATTAGCAAGCTATTCCTACTAATGCACTCTCCACTAAATTGCACTCCTTACAAACTTTTGCCGTTTTAAGCAAAAACTTTATTCAAAAAACTTGTGCTTTTTAGAAGGGGATCCAGTGAATTTTCTTTTTCTTTTGGATTAAATAAATGATTTGACTCTCCTCCCAAAGTTTCTTCAGGGGACAGATTTGAGTCAGATGATTTTTAATAATTTATAATTTGGCCTTATTTGGTTTTACTTTTGAAAGAATTTTAGTTCATACCCAGAGAACCTCATGTAATAGTAAAATTGAAATCCTTTATAGAGGTGATGATTGTGTCTCTCAAATAAGGATGAAATTGCTTTTTTAGATGTAAAATTCTAGCTCATAATAATTTTTCAAGAGACCTTTTTAGGGAACAAGAGACCATTGATAGGGAACGATTTTTTCACTTGTGAAGTTGAAAAGATGTACATTTTTTCATTATAGATTTTAAAATATTGCATTATTAAAATTTTATTTGTTTTTTTATCTTCTCCTTTCCCTTCTTAAAAAAGAGCAAATTTTCTAAACAAGAAAATATTTGAGAGTTGGCTTTGGTTGTGGGTGAATGCAGTTTAATTTATGGACGGGAAGGGAGTTAATGATGTAGATATGGTTTAGCTACAAACAAGTTTATCAAACAAGATACGAATTTGACACTATTTTCAAAGAGTCATCACAGATGGGAAAGACGTGACAAGAGTTTATACAAATTTTTTTAGACTTTATGAAGAAGTTATGAAAATTGAAGGGTTTGAGGAATCATCCACATTTGAATGAGAATGAAGTATTAGTGTATTATTGAAAAGTAGCTTCGCAAGAATGGTTGGACAACTTCTTCTCGAAATGGTTGAAGTTGTTTAGAAAATTGAACTAAAGAAATTTTTAATAACTCATTAAATGAAAGACACTTTTCATGCCAATTTATGACTATTTTTTGAAATACATGTGGATAATTTTTTTGTCTACCAAACACATGAAAACGTTTTCCAATTATTTTCAAGGTGCTACCAAACCAGGAAAATGAGTCGTTTTCCAGAAAAGTTATTTGAAAATGATCCAAATGACGTTTTACGGTGTAACAACGGACGTAGTGGGTTGAAGCAAACTTGATAAATTCTGGTTTGTAATCAAACCATGTCCTTAATTTATTACACTCATAAATTATATGATTTAAAATGTAATTTTATTTTTTATTTTTTATTTTTTCAAAAAGTGTAATATTTAAGATGAATGCAGTCTCGAGCACTCCCTTATCAAGAATGGGCCTTAGCGACAATCAGAGCCCAAAGTGTGCTTGTAAGATTAGACAAAGCAGCTCCTAAACGTGCATAATGTGAATAATGTGATGATCATTTGATCAGATTCAGGGTCCATATATGGTGTTTGTCTTGTTGTGGTGACAATATTGATGTATCTCAACTTCATTTGAAAACCTCACCCCACATGCCCACACATTTTCGCAGTTGACATTTTCATTGAAATCGTATAAAGACTTTAATCCCCTATCCTCCTATCAGTGTTTGACACATTCAGTCCAAAATGTCTTTCACATCAACCATATATAACTTTATCAATTACAGCGCACATGCTAATACTACAAGAATATTGAATTCCCCTTCTTATAATATAATCAAGAATGAGAGTTTCAACACTAATCATTTCTTCCATTTAACTTTGTTAGTTAGTGTGTCTACATGACTAACAGAGACATGAGATAATAGTTTTTTAAATACATGACAAATTTTTAAAAAATTAAAAATAAATAAATTACCCATCACAATCCCAAATTTTTAATCCTCGATTATCTCTGATATGATTTCTTTTATTTTATTGAAATTAAAATGAAGTGAGATGTATGCCATCACTGCATACAAATACAAATGATTCCAGCATCATCCTCTCTGTTATCCCATCCCCTCCAAATATACATATGGATATTTTACAACATGTAAATATATTTTTCAATTTACTGCGTGTAACGTGAGGTTTTTTTTTTTTTTTTTTTATATATATATATATACCTTTGGTTTCCTCCACTTGCTTATTTTTTCAACGTGTGTACATGGTAATATGTTGAAAAAATGTTTGGACCTTCCATTTCATTATATAAGCAGGAAAGAAGAATATGAGTAGCACTACTACTACCACCTCTTATATATTATACCTTCTCTTCTTTGTTTCTTCTGTTATCTATATATCCAACTTGCAACTCCAACTATGGCTGAATCTCTAGCTTCTGATCTCTTGAAGCAGTTAGGTTCAATCGCTGCTCGGCAGGCAGAACAAGAGATAAGGTTGGTCGTTGGTGCTGACAAAGAAGTCCGAAAGCTTCAAGGCAATCTCCGAACCATCCAGGCTGTGCTTGACGATGCAGAAAAAAAACAACTGAAAGAAAACGCTGTGAAGCTTTGGTTAGAAAAACTCAAAGACACATTCTACGAGATGGACGATGTGCTGGACGAGTGGAACACTGCATTCATCAAATCAGAAATTGAAAAAGAAGAAGAAAAAGCTGAAAATGCCCCTATTCTAAAGAAGAAGGTACGCTCTTTCATCACCTCCTCTTCATGCTGTTTACGTCAAGTTAAAAAACTTGGTCTGCGTCATGACATTGCTCGTAAAATAAAAGAACTAAGAGGTAAGATTGATGAGCTTTTCAAAGAGAGAGTCGGGTATGGGTTTGATTTGAGTAGGGGCACTCAAGTAGTTGAGCGACTAACAACTACCTCCCTTGTTGATGTGTCCACTATACTAGGTCGGGATAAGGATAGGAATGATTTAGTGAGGAACATATTGGGAGAGGGTAGTGTAGGAGAAAGAAACCCCTTTGTCATCTCATTAGTAGGCATGGGCGGTATTGGGAAAACCACTCTTGCCCAACTAGTCTATAATAATTCAGAAGTGACGGCCTATTTTGATATAAAAAAAAAAAATGTGGGTTTGTGTTTCTGATCCTTTCGACCAGTGTAGGGTTGCCAAAGCAATTATTGAAGATGGAGGTGGTTCCTCCAATTTTAACGAATTGCAAACGCTTCTAATAGAAATTAGTGATTTGATTAGAAGAAAGAAAATCTTACTTGTTTTAGATGACGTGTGGACGGAAAAAACCACTGACTGGGATCCATTCAAACTTGCACTCAACTGTGGTGCCCAAGGTAGTAGAATCCTAGTCACTACACGTAATGATGGAGTTGCAAGGATGGTAGATAGTGTCTCTACGATTAATTTGAACAAATTATCTGAGGAAGATTGCTGGTTGATAATTAGTAAATTAGCATTTGTTGGGCAGGATGAAAAGCAATGTGAGCAACTAGAAGGCCTTGGTAGTAGAAAACTAGCAAATAAGTGTAAAGGCTTACCGCTTGCTGCAATGACTCTAGGGAGTCTCATGTGAAACAAGAGAAGTATACAAGAATGGAGGAGTGTTTTGGACAATAATTTGTGGGAATTAGAAGATCATGTTCAAAAAGGTATTTTAGGATCATTATTATTGAGTTATTATGAATTGCCATCAGAAATAAAACAATGTTTCGTATATTGTGTTGTCTACCCGAAGGATTATCTCTTTTCTAGAAATGAGTTAGTCTGCCTATGGCATTTTTGAGAGACCACCACACTCTATCTGTGGACTCTTGTGAGAAAATAAATAAATAAAAAAAAGAGACGAGTCGGTTTCTTTCGGTTGGCATTTTTGGCATTTTCTAATAATTTGGAATTTCTTAGGTCCTGTTGTGGGACCTGTCAAACATGTTAAAATTTGTAATATTTGTGTGTGTTTTGATAAAATATTGTGTATGTTTTGATAAATGTTTGTCATGTGTTGTAAAATGTGTGTAGTTTGTAGTAAAGTTAACTTCATCACAACTATCACAAATTCTACTAAAATTCACACATTTTATTTTTACAACAATAAACACATATTTATCAATACGGACACAATATTTACCACAAAACACACAATTTTTATCAAAATCAACAAAAGACTGATGGCGGGACCTAAGTGTTCCCCTAATTTAGTGAATATGTGTTTTGGTAAAGTGCACTTAAGCTAATGAAATTGCAATTTTGTTTTAATTATGCTCATTTTCTGTACCTTTTTTTAAGAAAGGGAAAATATCAAACACACCCCTAAACTTTGGTTTTAAATCAAACACACCCCTCTATACTTTCAATTTGAAAATTTTAATCCTTAAAATTCCTAATTAATCTTTTCATCCACGATCCGTCAATTTACTTAGCGAACTCACATGATACTAAACTCTCAGAAAACTGTCCATTAAAAAAGAATATATAAAAAACTATTTCTTCGTATAAAAATAATAATAATAATAATAAATAACCTACCGATTCTCTCGCCCTCCTTAGCCCCACAACCCCATCTCGGCCTCCCAGCCACCTCGCGACCGCCAGCCTTCCAACCTCGCCACCTCCCAAGCAGCCTGCCGCAACCACCACTCATATGCCCTTTGCAACCACTGTATATTTGAATGAGAGGTATTTGAATATTAATTTTGGGTGTTAGGCTTTTGATTTGAAGGTTAATCTTGGATTGAATGTTAGGATTTTGATAATTGTTATTTGGACTGAATATTTGGGTTTTTTTTTTTTTTTTTTTTTCAAGAGTTAATCATGATTTTTTTAGGGAGCATATCAACTGCAAAATATACAATCCCAGCAATGTATCCTATTTGGTCTAACCAAAATTAACCACCTCAATTAAAAATCCATGTCACATGCACCTCAGCAAACACTAACGGAATCGTATGTTCGTCTCCGTCAATCTCAAACTCACCCAACCTCCTCCTCCTCCCATCAGCCCCTCCCACCTCCATCACTCCATCCGAAATCTGATGCTTTAAATCCGAGAACCACCGGGTCTTGCCATGAAGCTCACAGCGAAGAAAACACAGTGCGAGACTGAAAATCGTGCCATTAGGGCCGCTGTGGATCATGCCATAAGACACACCCAACTCCTCCTCTACCTCACCCGATCCTATCTCTATCTTGGAGTTCGATGCAATGTACCTCTCTGCCGTATCCAAGATGATCTCAACGGCGAGTTCCGATGACGTGCTTGTGATGGAGGAGGCAACATCAGAGATCAAAGCGGATGCGAGTGAAGGACATGCAGTCCCAGTGGCGAGTTGGCCTAGAAGATCCGAGCAAGATCCCATTTTCAAGGCTAGTGCCTGATTAACGGCAATGCAAATCTGGAGGATACGTGACTTCGCCGGAGGACTGAAGTCTGGTTTAAACTTGAAGGCAAACCCATGATGAGAGAGAGAAAGAGAGATGCAGGTTGAGTGTTAACGGGGAGTTAGAGCAACTCCAGCAGTTCTCTAAAGTTATCTCTACTCTATCTCTATATTTACACTATTCAGCAACTCTCTATTTATTTTTACTCTAACAGTACTCTCTATTTCACTCTCTACTCTATTTAAATATACTTTTTTATTCTTTTATCTCATTTAAATATTATATTTATTATTCTTCTTTATTATTATTTCCCACCAAAAATAACCAACTGTCATAACAAATCCTTCCCACCCGCTACCACCACAACCACCGTAAATCAACCAGAGCAACCAAAAACCACCACAAAATCAATTTCTCAACAACCAAATAGGGTCAAATTAATTATTTCAAATTAATTTCTCAACAACCAAAATCAATTTCTCAGCAACCAATCGGCACGGCCCTACCACCTCCAGGCCGAGATCGGCACGACTCCATCACCTCCAGACCGTTGGGATCGGCACGGCAAGGCTTGGCGGTAGGCTTTACGACTGCGATGGTGGTTCGTGCTTCGTGGCGTGGCCAGCGAGGTGGGTCTCTTGTGGGCGGTGGTGGTGGCTGGCCTCACAGGTGGTGGTGGTTTTACAGATCTGAGAAAAGAAAAAAAAAAAAATTTCTCTGTTGGGTTATATAAAAAAATTTCTCTGCTGGTGGTTTTATCACTTCATGTTCTTTCAATATTTTCTTCTTCTTTTTTTTCGGAAATCATGAGTTTTTAATTAAAATAATATTTATAAAAAAATCAACGGTAACATTATTATTTCTTTTTCAATATTTAAAGATCCCAACGGTCATATTTTCCAACGGTCATATTTTCCTAACGGTCATATTCTTTTAGTATAAATAGGACTATTTCATATCTCTAATTTTCATTCACCTCAAACCAAATTTTCTCTTTCATTAATCTCAAACTCAGTTTACTCACTCACTATCAAACCCAATCTGCTCTTTCATTATCAAACCCAAATTTCTCTTTCATATACTATGGATCATAATTATCATCTTAAGCCTCGTGATTATCAAATGAAGGAAATGGAAATGGCTCTTCTTGAGTCCGACTCTGATGATGAAATTAAGATACTTTCAATTTTTGCAATGAAAGAAGAACGATTGAAAAGAGAGCGAGCATCAACTTCACGTCGTGGTTCAATTGTAGGCCCCAAGGTCATTAAGCACGATTATTTGCAAGACGAAGAAAGGCTTTTTCATGATTATTTTGCAGATAATCCGGTTTTTCCTCCTCATTTATTCCGAAGGAGGTTTCGGATGAGTCGTCCACTTTTTTTTCGTCTTCAATCTGCACTAGAAGCGCATGATCCATATTTCATCCAAAAAAGAAATGCTGCTAGAATGCTTGGTTTGTCGTCCCTTCAAAAGATGACTGCTGCACTAAGGATTCTCACTTATGGAGTAGCAGCTGATTCTACTGACGAGTATGTGAGAATTGGGGAAAGCACTGCAATAGAGAGTCTAAAAAGATTTGTTAAAGCGGTGGTTAATATTTTTTCTGAAGAGTACTTGAGGTCACCAAATAGCAATGACATTGCTAGGTTACTCGCGGTTAACGAAAAACGTGGATTTCCAGGAATGTTAGGGAGCGTTGATTGTATGCATTGGAAATGGAAAAATTACCCGACAGCATGGAAAGGTCAGTATACTGGTCATTCTCGTGAACCAACACTTATTTTGGAAGCAGTAGCTTCATATGATCGTTGGATATGGCATGCATTTTTTGGTTTACCTGGGTCTCATAATGACATCAACGTACTAGAGCATTCTTCTATATTTACGGAGCTTGCTCAAGGGCGTGCTCCTCCAGTGAATTACTCAATCAATGGTCATGATTATACAATGGGATATTATCTTGCTGATGGTATATATCCACAATGGTCAACTTTTGTGAAAACAATCTCAGCTCCACTAGAAGCAAAGAAAAAACACTTTGCTAGAGTTCAAGAGGCATGTAGGAAGGATGTGGAATGTGCATTTGGAATACTTCAAGCAAGATTTTCAATTGTGCGTGGGCCTGCACGCTTTTGGGATGAAGCAACTCTCAATGATATTATGAAAGCATGTATAATATTACATAACATGATTATTGAAGATGAGCGCGATCCTAATGGAGTACAACAAGATGATGATTACGAACAAGTGTCTGAAAGCATCCCTATACCTGTGTCACGAGAGCCTACAATTGAAGTTCAGAATTTCATTCAATCTCATATTCGCATTAGAGATAGAGAAACTCATTTTCAACTCCAAGCTGATCTTGTGGAGCACTTGTGGCAATTACATGACCAATCATAGGATTATATAGTTTTAATTTTCATGCTTGCATTATTTATTTATGTTACTCTTTATTGTAATTTGAAGTTTATCAAATCTATATTATTCTTGTGAAAGTTCTTTAAAATTCCATTATGCCATAAAAAAATATTAACACGTATAACTTGTAAAGTCAATGCTATATATATTTTATCACATTAACGTTCAAAGTAATAAATTGAGTTATCAACCATAATAGCAAAGGACATTCAATAGCAACAAAAGTTCAAAGTATTATCTTAATTCATACAACACAAGAGCATTGATGAATATAATACAAAAATAATACAATATTATTTACTAATTACCACCTCTTTTTCCAAGGATTTCCAATTGGCGTTTATGAAAATATTCTTGTTGAATTAGAGGTAACGCATCTACATTCATTGTCATAATTTCCCTCTCCTCTTTCATTCTTTCCCTCTCCTCTTTCATTCTTTTCCTCTCCTCTTTCTTTCTTTCCCTTTCCTCTTTCATTATTACCAAACGAATTGTTTCTTCCTCTTTTATTCTTTCCCTTTCCTCTTTCATTTTTGCCAAATGAATTTTTTCTTCCTTAATACAAAGACGCTTATTCTCTAGCTCCATGTACTGAACACGACCCCTCTCAAGAAATTCCAATCTCGTTTCCGCGATTTTGTTTTTTCTTCCACCATGGCATCCAAGGCATATTTCACATTTGAACTAGTACCTTCGTCGCTCTTTTGTTTGTTCAATCGAGCTTTTTCAGCCTTCCTACCCCGTGGTCTCTCCAAGTCTGTGTTGGAAGCATTTGCGACATCTTCATCTTCTAGATTTATCGAGTTTAAAGAAGATGTTGTCTCCATTCTCCTTCTTCTTGGTGTCTCATTTTGATGACTATTCAACTATTTTGGTGCATACTTCAACACGTTCCAACAATGTTCAAACATAATTTTTTTGGCATATTCTGCTATATACAATTGTTTTGCCTGATCAATCTAAAAAATTCCAACAATAAAAACAATTAATATTTTCAATAATTAAAACAAATTGATACATTAACAAATTTGAAGAGTTAATAAGATGCACCTTGTTTTCCTCAGTTATACCACTTTGATGCAATGATTCAATCTTTGCCAAACACCCAGAATATTTATTGGTGGAAAGTTGAATGGTTGACCACCAATCCTGAAGAGAACCTTTAGTTCGCTTAATTTGGGAGGTCGTATGAGCATGATAATATTCATGAACTCTCGTCCAAAATATATTATATGTTTGATCATTGCTTTGCACCGGATCTTCACTAATAGAGAGATACGAAGATATAAGATTCAAATCTTCTTCTATAGTAAAATTGGACTGACGTGTTTGTGGATTTCTAGTGGATTGAACTTGGGATGGAGACCTATCCGGTAATTCTCTTGAGGGTGGATTACTATTATGATCGCTTACATATGTAGTTTTCATCAAATATTCGTTGTACGTATCTTCTAGAAGATTAATGAAATTGGGGGTTTCATTTTGAGAATTCATCCCTAAGTAAAAATACAATACAATATTAGGTATCAATCACACATGAAATCGTATGTAAAAGTAAAACTGTTACGACTAATTCCCTTTTTTCTGTGACCAGATAGAGCATAATTAATTTACTATATGAAAAACACAATCCACACAACTCATCAATGTAATAGTCTCATTACCAAATAGATCCAACCTATAATTTCATAACTCCATCCTCATTTTGAGGCCAAAACCCGAAACCAAATTACACAGAACCTCAATACACAAATAGTATACAGAAACTCAACACCCATTACACAGAGGCCAAAACACCCAGTACACAGAACCTCAACACACAAATACAGAAACTAATTCCAATCAAAATCATATACAAACCAAACAGATCCAACCTATAATTTCATAACTCCATCCTCATTTTGAGGTCAAAACCCGAAACCAAATTACACAGAACCTCAACACACAAATACACAAACTAATTCCAATCAAAATCATATACAAGACACAAATCATCCAAAGTTCAACACTAGTACACAGAACCTCAACACACAAACAGACACAAAATCAACCCGAAACCAAACTAATTCCATTCAAAATCATCCAAAATTCAACACCCACCAAACCTCCATACACCACCAAACGTCTCACAGACACACCACAAACAAACCCAAATTCACATGATTTTGAGCTGAATAAAGGAAAAGAGAAGATAGTGATGATATATCTCACACCGGAAGAGAGAAGGAAGAGATCGGCAAGCCTAGGCCGAGATCGGCAAACCCAGGCCACCACCACGCCGAGATCAGCAAGCCCAAGCCACCAATCAACCACCACCACGCCGGCGTTTCCAACCGCAAACCGAAGCCCAAGCCCGTTTCGTGCTTCAACAGAAAACGAAGAGAGAGCACAGAAGCACAGAGAGAAGAGAGAGAAAAAATCGGTTGAAATGAGCCTTCGGGAAAAAAATAAACAATATATAGCCGGTGGTCCCGCTCCCTTTTTTTAATCGGTTTAATCGAATAGAAAATGTGCAGTAGCTTTTCATTTGTGAAAAGCTACTGTACATTTTGGAAAAAATTTTGGAGATACAGGGTTAAAATAGAGCACTGCTGGAGCACGTTTCTTTGCTTTATTCCCTATTTGTAGAGATAGAAAGCAGTTTTAGAGAACTGCTGGAGTTGCTCTTAGAAAAGTTTGGGTTCCATGAGTAACTGGGATGAGATGGAGCTGAGTTAGAATTTTAATTGAGATGGGGAGTTTTAATTAGACCACATAACTCATATTGTAGGGATTGTAAGTTAAAAAATTATAGCTGATATGCTACCTTTTTTTTCTAATTGAATATTTTTGTCCCTACATGACTTCATTTATGAGTACAACATTACCGGCAAGTCAATGAACAAAGTAGTCAAATTAGACTAAGAAAACATGACCCAATCAAAATTCTTATATATGTAAGATACTTTGAATATAGTTCAACTAAGTCACGTTCGTCACATTCGCCAGTATGCCTTAATTGAATATAATTAAGGCATGCTGGCAAATGTGACTTAGTTGAACTATATTCAATTAAGGCATACTGACAAATGTGACTTAGTTGAACTATATTCAAAGTATCTTATTATGGCATGCCTTAATTGAATATAGTTTGAATAAGTTACATTCGTCAGCATGCCTTAATTGAATATAGTTCAACTAAGTCACATTCGCCAGTCTGGCTTAATTATATTCAATTAAGGCATACTAGCGAATGTGATTTAGTTGAACCATATTCAATTAAGGCATGCTGGCGAATGTAACTTAGTTGAACTATATTCAAAGTATCTTATTATGGCATACTGACGAATGTGACTTAGTTGAAGATATACTAGCAAATGTGACTTATTTGAACAAAGTATCTTACATATATAACACTTTTGACTGGGACATGTTTTATTGGTCTAATTAATTTGACTACTTTGTTTATTACCCAAAAAAAAAAAATTGACTACTTTGTTTATTGATTTGTCGGTAACGTTGTAGTCATAGGTGATGTCAGGGACTCTAGGGGCTAGAAGGGACAATTGAACTACATTCAATGAGAAAAAAAATCATGATTAACTCTTGAAAAAACAGGAACCTTCCAGAGCAACTCAGAAAGCCCCAAATCCCTGAACCCGCCCGATCTTCTTCCCCCGAGTTCAGGGCTGCGCGACCGGCCCTCACCTCCGTGTGAGGGAGATCGTGACCAGCAATGGTCCGATCCCGGTCGTGTAGCCCGATTCCGTTTCGTTTTCTTTTTCTTTCCGTTTCACTATGCTATTTCTCTTTTCTTTCTTTTGTCGACTACCAAATCGGAAGGATCCGAGTCACCGCCACTACCACTTCCTTCTCAGCCTTTCCGTTCCACCTATCATCCTTCCGATTTGGCCGTGTTCGGTGGAGATCTGATGGAGAAGTTGGGTGACTTGAGTCTCCATCGGCATCTCACTCTCCGATCGGCATGGATTTGCCTTTTCAATGGAAGCCGAGACCTTCTACGGCACTTGATGTTGGGTGGACACCGGATTTGGAGTATTTTTCCAGCTCGTCCCTCTCTCACCCCTAACTTTGGGGTTGAATTTTTAAAGCTCTTTTTGAAGAGCCCCTCCACACCCGAATCGCATGGTATATCTTGCCATGGCAAAAACGATTCGACCGTGGTTTACCTGGCTGGGATTACGGCTCCTGCTCTGTTGCTGCTCCAGACATTGATGGCCGTGGTTGCTCTTGAGATTTTCAGGAAGGTGGCCAAATTATGTGCCGATTGGTGTTTTTGTTTGTTGTACAGTTTGTGTATGTTGTTGTCGTTGTTGTGGTGTTGTTGTTGTAAATGTTGTATTGTTGTTGTTGTTAGTCGTAGTTTATACCCTCTTGGTAGGGTGTTTTGCCCTCTTGGTAGGGTATTTTGTTGTGACGTATGTCACCCTGTCTACCCTCTCTGTAGGGTTGTTACTGTTACCCTCTTTTTAGGGTTATTATGTTGTATAATCACTTGGATTTACTTCTATCTCGTATGAGTGGAAGTTCATCTTTGTGATGTTTTTCAATGAAATTATATTTACTTATCAAAAAAAAAAAAACTCTTGAAAAAACAAAAACCTAAATATTCAGTCCAAAAAACAATTATGACTACAACATTACCGACAAATGTGGGTACATAGTAATATGTTGAGTGCCAGTGAAGGAGTATTGTTAATTTGGCGCTTCCAGTTCATTATAAAAGCAGGAAAGAAGAATATCAGTAGCACTCTACCAACTCTAATATTACCTTCTCTTCTTTGTTTCTTCTGTTATCTATCCAACTTGCTACTCCAAGTATGGCTGAAGCTCTAGTTTCTACTCTCTTGGACCAGTTTGCTTCAATCGCTGTTCGGGAGGCAGAACAAGAGATAAGTTTGGTCGTTGGTGTTGATACAGAAGTCCGAAAGCTTGAAGGCAATCTCCGAATCATCCTGGCGGTGCTTGACGATGCTGAAAAAAGACAACTGAAAGAAAACGCTGTGAAGCTTTGGTTAAAAAAGCTCAAAGACACATCCTACGAGATGGATGATGTGCTGGACGAGTGGAACACTGCATTGATCAAATCAGAAACTGAGAAAGAAGAAGAAAAAGCTGAAGACACCCCTATTCTAAAGAAGAAGGTATGCTCTTTCATCCCTTCCTCTTCATGCTGTTTACGTAAAGTTAAAAAACTTGGTCTGCGTCATGATATTGCTCATAAAATAAAAGAACTGAGTGGAAAGATTGATGAGCTTTTCAAAGAGAGAGTCGGGTATGGGTTTGAATTGAATAGGGGCACTGAAGTAGTTGAGCGAATTAAAACTACCTCCCTTGTTGATGAGTCCGCTATAGTTGGTCGTGATAAGGAAGAGGATGCTCTAGTGAGGAACCTATTGGGAGAGGGTAGTGAAGGAGAAAGAAGCCCCTATGTCATCTCATTAGTAGGCATGGGCGGTATTGGGAAAACCACTCTTGCCCAACTAGCCTATAATCATCCTGAGGTGCAAGCCCATTTTGAAAAAAAAATGTGGGTTTGTGTTTCTGATCCTTTTGACCAGTGTAGGGTTGCCAAAGCAATTATTGAAGATGGAGGTGGTTCCTCCAACTTTAACGAATTGCAAACACTACTAAAAGAAATTTGTGATCTGATTAGGGGAAAGAAAATCTTGCTTGTCCTAGATGATGTGTGGACGGAAGAAACCACCGATTGGGAGCCATTCAAACTTGCACTGAACTGTGGTGCCCAAGGTAGTAAAATTCTAGTCACCACACGTAATGAGAGAGTTGCGAGGATGGTAGATAGTGCCTCTATTGCTAATTTGAACAAATTATCTGAGGATGAATGCTGGTTGATAATTAGTAAATTAGCATTTGTTGGGAGGGATGAAAAGCAATGTGAGCAACTAGAAGACCTTGGTAGAAAACTAGCAAATAAGTGTAAAGGCTTGCCACTTGCTGCAAAAACTCTAGGGAGTCTCATGCAAAACAAGAAAGGTATACAAGAATGGAGGAATATTTTGGACAATAATTTGTGGGAATTAGAAGATGTTCAAAAAGGTCTTTTAGGACCGTTATTATTGAGTTATTATGATTTGCCATCAGCAATAAAACAGTGTTTCATATATTGCACTGTCTTCCCGAAGGATCATCTCTTTTTTAGAAATGAGTTGGTTTACCAATGGATGGCACAAGGATATCTTAACTCAAACCCAAATATAGAGATGGAGATCATAGGAGAAGAGTATTTTGAAAAATTAGTCATGCGCTCTTTCTTTCAAGATTCTAAGAAAGATTACAATGGCATGAAAACTTACACAATGCATGATATAGTGCATGCCTTTGCCAAAGCAATGACAACAAATGAATACTTCACAATTGACGATGACAAAGAGTTGCGGACAAATTGTAAAAGTGCTCGCCATATGTCACTGACAATTGGTAGAATAACTGATTGTCCTATGTCTGCCTATAATGCAAAAAATCTACGCACTCTCTTATGTTTGCATTGTCAGTTTGCTAACGGTAATATTATCCTTCGTGATTTATTCCAACAATTGACATGTCTACGTGCATTAACGCTAAAAGGTAATGACTTGTGTAATGTACTTCCAAAAAAAGGTTCTTTCATTCCAGACGAAGTTGAAAAATTGATACATTTAAGATTCCTTGATTTATCATCAAATGCTTTAATAGAATTGCCTGAAACGATGTGTAATTTATGTAATTTACAAACTTTGGATGTTAGTAGTTGTGAGAGGCTTAAAAAATTACCTCGTGGAATAGGTAAACTAATTAACTTAAGACATCTTATTATTCAGGATGGACTTTTTAAGTGGAGGGAATCTTTTCCAAAAGGGATTGGGAAATTGAGTTCTCTTAGAACATTAAATGAATTCATAATAGGTGGTATGAATGATAGTGAAGGATGTAAACTTGGAGATTTGAAAAATCTGAACCACCTTACTGGGTATCTTAAGATTCATGGCTTGGGAAATGTAATAGATGTACAAGAAGCCGAGAATGCAGAGCTAAAGAAGAAAGTACACATCCATCATTTGGATTTATGGTTTTATGAGGGAGTTAAGGAGAATATAGGAGTGAAGAATGATGAATTAGTTCTTAATGCCTTAGAGCCGCCTCCGTACTTGGAAATTTTAAAAATTAATGGGTTCAAGGGCATAGTGTATCCTAATTGGATAATGTCTTTAACAAACTTAAAAAGCCTTTTGCTTAATTGTTGTGATAATTTAGAGCATTTCCCTTCTTTGGGGAGGTTGCCATTTCTTGAATCATTAAAGATAAAGAATGCGGATAGTGTGAAAAAGGTGGGTGTTGAATTTTTGGGAATCGAATCCAACAACAAGAAAGACAAGGGATCAACATCATCACTTGTCTTATTCCCAAATTTGAAATCTCTCAAATTTTCGGGTTTGGAAGAGTGGGAAGAATGGCATGGGATGGGAGGAACGAGAGAAGAAGAAGAAGAATGTGGTGTTACTATAATGCCACGTCTTCAAAGTTTGACCATTCTGTCTTGCCCAAAGCTGAAGACACTACCAAACTTCCTTGAGACGACTCCATTACAAGAATTGATTATGGATGTATACCAATTCTTTAGCCTTGGTAATGCAAAAAGCAATAACTTTGAGCATTTGCCTCCCTTGGGGAAGCTGCCGCTCCTCGAAACATTAAAGATAAAGGATGCGGATATTGTGAAAAAGGTGGGTGTTGAATTTTTGGGAATAGAATCCAACAACAAGAAAGACAAGGGATCAACAACGTCATCACTTATCTTATTCCCAAATTTGAAATCTCTCATTTTTGATAGCTTTCGAGAGTGGGAAGAATGGGATGGGATTGGGGGTGGTGGAGTTACAATAATGCCATGTCTTGAGAGTTTGAGCATTCTGAATTGCCCAAAGCTGAAGGCACTGCCCAACTTCCTTGAGACAATTCCATTACAAGACTTGCATATTGATGCTCGAATTTCCGATTGGATGACAATCACAACATCAACCAGATTGAAAGAACTTCATCTCTATCTCACAGGATGCATTAATTTAGAGCATTTGCCTCCTGTGGGGAAGCTTCCGTTCCTTGAATATTTAAAGGTAAAAAATGCATCCTTCACTACAAAAGATGGTTTGAAAAAGGTGGGTGTTGAATTTTTGGGAATAGAATCCAACAACAAGAAGAAAGACGAGGGATCAACATCATCATCATCACTTGTCTTATTCCCAAATTTGAAATCTCTCGAATTTGAAAACTTAGAAGAGTGGGAAGAATGGGATGGGATGGGAGGAACGATAGAAGAAGGTGGTGTTACTATAATGCCATGTCTCCAGATATTGACAATTCATAACTGCCCCAAGCTGAAATCGCTGCCAGACTTCCTTCCTACAATTCCATTGAAGAATTTGAGGATCTTTAAGTGTCCAATTCTTGGTGAACGTTGCAGAAGACAGACAGGAGAGGAATGGTCCAAGATTTCTCACATCCCAACCATCCAAATTGATTTTTTCTTTGTGCAAGTTGATGGTCGTAATCAATTCACAGGTAACTTTTTCCATTTCGTGTTATTTGTTTTTTTCTTTTCTATCAATTCAATATTATAATTGTCTAGCAAAAATTTCCAAAACAAAAGTAACTTAATAACAACATTGGTATTTAAATTTATAAGATTTATGGCCAAAATCACAATGACACTAGCAACCAATTGTCCAATTTGCAAATTCCCTTTTTCTTCAATGCATTTGCTTGTTCCTCCATTGTCAAAAACTATATATTATTTCCAACCTATTAAGGGCTAGGAGTATTTCGCTCTCACAGTCCATACATCATGCAATGTGTTTTGTTCTCTTGGGCCTCATTCCATCCTAACACATATCATAGGACTTTTTGTAGAAAGCTCCATTATCACTTCAAAAATGTAGCATACCCTAGCATGCTGGTTTTCTTTAGTAGTCAGTTTGATTTGTTGACACATGAAAAGAAAAACTAGATAATTCGCTAGTAATATCTGTACATGATCCTTTATCTCTATGATACTCTTTAAGAAGAAGGAGAGGGACCCTTGAGGCTCCAAAATGTTTTTACTAATAATCAAGTTTTTAAAGATATAGGGTTAGAAAAGTGGACATGTTACTGTGTCATGAGATATATTAGGTATGTTATCTTCTTCATATGATAATTTTATTACCTTCTTCTCCATCTCTACTTCTCACATGCTAAAAAGTTTAATTTTTGATTGGTTGTTTATTCAAGACATCAAATTCTATCTGGAGAAGCAAAATTTTGTGTTGGTGCAAACTTTTATGCATGGTTGCATTGTTGGGAGAGGTGCTGAGAAAAAAAAAAAAAAAAAAAAAAAAAACGATTTAAACTTTCATAGAGGCAAAGATATCATGCTAGAGAAAATTATTATAAATGATGTCACTACTTAGAAAGGCTTATGTACAGAGCTCCATTATCATTTCATAGATGTAGCAAAGCAAGGTTTTTTACATGAAAGGTGATTCTCTTTTAGTAGTCAACGAGATATGGGGAGACATTAAGAGTAAAACAAGTAACTGCATCTCATGTCATCCTTTATCTATAATCTTTGAACGCTTGAACTTGACTTGCAAATTATCCAGTTCTCCTTTTTATAGGTAGGTTCTTTCGTTTGAACTAACTAGTTTCAAATTAATGTTGTTTGTTAGTTTCTTGTCTTAGAGTCTGAACTATTTCATGGCATGGACATGTTGGAGAATTGAAGTGACTGCTTGGAGTGGAGAAGAAGATATTATCAATGCCTTGGCTTTGTTAACTAGATAAAGAAACCATCAGTGGTATCTTTTTTTTTGGTAATCCCAAATCCTTGAAATGAGCAGAGTTTTCTACTAATTTCTAATGACTTCTTTACTGCCTCAATCCCGTCATGTCTATCACTCTTGGAGTTTCCTCATTAATCTTGGTTTATTTCCTTCTTGATACAGAGGATTACAGAACACTGGACATTAATCCACTCTGAAACTACTCTCTCTCTCTCCTTTTCTAGTTGAGGTAAGGTAAAGTGTGATTTCTCTTTCCTCCATTTTTTTCCTTTTTGGTGCTGTAGCAGTCTTGTTTGATTGTGCTTCCAGCTTTCTTCTATGAATTAGTTAATTGATTTCCTTCTTTGAAAGCACCACAGTATAAATTAGTTAATTGATTTCTCAACTCCTAACTGTCTTATTTGAATACTATTATTTGATTGATACATGCTTGAATGTTAAGTAGTATGGTTTACCTCATATCTTTTCTTCATTGAGTACAAAATTTCTTGAAAATTAGGATGTAATCTTATGTTGATTCCTTTTTTTAGCAGTTTTTCCACTTATGAGTTGGAACATTGTATAGTTTCTAGCAAGAGAAGTTTAGTAGTAAAGAAGTAACTAACCTTCTATTTTGTTGTTACAAAAATTGCACAGTTGAAAAGGGTGATGATTGATGAGAAAGGATTTTTGTGCCAATTATGTTGCTTGATATGATTATGGTGACTGTAATCCTATAAGTTGCACTAGAATGCCCCTTTAGTAACACAGAACAATCCTAAAGCTTATACATTAATTCTCTCATTCCTTCTTCTTGTTCATTATGCAGGGTGAATTGGTAACTAATGGATAAAACATCTTGTGCAAGAGAAAATGGTAAATGCCTACCATTTGTTGCTATCATAGTTTCCTAATTCTGGAATGACATTATAAATGGTGGACAAGAGAAGATTGGACCAAAAAAAATGCAAAGTTGTCATCATTATGTGTGAAATATATGGGCACCGAGCCATTTAACTCTTGCCTTGATACGGGCACCTCAATTCTAATTTACCTATAGGTAACTTTTTATTCTTTTTTGTCTTTTTTGTGATGTTGTTGCATTTGCTTTTTGATCCATATTCAATAAATATATATACTTTCTAACCCATTAAAGGCCCAGGAATAGTTCGCTCTCATTCAGTCTAGACATAATGCAAAATGTTAAGAGTCTTTTGGGCCCTAGATATCGTGATTAGTACTTTATGTACAAAAGCTCCATTATCACTTCAAAGATGCAGAAAAAACAATCTTGACTTGGAATGTTAGTTTTCTATACAAGCCAGTCTGATTTGGTGACACATGAAAAGCAAACAAGGTAATTGGTTAGCAACATCTTTATTGTAATCTCTTATCCATATTTTTGAATGCTTAATACTTAGTTTTTATTTCATTTAAGAAGAAAGAGCCCTGGGCTCATAACTGTTCTTGCTCAATATCAAATGTTGATGTTACAAGGTTATGCTTTTTTTTTTTTATCAAGTTTTTAATCAATATCATATGCTTGCTTCTTGTCTCAAGTCTAAAGTGTGCTGTGGCAAGCATGGGAAGCAACCAGCAAGGGAAAGAAGATATTACAAACACCTAGGAACAACATTCCAACTGGAAGAGTGCGAGCATGGGAAGTAACGATTGGATACTGCTTTTATGGAATAACATTACTGGAAGTGAATAAGAGTTTCTTGTTGATTTATTACAACTTCTTTGCAAAAGGAGTTTCTACTTTCCTATTTAGCTTTGGTTCATTTCTTTCAGATACAGGTAATCACAGAATGCAAGACACATTTATGTACTCTCTCTCCCTCCTCTTTTGGCTGAGGCAAAGTAAAATTGATTAGGACTATTATTGCCTTTTTGCTCCTCCCTGTCATGTTGTTCTTGTCTTGATTTATCACATATTCATTTATGAGAGTTTTCAGCTTTCTAATACAGTCAAGAACTAGAGGGTCATGTTTCGTAAATTCTATTCACTTCTTTTCTCTGAACTAGTTGTCAATTTTCCAATTAGAATGCACTACATAATTGCATTGAATAATTGCTACATTTTCCCACCATAGATTAGAAATAAATTTCAAGATTTGCTTGCTATTAGAGTTGTTTTAGGCACACAAGACAAAGCAGTTGTAAATAACAATGAAACCAATTCTGTAACAAGAGCACAAGATCAACATACTTTGGGCCAATGGCTGAAACCTAATATGAGGGTTTTGAATAAATAGAAAATGTGCTTAATTAGATACATTACATGAATGCCAAGTGTCTATACAATGGAACATTAATAAGTTGTTGCTGAAATAGTGAAATGATCATTTCTACATCTGAAACTTGCATGAAAGAGAATTCTTCTTTGCAGAAAACTGGAAGGTGTGCACTCAAAGATGTTGTGGCTGGACTACCTCAAAACATTAATAGTGAAACTTCAGTGCTCGTAAGTTTTGCTTATCTTGTGCATTGCATGTCTGATCTTGTCTCGTGATCTAGAACTATAATTTAATCTCAAAATCGTCTCAAGTTGGTTACCACTCCTGATTTAGGTTACAGACAAAGTCCTTTTGTTTTGACACTCACATGGATGAGGAATAACATGCATTATTCAAGCCCATATTTGAAGTTGTATGCACTACAAAGGAATTGTGGGCTGCAATGGTGAGCTTTACCTTTATCTTATAACTCCAAGTTTCTAGTTTATGAATGTTTGTAGTAACGATCCGAAAGAATTGCTTCCAATCTTGTGTTTTGTATCCTGAAATATCCTCTAATTTCTCTCGTTCAATAGGCTTACGTTGAAGCTTTGATTTTTGTTCCTTGAATTCAGCATATTTTGAGAAAGGTATTGGATAGGGCCTTTGTGATATTAAAATTTGCAAGCAATTTGTTTGTATTCGTGGCTTGAGAATCAAGGTAATGAGGTACATATTGATTTTTTTTTTTCTCATTTATCATTGTCATTTTTGTAATCTGTTTACAACTGTACATACTAAAATAGCATTCTTACTTTGCTTTTGCAGTCCAAGTGTCCACAAGCTATTTGGTTTTGATGCACAAACACTTGAATAATGCCAAAAGCTACAGACGAGGGACTTCATTTAGCACATCAAGGACCATTACACTGGCAATAGCAAAAGTTTAGTCATATTGCAAATGACTAAACTGTTAAGGAGCACCAATGCACATACGTGTGTGCATACTCCAAAAGCTTTCTTTCTCTCTTTCTCTATTGTAAATACATACACCCTTGTAATCATTTTCCTGAATTTAGTGGATTACTCGACTGGCTTGAGCCCGTGGTTTTCTCCCTCTCTAAACACAGAGGGTTTCCACGTCAAAAATCTGTGCTTTATTTTGCTTTTGCCTTTTCTTTAGATTTATTTTCTCATTATCAAGTATTAGCATCCAACATTCTGTCATTGAACACTTGTTCAATGACAACTAAATGTATGGATAGTTGATAAGCTTGAATCCAGCGCCTTTTAACTTTAACGATCACCCAAACCTAACCATCTCGTACAATAGGTAATTATTTATTCTTACTCATCTTTATTATCTTACCTTTTTCATATTTTCTATACACTTAAACAATAACAATTTGTAATTATAATTACCCTTTTTTCTTATTATTACCAAACAAATTGCTCAATATCATCATACTGTGTGGTTATCTACGTTTTAACTAATAGTCAGCAAGTTGTAATTTTATAAGGGATTAAGAGGACCAGTTAACATCTTATTTTCCCTTTGTTGTGCCCAATTTAAAAAGAATCAAAACACTCAAGAATGGTCTAATTTTCTAAATCTTGCACGTTTTGTGTACTTTACCAAATGCTTGTGATTTATTTTTGGTGTCAAATCCAAATAAATTTTCATTACAATGATGGTCTTACATCCAATGCCAAGAAAATTTCATCATGATGTTCAAAACATTTAATGGTGAGAAGCACCTGATTGATTGTTCAATGAAGTTTTGAAGCACCTAAACATTGGAATTATCCCTTCTTTTTTTTATTCTTTACACTTCAAGATAAAATTAGGAACAGGGAACTTCATCAAAATTGACTTCTGGTTCACACTTTCACAATAATGTTTTATAGTCACATGATCCAGCAATACCGTAACCGCAAGAACTGCAAAGCAAAGCAAAGGGTGATTTAAGAGGATATGCCCATTATTATCATTTAATAGAATCATCTTGGTTTTAAAGTGAAAGTTTCCTTGGAGACTTGGAGTTGCCTTAAATTCCCTTTAGCTTGGAAATTTTTGTTAACGAGGCTTAATTTGCTCATAAGTAGTTATAACTATTTTCCTCTTCTTGCATTTTGGATGTGCAGTCTGTACATATTGGTGAAGCCATTATAAATTGGTGGATATTAATAAGAAAGACAATGAGTCAAACCCATTATTATAAACCCAAGTGCAATGCATATGACAAATTTTGTTAGCAAAATTGACAAAAAATATACTTAGAGGGGTCAATTTCACCAATTTAAAAACCTCAGGTGGTTATATTGCAAAATCAAAACTCCAGGGGGTCTGTTTGCAACTGAGTCAAACCCTAGGGGGTAATTATGCATTTTAGCCTTGTTTAAATTAAGATAGTTCAGTAATATTTGTAATATACTCGGTTTTAGTTAAAGATTTGTTTTGGCTCGGACATAAAAAATTAAAAATAAATAAACAACAAAAACAGAAACAAAAAATGTTTTGTTTGGAGACTTTTTTTTTTTTGGTTATGTCAACCCTCTTTAGTTCTTAGTTTACCTAAATATAATAGTTTTTAAATGCTCTATGAATAGTTTTTACATAAATTCCACCAGGTTTAGAAATATTGCTTAATAAATTCTCAATATTAGTAATATGTTGTGAAATAAAAGGAAATAGCAAGAAATTCAATATGAAGATGATAAAATATATGAACTTATTTTAATTGAGTGGCCATCCACACCATATTATATCTCTTACTGAATCTTTGAAATCTGATACATCTCAAAATTGAGAACTCACACATATTTATACACCTTAAGTGTCGGTAGAGGAAGGTGAAACACAAAGTAAAAACCAAATCTATTGTATAGGCATAGAGTAAATCTTAATGGTGTCATCCATGTAGGTTTCACTCTTAAATCAATGTATGTTTCATTCTTACAACATAATAAAAAATAACTTATATCTTAAAATATCATTTTGAACATATATTAAGTGATATATAGTATGAACTTAACTCACCTAAGATTTGGAAGCTGATGAAATGAAACATGACAAAATAGACGAGAATCCACCAGACTATGTGTAGACCTTTTTTTTTCTTTTTTCTTTTTTTAGTGAAAGTTTCTTTGTTAAAGTGCACTTAAATGTTATTTATTTATTTTTTTTTTTTAAGTAATATATTCGAGATGAATGCAAGCTGAACTATGAGCACTGGCCTTATCAAGAATGGGCCTCAGCAAACAATCAGAGCCCAAAGGAAGAGAACACAAATGCTTGTAAAAATTAGACTAGCAGCTCCGATACGTGCATAACATGATGATCGTTGATCAGAGTCCATAGTGTCATGTTGTGGTGACAACCCTTATGTATCTCAAGTTCTCAACTTTATTTGTAAACCTCACCCCACAGGCCCACACATTGTTCAGATGCCATTTTCATTGAAATCGTATAGGACTTTAAAAAATGAGGAGAACCTTAAATCCATGTTAATTAAAAAATGATTGTCTGTCTAACAAGTATTCAGTGATAAGATTAGACCAAGACAGTTAAGCCGACCAAATCATCAAACTTAAGAGATGACAGCCTAAATGTCTAACCCTTTAGTTATATTTTAATGAATTTATGTTGCATCACTTTCATGTTTACATTTTATATAGTTTGTTACTTTTCTTTGAGTGTGAAATGAGTACCCCACAATACAATTTTAGGCATCAAAGATACTTTTAAGTTAGATATTTATTTATTTATTGTTATACTTTTCTTTAAAATCTATTAATTATTCACATTGTTTACCATACAAAATTAATTATTTAGTTTGTATTCAATAATATCTCATTTTTTTTTAACTAATAATATGGCAAATCTTAATCTTTCTTGTGAAATTTGAGATAGAGTATATTAACGAAAAAATGAATACATGTGACTAACCCTAATTAATCTGTTGAGTATCCTTAATCTATATTGGAAAGAGTTGGAGTGAGTAATGGGTACATAAGCTATGGGCAATCCTCATCTCATAAGACGTCTTTTGAAATTGAGTTAGGCCCATTAGACTTTAACATGGTATCAGAACTAGGTTACCCACTCTAACTTCTAATCATACAACTCCTCCACACAATATTACAGTACAACCCTATAATCCGTTATCTTATCTCTCAAAAATCTCTCAAGCCGTAACCATCCGGTATCTCTCAAATCTTATCTTTCAAGTAATTGTCATTCGGTATATCTTAAGCTGTTGGTCATATATCTCTTCTCTCAAGCCATAGCCATTCAGTATCTCTTAAGCCGTTGGTTAAGTATCTCTTCTCTTAAGCCGTAATCCGATTCCACTACATTACAAACTCAAGCTTCCACCACCTTAAGTTTGAGGGAGGTGTTAGATATCCTTAATTCACATTGGAAAGAGTTGGAGTAAGTAATGGGTATATAAGCCATGGACAATCCTCATTTCATAAGACGTTTTTTGAGATTGAGTTAGACTCATTAGACTTTAACAGACTCCAAAAAATTTTGAACTAAAACTTAGTTGTTATTGATTTAAGCCAAGATGGTAAAACATGTTTGTTCTACCTATAAGCCTATACCAACAGGGAATTTTAACCCCCTAGAACAAGAAGAAAAACAAAAGAAGGCAGTAAATGAAAACCTAAAAGTAAATGATTGTTATAAACTTTCCTCTTCCCATGGGAATATCCTATCTTGCTTCCAAGACTGCATAAGAATGATTCCAGCATCATCCCAAAATAAAAAATAAAAGAAAATTATTTTACAACATGTAGGCGTGGCACCCACCAAAGTCACCTTTATTCCTTTGGTCCCACCAAACTAACTTTCTTTATTGGACAACCTGAGGCGTCCTGGGCTGGGCTGGAGCCTGGGCCCACTACGAAACTTCCTGCTTTAAACTCGAACTCGAGTATTCTAACAAACATACATGTATGCAATATTTACTATATTGGACTATAATGCATATCAATTTAACTATACGAAGATCCTTCTAATAATCATTTTCTTGATAGACATGCGATGTGAATTTCGTATTGCTTAAGCTATCAAAAACAAATGTACAAACAGAATCTTAAAGAGATTAAAGCCAAAACTAGAAAAAAACCAATGGGATAACATGATTATTTTGCTCCATTTATTACCACATGGAATAACCATCTAGTTCCCTAGCTATATCCTCCAAATTACATTATCTCTCTTTTGCACTAAAATGAATAGAAATCTTTTTAAAGTTAAGATGTAATTTTACAAATCTAAAAATATATAAGATGTTCCACCATTTAAAATTTCATTATACTAGAAAATGAAATAAAATGCTAACTGTAACTAATTTTAAATGCATAACGTAGCATCATATATATATAACTTTATGTTTGTGAAAATCAAAAAATTCGTATAATAGAAATTAAAGTGTCACTATATATGTAAAATAGAGAATTTTTATCACTCCCTTCCTTGCTAAATCCACAGTATCAAACAATTAAAGAAAAACAAAATCACACATTCTCTAGTTTTCCCATCCTTTCCTCCTATATCCTCCTGTGTTCTCCCTACCAAACACCTCCTCTATCTTCTTGCTACCAAACTCTAATCCTCCATCTTCCCTCTTCTTTTGTCTTCTTCTCATCCCTCTTGTTTTTTTATCTTTCCTCTCCTATCCACCCCTTCTATCTCATGCTTGCCAAATGGTTAGGTAGTTAACTAATTAACATGTGCTAGATGAAGCTTGAGAGTTGAGGCCTTACTTTTCTTGACAACTTTAACAGTCAAAATATTAAAATTACACACTTTCGGGTGGTGAGAATAATATATAGAAAATAAAGGCAAGGCTTGCCCTTATATTATTTAATAATTATCCTAATACTATATTGGTTCTCTTAATGAGCAAGGAACCACAACATGGATCCCCCCAGCCTTTGGAGTTATTAAACTAAATGTTGATGCAGTGATATCAAAAGATTTTTCTACCTTAGCAGTAGTAGCTCGCAATGCTAATGGTGAAATTATCAGGGCTTGCGCTAAAGATCACTTTGCAAGCAATGCTCTTCAAGCCGAGGCTGCTGCCATCTTGTGGACACTCGAACTGGCTAACTCTTCAAGCCGAGGCTGCTGCCATATTATTGTAGAAGGAGATTCCAAGATTTGTTGTGATGCCTTAAACAATCGGGACTCGGAAGCAGTCTGGTGTGTATCTAGTGTTCTTTTTAATATTCTTGAATGTAGGAAATCTTTTTCTTCTTGCTCTTTTGTTTGGATTAGGAGAGAAGTAAATAAAGTGGCTCATGCAATGGCCAAATTTGCTTTCCAATCCAGAACCGTTTTAATTGGAATATGTCCTCTTTGTCCAAGCCTGTATAGGTGTCATGGAGACATAATGTTTTTTTTGTTCGGTTTCTTAATAAAAGACAAAAGACAAAACTATCAAACTTAAGAGACGGCAGTCTAAAGGTCTAACCCTTAGTTGTATTTTAATGAATTTACGTTGCATCACTGCATACGAACGATTACATATATTTTAATGAATTTACGTTGCATTATTGCATAGGAATTGTTGTGAAAATTAACTGTTTGCGCAAGATTAAAGAAAAGAGAAAGAGATCAAACACATAAATAAAGAACACAAGAATTTACGTGGTTTGGCAATATGCCTACATCCACCGGCGACGACAGGGAGAAAGTTTCACTAAGAAAATAGGGAGATTACAATAGTGGTACCAGGACTCTCTCAAAGAACCCAAACCCCAATTACACCCTAATCTCTCTCTCACCAAGAATAAACCTAGAGAAACCCTTCTCTAATTATTCTATATTGTGGCACATTAATAAGACCTAAAGCCTTATATATATAGCAAGGGGTTTTGCTGAATCCTACCAAAACAAGGACTTTGCATAAAGTTGCCGTGAGTCATAGGTCATTGAGTAATTCTAATACCACTAGAATAACACAAGGGTGGTGGACTATAGAATTCTAATTCAAGCCAACTTCAACAAATCTCCACCTTGACTTGAATTGGTCAAGCCTCACGAACTTCTCCTCCATCGCCGCCACCATAGCCCCAAAGGGCTATCACAAGCTGCTAACATTGACCAAGTCCAAGCAATGCGTGGTAACTGGCTTTGTCAACATATTAGCTGCATTCTCTGAAGTGTGCACCTTCTCAAGAACAATATCTCCTGTAACAATCAACTCTCTTATCTTGTGGAACCTAACATCGATGTGTTTCGTCCTAGCATGATAAACCTGATTCTTAGCCAAGTAAATGGCACTCTGACTGTCACAATGCATCTGAACTCCACCTTGATTCAAACCAAGTTCTTTGACTAGCCCCTTTAACCACAATGCTTCCTTTGCAGCTTCAGCTACAGCCATGTATTCAGCTTCTGTAGTGGACATGGCTACTATGGATTGTAATGTAGATTTCCAACAAATAGGTCCTCCTGATAGTGTAAACACATAACCTGTAATAGACCTCCTGTCATCCACCTCACCTGCATAGTCTGCATCCACATACCCTACAACTGAATTAGTCCCTGGCTGTCTTGAAAATAAGATCCCATGTTCCGCAGTGCCTTTCAAGTATCTGAAAATCCACTTCACTGCATTCCAGTGCTCTCTCCCTGGGTTCGCCATGTACCTGCTAACAGTACTCACTGCATGAGCCAAATCCGGCCTGGTGCAGACCATTGCATACATTAAGCATCCCACTGCACTAGCATACGGAACCTTTGACATATTTTCAATTTCTTCCTCATTCTTTGGACACTGACTACCAGATAATCTGAAGTGATTCGCCAATGGTGTGCTCACAGGCTTAGCATCCAACATGCTAAATTTTTCAAGCACCTTCCTGATGTAGTTTTTCTGAGACAACCACAGCTTTCTTGCCCCTCTGTCTCTGTGAATCTCCATACCCAGAATTTTCTTAGCAGCACCCAAGTCTTTCATTTCAAACTCTTTGTGTAGCAAAGATTTTAACCTGTTAACCTCGCACATGCTTTTAGCAGCAATTACCATATCGTCCACATACAGTAGCAGAAAAATATAAGAACCATCTTCAAGTATACGAACATATACACAACAATCATATTCACAACGGGTATAACCAATCTGGATCATATACGAATCAAACCTTTTGTACCACTGTCTAGGAGACTGCTTGAGTCCATAAAGTGACTTCTTCAATCTGCAGACAAGATTCTCTGTACCAAGTTGCTTGAACCCCTCTGGTTGTTCCATGAAAATCTCTTCCTCCAAATTCCCATGAAGGAAAGCCGTCTTCACATCCAGTTGTTCCAATTCCAGATCCTGATCTGCTACCAAAGCCAATACTGCTCTAATAGATGTATGCCTGACTACAGGTGAAAATACCTCATCGTAGTCAATCCCATGTCTATGTGAATATCCCTTTGCTACCAATCGTGCCTTGAATCTTTCCCCTTCTTTTTCTGATACTGCTTCCTTCTTCTTGAACATCCACTTGCAACCTATAGGTTTCTTTCCTTTTGGAAGTTCCGTTAACTCCCAAGTTTTGTTCTTGCTCAAAGACTCATTCTCCTCCACCATAGCTTCCATCCACTTATCCTTTTCAGAGCTTTCAATTGCTTCCTGAAATGTAGAAGGATCCTCGCTACTGGTAAGCAGAGCATAAGACACAAGATCCTCGAAACCATACCTGACTGGTGGTCTTTTGTTGCGTTTAGGCCTATCTGATCTGGTGCTATCCTGTTCTTGATCATTACTGTGAGGTTCCTCATTTGACTGAGACTCCAATTCATCAAGCTCCACCTGCACTGTTGATCTACCAATGTTATTACTGCTTTCCGCTGCTTGAGACTTCTCTTCCTTGAATGCTTTTGTCATTGACTTCTCATCAAACACTACATCCCTGCTGATCACCACCTTCTGTGCAACTGGATCCCAAAGCTTGTACCCTTTTACCCCTTTCTTAAAACCAAGAAAGATGCACTTCTTTGATTTTGGATCGAGTTTTGACCTGTCTTCACCTGAGATATGAACATATGCGGGACACCCGAATATTCTCATGAAAGAGTAATCAACTTCTTGTCCTGTCCATACTTCTTCAGCGACTTTCCCATCAAGTGCAACTCTAGGTGATCGATTGATGATATAACAAGCCATATCCACTGCTTCCACCCAAAAAATTTTAGGAAGCTCAGCATTCAACCTTAAACATCTAGCTGTTTCTGTGATGGTCCTATTAAGTCTCTCAGCCATCCCATTTTGTTGAGGAGTTTTTCGTACTGTGAAGTGTCTCTTGATACCATGCTCTTCGCAGAACTTCAAGAAATCACCATCCCTGTACTCAGTGCCATTATCAGTCCTAAGGCACTTTATCTTCCTTCCAGTCTGATTTTCCACTTCTGCTTTCCAAATCTTAAATTTAGCAAAAACCTCAGACTTGTTCTTCAAGAAATAAACCCAAGCTTTTCTGGAATAATCATCAATGAAGCTCATAAAATATTGAGCTCCTCCTTTCGAAGGAGTTCTCACTGGCCCCCAAATATCTGAATGCACGTAGTCCAATATACCATTTGTCTTGTGTGTGGCAGTTTTAAATCGCACCCTACACTGCTTTCCCATAATACAATATTTGCAGAAATCTAATTTGCATGACTTAATCCCAGTCAACAGATTTCTTTTGTGCAATTCCCTCATACCACTCTCACTTATATGCCCTAGCCGCATATGCCATAAGAGTGTATCATCATCCTCAGACTCAGCTACTGCAGCAACTCTACCTAGAATGGTATTTCCTAGCAATTTATAAACATTGCAACTTATTTTCTGACCTGTCATCACAACCATAGCACCCTTTGAAACTTTCATTATCCCATTCTCAGACTTATAGCTATAGCCTTTTGAGTCTAGGGTTCCTAATGAAATCAAATTCTTTCTCATATCTGGGATATGTCTAACCTCTTCTAATGTTCTCACTACACCATCAGACATCTTAATTTTAATTGTTCCCATTCCAATAATTGTGCATGTAGCATCATTACCCATTTGAACAGAACCACAATTAATTGACCTATAAGTGTCGAACCAGTTCCTGTGGGGAGTCACGTGAAAAGAACATGCGGAATCCAGAAGCCAAGAATTGTTCAAACCGTCAGTGCTTGATGAAACAGAAAGCATGTCGCCATCAGATTCTGAGTCTGCTACTACGTTGACAGATGTAGAGGACTCTTCCTTCCCCTTATTCCATTCTGGACAGTCTCGCTTCATATGCCCCTTCTTTTGACATTTGAAGCACTTTACTGCCTTACTCTTGGATTTAGATCTTCCCCTAGCAGATTTGTCATCCTTGTCTTTCTTCCTTCCACGATCTTGATAACCCTTTACTACTAGCCATTCACCAGAACTCTCAGCTGAATCCTTATGTTTCCATTGGTAGTGATCCAACAGGGATCCTGAAACTTCTTCTAATTCCAGAGTTTCTTTTCCGTAGAGTAGGGTCGTCACCAGGTGTTCGTAGGAAGTCGGGAGGGAGGTTAGGAGCATCATTGCCTTATCTTCATCCTCGAATTTTATATCAATTCGTAACATATCACTAATGATTTGTTTGAAGGTATTGATGTGCTGCCTCAGGTCCGCACCCTCTGTCATCTTAAGCCCATACAACTTTTGCTTTAGATGCAGTTTGTTCGTGAGGGATTTGGACATATATCTTTTCTCTAGATTCAACCAAATCCCTGCAGTTGAGTTCTCCTCCATGACATCGTACATGACTTCGTCTGCCAGTAATAGCCGAATTGTACTCACCGCCTTCATGTCTAGTTCTTCCCATTCATCGTCTGTCATCTTCTCTGGTTTCTTTGTCTTCCCGTACAAAGCCTTCACCAAACCTTGCTGCACTAACAGATCCTTCACCCTTCTTTGCCATAGCCCAAAGTTACCAGTTCCGTCAAACTTAACTAGGCCTACCGTCGCAATAGAAGCATTAATTGCCATTGTTTCGATCAACAGCTCTGATACCAATTGTTGTGAAAATTAACTGTTTGCGCAAGATTAAAGAAAAGAGAAAGAGATCAAACACATAAATAAAGAACACAAGAATTTACGTGGTTCGGCAATATGCCTACATCCACCGGCGACGACAGGGAGAAAGTTTCACTAAGAAAATAGGGAGATTACAATAGTGGTACCAGGACTCTCTCAAAGAACCCAAACCCCAATTACACCCTAATCTCTCTCTCACCAAGAATAAACCTAGAGAAACCCTTCTCTAATTATTCTATATTGTGGCACATTAATAAGACCTAAAGCCTTATATATATAGCAAGGGGTTTTGCTGAATCCTACCAAAACAAGGACTTTGCATAAAGTTGCCGTGAGTCATAGGTCATTGAGTAATTCTAATACCACTAGAATAACACAAGGGTGGTGGACTATAGAATTCTAATTCAAGCCAACTTCAACAGGAATGATTCCAATAACATCACAATAAAGAGAGAAGTAGATAAAGGGAAGAGAAGATAACCAATGAGTGGATGGATTGTTTGTATTTTTGATATAATGAAAATTTGGATTAGTTAAAAAAAAATCCAGCATCATCCTCTGTTATCCTATAATCCTATTCCCTCCATTATATATATATATATATATATATATATATATATATATATATATATATATATATATATATATATATATATATATATATATATATATATATATATATATATATATATATATATATATATATATATTACTTGGAGGGGTAGTATTTTATATGAGAATAATAAATATAAGAGCTGATGTCATCTGTTCGGTCGTGGCCGAATGGGTTTGTTTCCGAACAGAGTGTTCGGGTCCTTAATATTTATTGCGAGAGATCTGAATGATATGATAATATACGTGGATATATTCCATAATGATTGTATTTAATGCTAACGAAATATCAAGCCATCAGTCAAGAGTATTAAATGTAAGCAAAATATCACATTAATGTCAGGATCATTACAAGTTAAGTGGGGGATAAACGAGGCCAAATGAGCTGTAATCAGGGAGCATTAATGGTGCTCAGACAAAGAAAGAAGAGGAAGACAGAAGAAACAGAGAAAATATCTTGAGTAATAAAAGGTATAAATAGAAGAGGAGGGTAATGTAAAAGGGGTTCCTAAAAATACAACCAGAATTACGAGTGAAATACACAGAGATATAATTGTTTACCAGATTGAGTTATCTTTATTATGGGATTATTAACAAAATCATCGGAGGTTCTTAGGTTGGTCCCTACGGGGCTGGCCAAGTCTTTCTAAGGAGCTTTGTCGTTGTCTTTACACAGGGAGGGATTATCTCAAATTACTCGAACCTCAAGCCAGATTGTTCGGGGACCATCTCAACTTGTTCGGAGATCCTTACATTCAGTTCGGGCGTATTCGGATTCGATTGTGGAGTAAGCCTTGACGATATTGACCAGCCTTTCCTTTATTATTTACAAAAAACCCACTTACAATATATATTTCAACATGTAAACATAGCACTGTAGCACCTCTAATATTACCTATTTACCTTCTCTTATTTGTTTCTTCTGTTATCTATCCAACTTGCTACTCCAAGTCTCCAAGTATGGCTGAATCTCTAGCTTCTGCTATCTTGAAGCAGTTAGTTTCAATCGTTGCTCGGGAGGCAGAACAAGAGATAAGGTTGGTCGTTGGTGTTGACAAAGAAGTCCGAAAGCTTCAAGGCAATCTCCGAACCATCCAGGCTGTGCTTGACGATGCTGAAAAAAAACAACTGAAAGAAAACGCTGTGAAGCTTTGGTTAGAAAAACTCAAAGACACATTCTACGAGATGGACGATGTGCTGGACGAGTGGAACACTGCAATGATCAAATCAGAAATTGAGAAAGAAGAAGAAAAGGCGGGAGAAGCCCCTATTCTAAAGAAGAAGGTATGCTCTTTCATCCCCTCCTCTTCATGCTGTTTACGTCAAGTTAAAAAACTTCGTCTGCGTCATGACATTGCTCATAAGATAAAAGAACTGAGTGGAAAGATTGATGAGCTTTTCAAAGAGAGAGTCGGGTATGGGTTTGAATTGAGTAGGGGCACTGAAGTAGTTGAGCGAATTAAAACTACCTCCCTTGTTGATGAGTCCGCTATAGTTGGTCGTGATAAGGAAGAGGATGCTCTAGTGAGGAACCTATTGGGAGAGGGTAGTGAAGGAGAAAGAAGCCCCTGTGTCATCTCATTAGTAGGCGTGGGCGGTATTGGGAAAACCACGCTTGCCAAACTAGCCTACAATCATCATGAGGTGCAGTCCCATTTTGAGAAAACAATGTGGGTTTGTGTTTCTGATCCTTTTGACCAGTGTAGGGTTGCCAAAGCAATTATTGAAGATGGAGGTGGTTCCTCCAACTTTAACGAATTGCAAACACTACTAAAAGAAATTTGTGATCTGATTAGGGGAAAGAAAATCTTGCTTGTCCTAGATGATGTGTGGACGGAAGAAAACACCGATTGGGAGCCATTCAAACTTGCATTGAACTGTGGTGCCCAAGGTAGTAAAATTCTAGTCACTACACGTAATGAGAGAGTTGCGAGGATGGTAGATAGTGCCTCTATGACTAATTTGAACAAATTATCTAAGGATGATTGCTGGTTGATAATTAGTAAATTAGCATTTGTTGGGAAGGATGAAAATCAATGTGAGCAACTAGAAGACCTTGGTAGAAAACTAGCAAATAAGTGTAAAGGCTTACCACTTGCTGCGAAGACTCTAGGGAGTCTCATGCGAAACAAGAGAAGAATACAAGAATGGAGGAGTGTTTTGGACAATAATTTGTGGGAATTAGAAGATGTTCAAAAAGGTCTTTTAGGACCGTTATTATTGAGTTATTATGAATTGCCATCAGCAATAAAACAGTGTTTCGTATATTGTGCTGTCTTCCCAATGGATCATCTCTTTTCTAGAAATGAGTTGGTCTACCTATGGATGGCACAAGGATACCTCGACTCAAAACCTGCAAATATAGAGATGGAGATCATAGGAGAAGAGTATTTTGAAAAATTAGTCATGCGCTCTTTCTTTCAGGATTTTAAGAAAGATTACTACGATGATGAGAAAAGATATACAATGCATGATATAGTACATGACTTTGCCAAAACAATGGCAACAAATGAATACTTCACAATTGACAATAACAAAGAGTTGGGGAGAAATTGTGAAAGTGCTCGCCATATGTCATTGACAGTTAATATTATAACTAATTGTCCTATGTGTGCCTATAATGCAAAAAATCTACGCACTCTCTTATTTTTGGACAATTTGATTGTTTACGGTGATTTTATCCTTCCTAATTTATTCCAACAATTGACATATCTACGTGCATTAACTTTGAAAGGTTCTTTCATTAGAAAACTTCCAGACGAAGTTGAAAAATTGATACATTTAAGATTCCTTTATTTATCATCAAATGCTTTAACAGAATTGCCTGAAACGATGTGTAATTTATGTAATTTACAAACTTTGGATGTTAGTAGTTGTGAGAGGTTAACAAATTACCTCGTGGAATGGGTAAACTAATTAACTTAAGACATCTTATTATTAAGGATGGAGTTTTTAAGTGGAAGAAACTTTTTCCAAAAGGGATTGGGAAATTGAGTTCTCTTAGAACATTAAATCAATTCATAATTGGTGATATGAATGATAGTGAAGGATGTAAACTTGGAGAATTGAAAATTTTGAACCACCTTACTGGGTATCTTAATATTTGGGGCTTGGGAAATGTAATAGATGTACAAGAAGCCGAGAATGCAGAGCTAAAGAAGAAAGTACACCTCCATCATTTGGATTTATTGTTTAATGGGGGAGTTGAGGAGAATATAAGAGTGGAGAATGATGAATTAGTTCTTAATGCCTTAGAGCCGCCTCCGTACTTGGAAATTTTAAAAATTAGTGACTTCAAGGGCATAGTGTATCCTAATTGGATAATGTCTTTAACAAACTTAAAAAGCCTTCTGCTTGATTGTTGTGATAATTTAGAGCATTTCCCTTCTTTGGGGAGGTTGCCGTTTCTTGAATCATTGGAGATAAGTGATGCGGATAGTGTGAAAAAGGTGGGTGTTGAATTTTTGGGAATTGAACCCAACAACAAGAAAGACAAGGGATCAACATCATCACTCTTATTCCCAAATTTGAAATCTCTCAAATTTTGGGGTTTGGAAGAGTGGCAAGAATGGGATGGGATGGGAGGAAAGAGAGAAGAAGAAGAAGAAGAAGAATGTGGTGTAACTATAATGCCACGTCTTGAGAGTTTGAGCATTCTGAATTGCCCAAAGCTGAAGGCACTGCCCAACTTCCTCGAGACGACTCCATTACAAGACTTGTGTATCGATGCTCGAATTTCTGATTTGATGACGATCCCAACATCAACCAGATTGAAAGAACTTCGTCTTTATCTCACAGGATGCATTAATTTAGAGCATTTGCCTCCTGTGGGGAAGCTTCCGTTCCTTGAAATTTTAAAGGTAGAAAATGCATCCTTCTCTACAAATGGTTTGAAAAAGGTGGGTGTTGAATTTTTGGGAATAGAATCCAACAACAACAAGAAAGACGAGGGATCAACATCATCATCATCATCATCATCACTTGTCTTATTCCCAAATTTGATATCTCTCGAATTTGAAAACTTAGAAGAGTGGGAAGAATGGGATGGGATGGGAGGAACGAGAGAAGAAGGTGGTGTTACTATAATGCCACGTCTCCAGACATTGATAATTGATAACTGCCCCAAGCTGAAATCGCTGCCAGACTTCCTTCCTACAATTCCAATGAAGAGTTTGACAATCTTTAATTGTCCAATTCTTGGTGAACGTTGCGGAAGACAGACAGGAGAGGAATGGTCCAAGATTTCTCACATCCCAACCATCGAGATTGATTTTTTCTCTGTGCAAGTTGATGGTCGTAATCAATTCACAGGTAATTTCTTCCACTTCGTGTTATTTGTTTTTTTCTTTCATATCAATTCAATATTATAATTGTCTAGCAAAATTTTCCAAAACAAAAGTAACTTAATAACAACATTGGTATTTAAATTTATAAGATTTATGGCCAAAATCACAATGACACTAGCAACCAATCGTTCAATTTGCAAATTCCCTTTTTCTTCAATGGAGTGTTTTATGTCTTGTTTTATTGCATTTTATTGGTAGGGCAAAAAAAAATATATATATATATATATAATACTGTTATCTCAGTAGATAAAAATCTCATGCTAAATATTTACTTTTATTGGCCTTATCTAAACCAGAGATCGAATCGGAGTAATAAATGGTGAAGCATGTTTTGAGCTCAAGCAAATTTTCACATATGGTTTAGATAAATGAATATCTTCCAAATAGGTCTTTCCCAAACATGCTAGAGAAAATTATTATAAATGAATGTCACTACTCAGAAAGGCTTATGTATAGAGCTCCATTATGATCATTCCATAGATGTAGCAAAGCAAGGTTTTTTACATGAATGGTGATTCTCTTTTAGTAGTCAACGAGATATGGGGAGATATTAAGAGTAAACCAAGTAACTGCATCTCATGTAATCCTTTATTTATAATCTTTGAACGCTTGAACTTAACTTGGAAATTATCCAGTTCTCCTTTTTGTAGGTAGGTGCTTTTGTTTGAACTAGTTTCAAATTAATGTTGTTTGTTTGTTTCTTGTCTTAGAGTATGAACTATTTCGTGGCATGGACATGTTGGAGAATGGAAGTGGCTGCCTGGAGTAGAGAAGAAGATATTATTATCAATGCCTTGGCTTTGTTAACTAGATAAAGTAACCATCAGTGGTATCTTTTTTTTTAGGTAATCCCAAATCCTTGAAATGAACAGAGTTTTCTACTAATTTCTAATGACTTCTTTACTGGCTTAATCCCGTAATGTCTATCACTCTTAGAGTTTCCTCATTCATCTTGGTTTATTTCCTTCATGATACACAGGATTACAAAACACTGGACATAGATCTACTCTGTAACTACTCCCTCTCTCTCCTTTTCTAGTTGAGGTAAGGTAAAGTGTGATTTCTCTTTCCTCCATTTTTTTCTTTTTCGGTGCTGTAGCAGTCTTGTTTGATTGTGCTTCCAGGCTTCCAGCTTTCTTCTATGAATTAGTTAATTGATTTCCTTATTTGAAAGCACCACAGCATAAATTAGTCAATGGATTTCTCAACTCCTAATTGTCTTATTTGAATACTATTATTTGATTGATACATGCTTGAATGTTAAGTAGTATGGTTTACCTCATATCTTTTCTTCATTGAGTACAAAATTTCTTGAAAATTAGGATGTAATCTTATGTTGATTCCTTTTTTTAGCAGTTTTTCCACTTATGAGTTGGAACATTGTATAGTTTCTAGCAAGAGAAGTTTAGTAGTAAAGAAGTAACTAACTTTCTATTTTGTTGTTACAAAAATTGCATAGTTGAAAAGGGTGATGATTGATGAGAAAGGATTTTTGTGCCGATAATGTTGCTTGATATGATTATGGTGACGTAATCCTATAAGTTGCACTAGAATGCCCCTTTAGTAACACAGAACAATCCTGAAGCTTAAACATTAATTCTCTCATTCAATCTTCTTGTTCATTATGCAGGGTGAATTGGTAACTAATGGATAAAACATCTTGTGCAAGAGAAAATGGTAAATGCCTACCATTTGTTGCTATCATAGTTTCCTAATTCTGGAATGACATTATAAATGGTGGACAAGAGAAGATTGGACCAAAAAAAATGCAAAGTTGTCATCATTATGTGCGAAATATATAGGCACCGAGCCATCTAACGCTTGCCTTGATACGTGCACCTCAATTCTAATTTACCTACAGGTAACATTTAATTCTTTTTTGTCTTTTTTTGTGATGTTGTTGCATTTGCTTTTTGATCCATATTCAATAAATATGTATACTTTCTAACCCATTAAAGGCCCAGGAATAGTTCGCTCTCATTCAGTCTAGACATAACACAAAATGTTCCAGTCTTTTGGGCCCCAGATATCGTGATTAGGACTTTTATGTACAAAAGCTTCATTATCACTTCAAAGATGCAGAAAAAATATTCTTGACTGGGAATGTTAGTTTTCTATACTAGGCTACTAGCCAGTCTGATTTGGTGACACATGAAAAGCAAACAAGGTAATTGGTTAGCAACATCTTTATTGTAATCTCTTATCCATATTTTTGAATGCTTAATACTTAGTTTTTATTTCATTTAAGAAGAAAGAGCCCTGGGCTCATAACTGTTCTTGCTAAATATCAAATGATGATGTTACAAGGTTATGCTCTTTTTTTTTTATAAATTTTTAATCAATATCATATGCTTGCTTCTTGTCTCAAGTCTAAAGTGTGCTGTGGCAAGCATGGGAAGCAACCACTAAGGGCAAGAAGATATTACAAACACCTTGGAACAACATTCCAACTGGGAGAGTGCGGGCATGGGAACTAAAGATTGGATACTGCTTTTATGGAACGACATTACTGGAAGTGAATAAGAGTTTCTTGTTGATTTATTACAACTTCTTTGTGAAAGGAGTTTTCTACTTTCCTATTTAGGTTTGGTTCATTTCTTTCAGATACAGGTAATCACAGAATGCAAGACACATTCATGTACTCTCTCTCCCTTCTCTTTTGGCTGAGGCAAAGTAAAATTGATTAGGACTATTATTGCCTTTTCTGTCATGTTGTTCTTGTCTTGATTTATCACATATTCATTTATGAGAGTTTTCAGCTTTCTAATACAGTCAAGAACTAGAGGGTCATGTTTCGTAAATTCTATTCACTTCTTTTCTCTGAACTAGTTGTCAATTTTCCAATTAGAATGCACTACATCATTGCATTGAATAATTGCTACATTTTCCCACCATTGATTAGAAATAAATTTCAAGATTTGCTTGCTATTTGAGTTGTTTTAGGCACACAAGACAAAGTAGTTGTAAATAACAATGAAACCAATTCTGTAACAAGAGTACAAGATCAACATACTTTGGGCCAATGGCTGAAACCTAATATGAGGGTTTTGAATAAATAGAAAATGTGCTTAATTAGTTACATTACATGAATGCCAAGTGTCTATACAATGGAACATTAATAAGTTGTTGCTGAAATAGTGAAATGATCATTTATACATCTGAAACTCGCATAAAAGAGTCTTTGCAGAAAACTGGAAGGCGTGCACTCAAAGATGTTGTGGCTGGACTACCTCAAAACATTAATAGTGAAACTCCAGTGCTCGTAAGTTTTGCTTATCTTGTGCATTGCATGTCTGATCTTGTCTCGTGATCTAGAACTATAATTTAATCTCAAAATCGTCTCAAGTTGGTTACCACTCCTGATTTAGGTTACAGACAAAGTCTTTTGTTTTGACACTCACATGGATGAGGAATAACATGCATTATTCAAGCCCATATTTGAAGTTGTATGCACTACAAAGGAATTGTGGGCTGCAATGGTGAGCTTTACCTTTATCTTATAACTACAAGTTTCTAGTTTATGAATGTTTGTAGTAATGATCCGAAAGAATTGCTTCCAATCTTTTGTTTTGTATCCTAAAATATCCTCTAATTTCTCTCGTTCAATAGGCTTACGTTGAAGCTTTGATTTTTGTTCCTTGAATTCAGCATATTTTGAGAAAGGGATTGGATAGGGCCTTTGTGATATTAAAATTTGCAAGCAATTTATTTGTATTCGTGGCTTGAGAATCAAGGTAATGAGGTACATATTGATTTTTTTTTTTCTCATTTATCATTGTCATTTTTGTAATCTGTTTACAACTGTACATACTAAAATAGCATTCTTACTTTGCTTTTGCAGTCCAAGTGTCCACAAGCTATTTGGTTTTGATGCACAAACACTTGAATAATGCCAAAAGCTACAGACGAGGGACTTCATTTAGCACATCAAGGACCACTACACTGGCAATAGCAAAAGTTTAGTCATATTGCAAATGACTAAACTGTTAAGGAGCACCAATGCACATACGTGTGTGCATACTCCAAAAGCTTTCTTTCTCTCTTTCTCTATAGTAAATACATACACCCTTGTAATCATGTTCCTGAATTTAGTGGATTACTCGACTGGCTTGAGCCCGTGGTTTTCTCCCTCTCTAAACACAGAGGGTTTCCACGTCAAAAATCTGTGCTTTATTTTGCTTTTGCCTTTTCTTTAGATTTATTTTCTCATTATCAAGTATTAGCATCCAACATTCTGTCATTGAACACTTGTTCAATGACAACTAAATGTATGGATAGTTGATAAGCTTGAATCCAGCGCCTTTTAACTTTAACGATCACCCAAACCTAACCATCTCGTACAATAGGTAATTATTTATTCTTACTCATCTTTATTATCTTACATTTTTCATATTTTCTATACACTTAAACAATAACAATTTGTAATTATAATTACCCTTTTTTCTTATTATTACCAAACAAATTGCTCAATATCATCATACTGTGTGGTTATCTACGTTTTAACTAATAGTCAGCAAGTTGTAATTTTATAAGGGATTAAGAGGACCAGTTAACATCTTATTTTCCCTTTGTTGTGCCCAATTTAAAAAGAATCAAAACACTCAAGAATGGTCTAATTTTCTAAATCTTGCACGTTTTGCAACAAACGCCTGCAAATGCTGAAAACGTTTTACGGAAAACGTTTTCAGCCGAAACAAACGGAGCCTTGGTGTCAAATCCAAATAAATTTTCATTACAATGATGGTCTTACATCCAATGCCAAGAAAATTTCATCATGATGTTCAAAACATTTAATGGTGAGAAGCACCTGATTGATTGTTCAATGAAGTTTTGAAGCACCTAAACATTGGAATTATCCCTTCTTTTTTTTTTTCTTTACACTTCAAGATAAAATTAGGAACAGGGAACTTCATCAAAATTGACTTCTGGTTCACACTTTTACAATAATGTTTTATAGTCACATGATCCAGCAATACCGTAACCACAAGAACTGCAAAGCAAAGCAAAGGGTGATTTAAGAGGATATGCCCATTATTATCAATTAATAGAATCATCTTGGTTTTAAAGTGAAAGTTTCCTTGGAGACTTGGAGTTGCCTTAAATTCCCTTTAGCTTGGAAATTTTTGTTAACGAGGCTTAATTTGCTCATAAGTAGTTATAACTATTTTCCTCTTCTTGCACTTTGGATGTGCAGTCTATACATATTGGTGAAGCCATTATAAATTGGTGGATATTAATAAGAAAGACAATGAGTCAAACCCATTATTATAAACCCAAGTGCAATGCATATGACAAATTTTGTTAGCAAAATTGACAAAAAATATACTTAGAGGGGTCAATTTCACCAATTTAAAAACCCTAGGTGGTTATATTGCAAAATCAAAACCCCAGGGGGTCTGTTTGCAACTGAGTCAAACCCTAGGGGGTGATTATGCATTTTAGCCTTGTTTAAATTAAGATAGTTCAGTAATATTTGTAATATACTCGGTTTCAGTTAAAGATTTGTTTTGGCTCGGACATAAAAAATTAAAAATAAATAAACAACAAAAACAGAAACAAAAAATGTTTTGTTTGGAGACTTTTTTTTTTTGGTTATGTCAACCCTCTTTAGTTCTTAGTTTACCTAAATATAATAGTTTTTAAATGCTCTATGAATAGTTTTTAAATAAATTCCACTAGGTTTAGAAATATTGCTTAATAAATTCTCAATATTAGTAATATGTTGTGAAATAAAAGGAAATAGCAAGAAATTAAATATGAAGATGATAAAATATATGAACTTATTTTAATTGAGTGGCCATCCACACAATATTATATCTCTTACTGAATCTTTGAAATCTGATACATCACAAAATTGAGAACTCGCACATATTTATACACCTTAAATTTCGGTAGAGGAAGGTGAAACACAAAGTAAAAACCAAATCTATTGTATAGACATAGAGTAAATCTTAATGGTGTCATCCATGTAGGTTTCACTCTTACATCAATGTATGTTTCACTTTGACAACATAATACAAAATAACTTATATCTTAAAATATCATTCTGAACATATATTAAGTTATATGATGAGATGAGACACGACAAAAGAGACGAGAGCCCACCAGATTATGTATAGACTTTTTTTCTTTTCTTTTTTTAAGAGTAATACATACGAGATTATTGCAAGTTGACCTAACTTTGAGCACTGGCCTTATCAAGAATGGGCCTCAGCAAACAATCAGAGCCCACAGGAAGAGAACAAATGCTTGTAAAAATTAGACTAGCAGCTCCTATACGTGCATAACATGATGATCATTGATCACAGTCCTGTGAGAACCACGACCCGAGGGTCAAATGGGCCTCAAAATGTGACCCAACTGACGAATGATCATCCCTCTAGAATGAAGGTGATGTTACAGTAGAGTCGCCACTTATTTTTTGCAAGAAAGAAAAATAAGAAAAATTCTTAAAAATACTTCTTTTATTCAATTTGGATTGTATGATTACATTTGAATGTCCAAAACAGAAAATTACACAGCAAAAGTTTGTTTCCTAGGTACAATCTAAGAAAGTTACATTTGAATGTTTCCTAAATACAAGTATAGTAAAATAGAAATTTACATTTACAGCAAAACTAATCTAGAACCTTCAAGACTAGGCTCGGGGGCTTGGTTACAAAACGAGAAGGTGTAAGCACCTCGTTTTGCCCGATTAAAATCGGTCTTCTAGGATAGAGCTTGGCCAAAAACAAATATTTCAATGCACAAAAACATGGTTTATCATAAAATTCATTTTAAAGGTTCAAGTTCTTTATTAGATCATTTACATGTGAAAAATAAACATATTATCGTCATCATCATGTGAATAGGCAAACAAATAAAGAATTCAGTCAAGAATGCTTACCTGCATGCACGTGGAAGAAGATCCTTTTGATTGCTTTAGAATCACCAGAGTTAGGTTCAACTTTGGCTGCAATCAAAGAATTGATTAATATAGAACACAAAGAATTAACCACAATAAAAACTTTGAAAAGGGGTGAAGAGCAAAGAATCAATAGAGTTTCTGTGTGGCTGCAATGGTGGGGAGTTTGTCTACTGCCCAGCTGCAAAAAAGAACTCCAATAGTGCTTCCTTGATGGTCTGTTTGTCTACTGCCCAGCTGCAAAAAAGAACTCCAATGGTGCTCCCTTGATGGTCTTCAACCTGTGAACAGAGCTTCGCCGTAGGGGATTTTTGTGGGAGCTTTCTCTGTCTTTTAATGGGGGATTATTTAGGAGCGTTTTATGCTTTAGAAGAAATACACAGAATGATCTGGAATCCTCTCTAAAGCTCAAACCTTGGGCCCCTTGTAACTGACCCCTCCCTTTCCTTTTTATAGCCAAACCAATGATTAGCTATTTTTGTTTAATTTTGTATTTTTATTTTCAATTAATCCCTATTCTTTATCCTCTATCAGCTGTGAACCGATTTGGACGTGTGAGCATTCAAAATTCAAGTTTTAGAGATAATTTTGGGATAAGAAAACGTGCTCCAGGTTCGAAGTGCCGGCCGGTACTTTAAAGTGCCGGCCAGTACTTTAATGTGTACTTGAAGTGCCGGCCGGTACTTCAATGTGCCGGCCGGTACTTCAATGTGTACTTGAAGTGCCGGCCGGTACTTCAAAACTCAATCAAAGTACCGGCCGGTACTTCGAGTTTTAAACAAACGTTTTCAGCTTCCTTTTTTGTATTTATCCGTTTGTTCAATGTTTTCCCACTTTTTATGATAAACATTAGATATAATAGTGATCTTAATCTTCTTAAAATATTTGAATTGATTTATTTCAATTAATCCTTATATTTTAATTAATTAATCATACTATTTGTCCAACTTAAACTGATTTTATCTAACGTAGTAGAGTCCATAATTATTTATCATTACAGGCCAATGAGACGTTTACACCTCATTAATTAAAATCAACCCAATTAATGGACCAATGATAATTAGTTTGGATTAATCCTATGTACCTGGAATTATTAAATCATTATGCACTCTATCCGTTAAATCTTCAATTGATCATAACATTTGCACCTATGGTCCGATTTGGGCTTGTGACATGTTGTTTTGAGTATTTTGAAGTGGAGATTTGTTTAATCAATTCAAATTGTCAATCAAATGGTCAAAATTGTCTTAGAGAAGTTGTACGCTTCGTTCTTTGGATTTATTTTGGAAATGACCCTAATTTGTGTTCTTAGGTTATGTAGGTAGCAAAACGAGGTGTCTACAAGTCCATAGTGTCATGTTGTGGTGACAACCCTTATGTATCTCAACTTTATTTGTAAACCTCACCCCACAGGCCCACACATTGTTCAGATGCCATTTTCATTGAAATCATATTGGACTTTGATCTCCTATCCTCCTATCAGTGTTTAACACATTCAGTCCAAAATGTACTTGAAATCACCTACCTATATTGCTTTTCAACTACTGCACATGTTAATACTGCAAGAATATTGATTTAAGATATTGAACTACATGCATGCACCGTTAAATCCATGTTAAAAAATAATTGTCTGTCTAACAAGTATTCAACGAGAAGATTAAACCAAAACTGGAGAACCTTAAATCCATGTTAATCAAAAAATGATTGTCTGTCTAACAAATATTCAATGATAAGATTAGACCAAGACAGTTAAGCCGACCAAATCATCAAACTTAAGAGATGACAGCCTAAATGTCTAACCCTTAGTTATATTTTAATGAATTAATGTTGCATTACTTTCATGTTTACATTTTATATAGTTTGTTACTTTTCTTTGAGTGTGAAATGAGTACCCCACAATACAGTTTGAGGCATCAAATATACTATTAAGTTAGATATTTATTTATTTATTTTTATATATTATATTTTTATTTAAAATCTATTAATTATTCTCATTATTTACCATACAAAATTAATAATTAAGTTTATATTCAATAACATCTCATTTTTGTTAATTAATAATATGACAGATCTTAATCTTTCTTGTGAAATTTGAGATAAGAGTACATTAATGAAAAAATGAATACATGTGACTAATCCTAATTAGTCTGTTGAGTATCCTTAATCTATATTGGAAAGAGTTGGAGTGAGTAATGGGTATATAAGTCATGGTCAATCCTCATCTCATAAGGCATCTTTTGAGATTGAGTTAGGCCCATTGAACTTTAACATGGTATCAGAACTAAGTTACTCACTCCAACTTCCAATCATACAACTCTTCCACACAATGTTATAGTACAACCCTGTAATCTGGTATCTTATCTCTCAAAAATCTCGCAAGTCGTAACCTTATAGTATCTCTCAAATCTTATCTTTCAAGTCATTGTCATTCGGTATCTCTTAAGCCGTTGGTCATGTATCTCTTCTCTCAAGCCATTGCCATTTGGTATTTCTTAAGCTGTTGTCTCAAGCCATAATCTGGTTCCACTACATTACAAACTCAAGCTTCCATCACCTTGAGTTTGAGGGGGATGTTAGATATCTTTAATCCATATTAGAAAGAATTGGAGTGAGTAATGAACATATAAGTCATAAACAATCCTCATTTCATAAGGCGTTTTTTGAGATTGAGTTAAACCCATTGGACTTTAACAGACTCAAAAAAAATTTGAACTAAAACTTAATTATTGTTTTTGATTTAAGCCAAGATGGTAAAACATGTTTGTTCTACCCATAAGCACATACCAACAGGGAATTTTAAACCCTTAGGAAAAAAAAAAAAAAAAAAAGATTGCTATAAACATGTAGGCGTGGCACCCACCAAAGTAACCTTTATTCCATTGGTCCCACCAAACTAACTTTCTTTATTGGACAACCTGAGGCGTCCTGGGCTGGGCTGGAGCCTGGGCCCACTACGAAACTTCCTGCTTTAAACTCGAACCCCGCTATTCTAACAAACATACATGTATGCAATATTTACTATATTGGACTATAATGCATATCAATTTAACTATATGAAGATCCTTCTAATAATCATTTTCTTGATAGATATGCGATGTGAATTTCATATAGCTTAACTGCTTAAGCTATCAAAAACAAATGTACAAACAGAATCTTAAAGAGATTAAAGCCAAAACTAGAAAAAAACCAATGGGATAACATGATTATTTTGCTCCATTTATTATCACATGGAATAACCATCTAGTTCCAAATTACATTTTCTCTCTTTTGCACTAAAATGAATAGAAATCTTTTTAAAGTTAAGATGTAATTTTACAAATCTAAAAATGTATAAGATGTCCTACCATTTAAAATTTCATTCCACTAAAAAATGAAATAAAAAACTAATTGTAACTAATTTTAAATGCATAGCGTAACATCATATACATAACTTTATGTTTGTAAAAATCAAATATTCATATAATAGAAATTAAAGTGTCACCATATATGTAAAATAGAGAATTTTTATCGCTCTCTTCCTTGCTAAATCCACAGTATCAAACAATTAAAGAAAAACAAAATCACACATTCTCTAGTTTTCCCATCCTTTCCTCTTATATCCTCCTGTGTTCTCCCTACCAAACACCTCCTCTATCTTCTTGCTACCAAACTCTAATCCTCCATCTTCCCTCTTCTTTCGTCTTCTTCTCATCCCTCTTGTTTTCATCTTTCCTCTCCTATCCACCCCTTCTCATGCTTGCCAAATGTTTAGCTAGTTAACTAATTAATTAACATGTGCTTGATGAAGCTTGAGAGTTGAGACCTTACTTTTCTTAGCAACTTTATCAGTCAAAATATTAAAATTACAGTTCATTTTATTAAAATACACTTTCGAGTGGTGAGAATAGTATGTAGAAAACAATGGCGTGGCTTGCCCTTATATTATTTAATAATTATCCTAATACTAGATAGGTTCTCTTCATGAGGAAGAGACACTATCCATGAAGAACACCTACCTTAATGAGCTATTAAAAACTTGTCATAACTTATATATAATCATTATGGAAACCTTTTTATTTGGGAGATTAAAGGATTGTTATGAGAATAATTACTCGTCTTCCTCCAAGAAAGTACAAGTTATTTAAGATTGTAAATTTACTTATACAGGGGAACATAGAGTAGTAGATTATTTGACTAAACTAGAACATACTATTAAGAAAAAGGCCAAATTACATATTGCACTCTTTATGTTTGATCAAAGTTCAATTCAGTCCTCTAAGTTTTGACCATTTCAATTCAGTCCTCTAAGTTTCATTTCGTTTCAATTGATTGTTTTCTGTTAAATGTTCTTAACAGCCATTAGTTTTATTTTTTTAAATTAGATTTTCAGGTTTTTTAAATCAAATATTCAAAACTAATCTAACCCGAACCCAATTAAATCAATTCCCAACCCAGATTTGTTAAACCCGATTAACACAAACTACCACAGTAAAAAAAAAAAAACCCAGCCTCATTCATTCGAAAATCCCCAATTCCCAAATCCCTAAATTCCCAAAACCAAACTTCTGCAAATTCCAAGAATCACAAGTCGAGAGAAATCATGAGCTTGAGTACCAAGTGAGAGAGTATCACGAGCTGGGCAGCGAGGAACCTAAGGAGCCCCATGAGCGAACCAAGCCCGAGTGAGAGAGATCAAGAACCACGAGCCTTGCGAGGAAACTCCATCGACGAGTGGAACCCGAGTAGAACAGAGAGGAACCTGCACAAAATCTGAGCTGAGCGACGCTGTGAAGCAAGGAAGTCTGAAACTCCAAAAGCTGACGTTAATTTCCTCTCTGTTGCCGCCTCCTAAATACCCAGACGAAACGACAACGTTTCACCCTCCGATTCTTTTCTCACTCCACAAGCACTCTACCCCCATCTGGTACTTCATCTCTCTCTTTCGAACTTCATATCTTTTGTGCTTCTATGAGGCTGGGTTTTGGGAATTTAGGGATTTGGGAATTGGGGATTTTCGAATGAATGAGGCTGGGTTTTTTTTTTTTACTGTGGTAGTTTGTGTTAATCGGGTTTAACAAATCTGGGTTAGGAATTGATTTAATTGGGTTCGGGTTAGATTAGTTTTGAATATTTGATTTAAAAAACCCGAAAATCTAATTTTAAAAAATAAAACTAACGGCTGTTAAGAACATTTAACAGAAAACAATCAATTGAAACGAAATGAAACTTAAAGGATTGAATTGAAATGGTCAAAACTTAGAGGACTGAATTGAATTTTGACCAAACATAGAGGGTGCAATATGTAATTTGGCCTAAGAAAAAATACAAGTACGAAGAGAAAGAGACAACTCGTGTTGCTCGATCTCTAAACGATATGATAATTTATTTCAATGTATCGCCTTTTATTTTCTTGAGATGTTCAAGCTAGCCACTATATGCACTATATTTTTGTGTACCTTTTCATCTATGGGAATTTATGTACGCAACCCCTTTTTTGGTTTTAACTTTAATGCAACTCAATGTCTCAAACCTTTTGTTTATAAATGCATGCATGCGATTAAATTTATGAGATCCATTTTCCCTCTTAACCCTTTATATTCCAAAGTATTTAGCCATAAATAATCCTTCATCTCCAACTCAATTAGAATAAGAAAGAATGAAAGATAGAAGAAGCATGAAGGTCACCATTCAACCTCTCTAGTTATATCATAAAATTTTCATTTAAAAATGAGAAATTATTTGTTCACATCATCTACATTATACACAACTTAAACAATGGAGTAAAAAGGTAATGTGAGCCAAATTAAAGCCCTTTAAAAAGGTGATGGAATGTTGTTGAACTTACGGTGTTGGCCCACACTATAATTTCTACAACCATGTAGATAATATTCTATGCATGACTACTCCAAACATATTTGGCTTGGTTTTTTATATTTATTTTATGTATAACTTTTTAAGTCTTTATTTATTTTTAGGTATGATTATACCTCTAATGAAAATAAGGTATAAGAAGCATGACATTAATAACAAATATTTATATGATACATAGAAAAAGATGAATACTTAATTTATTTTGATTAAAGGTCTATAATTATTTGATTAATTTTTATAAATATTTATAAACAAAAATGGACCATTTCACTTAGAAAATTCTATACGGACAATGGCATGAACCATAAACTACTACCGACCCGGACTGCGCTAACCATAAAATCCATTAAGGTAGAGCCAAAACCTAATAATATATTATAGCATTAAGGTGGAGTATATATTTAGGATAAAACTTAGGTACAGTTCCTTATGTTAGGTACTTTAGGTTTTCCAATTGAATTCAAATACATGATAACATTAACCAATGAAATACAAACAATGTTATTTTTCTAAAAATATTTAAATTCAACTAAGAGCCTAATATACTTGACCTAAGGAACTATACCTAAATTTTACCTATATATTATAATATTAAGTAGACAAATTTATATATATATATATATATATATATATATATATATATATATATATATATTATATAATATGAGATAGCACATGAGTAGTTTTTCCTTCAAGACAATGACTAGGGGATGATGATGAAGTCAGTGTGTGGAAGATTCATAACGGTGGACATTGCAATATCTACAAACTCATGCCAGTGGACCTCCTCCATTGATTTGGGCCTGACGAATTATTAAATTCACTTTTATGTAATCCCAAACTCCCCAATTTATCGGTTGCCTGTTGTTTCTACTTCACTTATTAATAAAATCATGTTAGCTATCTAGTGTATTAAGAGCATAATCTCATGTTCATTATAAAAAAAATAATCCTGTTGTATATATAAAAAATCCTAGATATGGATCATGCAGGAATTTCTTAATGGGTATATTTACGTCTAATGTATATACATCATCATTCTAATGATACGTGATTTTCGATGTATATAGTGGATGCATAGTATATCTTATTTAATTTATCGAGTGACAATGCTTTTAACACATGATGATAGTGTTTGTTTATTGACTGTTTTTGGAGATAATAAGAAAATGCAGTTTTTGAATCCGAGAGATGATTTTTATGAGCATGAATGGGAAAACGATGTACATTTGGTAACTGCTCCAAAACTTTGAGAATAGGATGGATCATAAATTCATAATCACTCTAGTCATCCAAAATTTAGTGTTCATGAGGAATAGTTTAACTAACTTAAACAAATTTCCATTATTATTATAGACAAAAGATACCTTAAAAACTATCACCAATGTTTCATAGTTTATTTACAGATGTCGACATTTATTGTGAACTCGTACAGTCATGTAAATGGTTATTAAACAAGTGTGCAGGCTTCATCTTAAAAACCAAGTGTGCACGCCATCCCTTAAATAACAAAAATACTAAAATTGGTAAATTAATTACTACAAATTTCACCATAAAATGATTACAAATTAAGTAATAATAAAAATAATAGGTGCCATTATAACACTTAGTAAATAAAAGCTATGTTAACAAGTATCCAAAAAAGGAAATTATTCAGTACATTAATAATATAATAACATATGGTCATATTAATTCTGTCATATTCCAGTCATAATCCTAGTCACACAAAAGAAAAAAAACTTCATTGCAACATCATCATCGCCACTTATCACAACTCCATTATCGGTATCTCAATTCTCACAACCACATGAAAAAAAAAAAACCTTCACATCTATCTCAGCCATCACCCACCATCCCCTCTCCGAACCCATACACCATTCTCCCCTCCAATATCTGGCATGGGTTTGATATTTGTGATTTCAATTTTGAAAGTAAAGCAACCACAAGCAAACAAGCAAACAAATTTTGAACTCTGAAAAGAATAACACTTTACTTTACAATTATAACAACAAATTTACCATATAAACAGTTTACAGTTTCCAGTTTCCACCACCAAAAAATTCTCCCACCAACAAATGTGAGTCCTGACGATCCTTTTGCCACGTCTCCTTTCCTCTTCACAAAGGAGAAAGAAAGAAAGAAAGAATCTCTGTTTGTAAGGGTTTTGCAGACATGGGGACTGCGCGTACACAGTTGAAAGCCATGCTTCGCAAGAATTGGCTCCTCAAAATTCGTCACCCTTTCATCACTGCTGCTGAGGTCTCTCTTTCTCTCTCTGTTTTGATTATTGTTTTTGTTTTGTTGTTTCAGTTTAACGTGCAATTCAGTGATGAATTTGGATCACTTTTGATTCACTTTATGCTTTTTCATTTTTGGTCTCTATTTGGAGCTCAGTTTTTTTTTTTTTTTTGAAAATAATTTGAATTGTTTATATTGATATTTAATTTGCTTTAGTATTGAATTTGGCTGTAGAAAAATTTGATCAATAAAACTCAAAATGTTTGAATTTGTTTATTTAATTTATTTATTTTTTTCTGACAGATATTGCTTCCTACAGTTGTGATGTTGTTGTTAATAGCAGTAAGGACGCAAGTCGATACGCAGATTCATCCCACGCAGCCGTGAGTCTTCATTAACCCTAATTATCTTGATTGTTAATGTTTATTTATAGTGTCTCATAACTGCTTAGCCCGTCAAGGGTGAATGCCACTGGATTACTCGGCAACTGAGTCTGAGTTGCATGTAGGTTTTACTGCCTAAAGGCGAGTTTAAAGGGCTCTTTGAGATTGTATGGCAATCAATGCAGATGTTGGGCCATTGTACTATGGTCTTTAAAGATGAAATGGTTAATACTTTAGTTTTAATATTGGGTATGGCATTTATGATTTTGTGAGAAGTAATGGCACTATGGTTATGTGAAACTGGACCAGGTATATCCGGAAAGATATGTTTGTGGAAGTGGGCAAAGGAATATCCCCTAATTTCCAACAAATTTTTGAATTGTTGTTGGCAAAGGGAGAGTATTTGGCTTTTGCACCAGCTACAGAAGATACGAGGACAATGATTAACTTAATGTCAATGAAATTTCCCTTGTTGAAGGTACCCGTTTTTATCTATTACAGTGTGGGTGTGTTTTGAGATTGCATTGCTACTCCCGGTTATCCCTGATGGGTCAGCCTAAGGTTTTTCTCCCTATTTTAAAACCTTCTTTGGACAAGCACTTGTCAATTTATTTTTACCTTAATATGGATAGACACAAACTTGGGAAATTGGGACATACTTCATAAAAAGTTTATTTATTCTCTATTTAGTCTTTGATGATGTGAAAAATGAGAATGTAATCTACGAACTCTATTGGAGATGAAATTAAAATATGTAGCTCCCATTGGACAATCCAAGTCACTTATGGACGGATATAATAATGATGTTGGTCATAGGTAGGGTCATGTGGGATGTAGTGTTCCCTCCCCCTCTTCATGTGCACGTCATGGACAATTTCACCATTCTTTTGCTTGGGAAAACAAATTAAAATTGAGATGAGGGCCTTTGGTTTTGCAAACTGAAAATCATTTTGGAAGATTAAGCGATAAAAGATGGTGCAGTTTGACACTGCCCTTCATTTCTTGGCCTAACTTTTGGCTATGGAGATAAATGTAAGCAAGCATCAAGCAGGAGGTGTAATAATTTTAACATATAACTTTTTTATTCTCTTGTACTACATTAGTAGTTCTCCACCTTGTGTTCGTATAAAAATCTTAGACACGTGTCTGTGTCTGAAAATCATAGATTTCGATTAAAACTGCAGTTGTCATGTATGGACCTCTCACTGATGGGTTTTGAGAGTTGAGATTTAATGGTTAAGATCAAAGGTTGATTGGCTTTACAAATTTATGATCTTATAAATAGAGTCTATGGAAACCCAAGGGGTTGGCCTAGTGGTTCCTAAGGTCTAAAGGATCCCTCCTTGTAATTACCTAGTGTGTGTGGGACAGAGAGACTACATACACTCGAGGGAATAGTCAGGTGTTCGAAGAGCTTGGACACCCTCATTATCAAAAAAAGAAAAGAAAAGAAAAGTCCATAGAGCCATTATATAAGACTTGTATTATCAATGAAATTAGATCTTGGCTTCTTCTAAAGAGAATTTTAGGTTGGCTTGATTTAGCATCCAAACAGAGGTTTCCCTTTGTTTAGGCTTTGAGGCAAAATCGAAGTATGACATCTTCTAACCTTGTAGTTTATTATGGAAATATATATACATTATATATAGATGTATGTATTTATATGCGTACTAGGGATTATATATATATATGTATGTATTCACATATGCATTTGTATATAGGGTCATGCCATTACATGGGGTCCTTCTTTATGAAGAGTTGGTTTCTTGAAGACATTTCATCATTTGTCAGGTTCACGGAACTTAAATGGAAGACTATAAGTGTTACCATGCATATTACTTATAAAGTAGTGATCATGATGTGATCTCTTTCTCACTTTGATTTTAAATAATTAATGAATTTTAGGCTTTGATTTTATGTACTTCTTGAATTTTAGTAATTTTAGACATTCCATCTTAATTTTAGTAAATCGAAGGAATTTTAATTTTAGTAAATAATTAATGAATTTTAGACATTCCTTCTTTATGTACTTCTTGAATTTTATGTATTAAAACTTATTGCCCTTTAAGTAATTAATGAAATTTAGGCTTTGATTTTCTGACAAGCTATATTTTCCGTAACATGCAATTGGGATGGGCAGGTATCTTCTGGGATTTCTCTACCCAATCTCTCGCCTGATCAACTTTTCTGTGTTCGAGAAGGTTCGGTAATGATTATGATTGCTTTAATTGACTTAAAGCTGATTATGTACCACTATCTGTGCATTTAGATCATTTATGTTGATTTTCTTCCTTGTTCCAACAAATTTAGAATGAAGGGGTCTATTATATGTCCTTAAGTTCTTGAATTCAACTCATCTTAAGTTTTTAATATTTCAGGAACAGAAAATAAAAGAAGGTCTCTACATGATGGGCCTAAAAGATGGGGTTTTCCATCTTTCTTGGTTTATTACATATGCTTTGCAGGTAAATTTTGTCCTTTTTCCTTGACTGAATTGTTAAAATTGTCTGCCTTTCTTTGGATTTTCAAAGAGTTCTGGAAATGGATTCTTTTCCTTCTCATTTCTATTATAGTATATCCATTGGTGCTTTTTCTTTTGTAGGATAGAAATTTAGACTTACCCGAGAAAAAAAGGGGGTAGAAATTTCAGAGTATTGTTGGCATGTATGTACATTTTATACATTTGGTCGAAAATAATTCAGTTGCAATTTGAAGAAATTTTCATGGAGTTCCAAATAAAAGAAATTGTCATGGAGTTCTCATCATCTCATGGTTTAAATCTTTTCCGCAGTTTGCAATTTCATCTGGGATCATTACAGCCTGCACCATGGATAGCCTGTTCAAATATAGTGATAAGTCAGTGGTGTTTATGTACTTCTTTTTGTTTGGACTAAGTGCAATCATGCTGTCATTTTTTATCTCAACATTCTTCACACGAGCCAAAACAGCTGTGGCAGTTGGAACCCTATCCTTTTTGGGTGCCTATTTCCCTTATTACACTGTCAATGACGAGGCTGTCCCTATGTAAGTAATTCTATCAACAACTTTATTATTATTTTCCTTTGGAATATTAGAATGCTGATGGAATTCATTTGTTTCCTCTTTCAGGATATTAAAGGTCCTTGCTTCTTTGCTTTCTCCTACAGCCATTGCTCTAGGGTCAATTAACTTTGCTGACTATGAGCGCGCTCATGTTGGACTTCGTTGGAGCAACATATGGCGGGTATGTTCTGTATGTGGGGGTTTACACTACTCTTTTGTTTTTGGATGTGTGTCTTAACATTTCAAGTAATGATGTATAGGCGTCATCTGGAGTGAATTTTTTGGTGTGTCTCCTGATGATGTTGGTTGATGCGCTGCTCTACTGTGTGATTGGTCTTTACCTGGATAAGGTATATCTTTAAGCTCTTAAGTCTGTTTGTCGAAACTGTGTAGGTCATGCTTATGAGTAGTTATAATACTTCTCTATATGCTTATTCGTGGAAAATGTGCACATTGGTATCATCTTTTCCGGTATTCTTTGGGCTCCTTGCAAGGAAAAAATGCTCATAACTTGGAATATTTATGGGAATCCATTATGTTGTTGATAGAGTTTGGCACAATGATAATTTCATGGCTTAAATGGAATAAGGTTGCTTTTTCGATAGTAATAAATGTCTACATCTGTCAAGTTGTCATGTCTGCTGTGGCTAAATTCATTAAGAGGTTTTGACGCTGGACAAACCAAAACGATGCGACACAAAAATTAAAAGACTAAATATAAAGATAGGCAACCTAGGAGTTAATACCTAGGCCTGCTTGGAGTCAACACCAAGTACGAGAAAACCTCTATGAGTCAGCACCTAAGGTTGGTTGGAGTCAACACCAGACCATTGGGACAATTTCAAAATAAAATTTTATTCATCAAAATAATCTCCCTTTCATAGGAGCACTATACCATGCTTATATAGGAGTACTAAACCCTAATTCTAATTGACCTAGGAAACCTTAATTCTAATTGACTTGGGAAAACCCAAATATTGAATTACAAAAATACCATTGACTTTAAATAAAAACACTGGGACCTAAAATAAAATACAATTGACCAATAAAAATTACTGACTCCAAAATTAAATAAGACCTAATTAAAATAAAATTTTCCTTGTGCTTCCTTCATTGGGTTTTCATTTTTTTATTAAGTTAATAGTATTGTAGAGATTCAGTATTTCTTTTTGAATAATATGAGTAGTCAGTAGTCACTCTTGGTATACAGAGGCCATATGAATGACCACTGGTTTAGAGGCTAAGATTTCAAGGCAGATGTGGTTGAATAGGTTTTGTTTGTTCAAAAACTGTAATAATTTGTAGCCCCCTCTCAAATGAGACACACACTTTAAATGTAGCTAACTCAAAATACATAATGTAATATGTCTTGGTCTGGAGAATGTATCTCAGTGAAGGCACACAAAATAGACAGCAATCAACAGCTTTTCAGCCCCCTAACCTTTCTATTATGTCTTTAAAGGACACCATTGAGCTAGCCAATGGCCATCAGTTGTTAAACATAAACATTTTATAGCAGGAATCTTTTTGATGGGTTATTATTTAGAAAAGTTGATACATTTATTGAGAGAATTTGACTGACCATTAATTGTTGTCATCATTCCATTAAACAGGCTTATATATAAAGATTTTCACTATTTATACTCTTCTCTTTCCATGATACCTTGTGCATGTTGAAATTGTTTAAAATCTGTTTTTGTAACCAGGTCCTTCCTAGGGAGAATGGAGTGCGTTATCCATGGAACTTCATATTCAGCAGTTGCTTTTGGAAAAATAAAAATATCGATGGACATCACACTTCCAATCTAAAAGTTACAAGTACTGATAAAAAGACAAGTTTTTCTAGGAAAGATATTTTTGAACCTGCTGTGGAAGTGATAAGCTTGGACATGAAGCAGCAAGAGCTTGATGGCAGGTACATGTACTAATATTTGAATGCTTGAGTGTATGCATTTAAAGTTATGTTTCCTCCTCATTCTTATTTTGTAGTGCTTTTTGTATACTCCTCGTGTACTTAAGTTGCCTTCTTTGGCACTTCTTCATAGATCATGGTTATATCACTTATCTGAAAATACATTTTATTCGACTTGTAGATGCATCCAAATTAGGAATCTGCATAAGGTGTATGCTACAAAGAAGGGGAAATGTTATGCTGTTAACTCGTTGCAGTTGACCTTATATGAAATTCAGATTCTTGCTCTTCTAAGTGAGTGTGTTCTTTTAAATTTTCTTCATCTTTACATTTATTTCATTGTTGATTTTCTTAGTTGCTTGCATGATTACTAAAACCCAAGTAATGGTCTTAATCATGTGCTTTCTCTTTGTGTTCTTGATTGATACCATAGGTTGTAAGATCAGATTGATTACTTAAATATCTTATCTTGGTTTCTATTTGTGGTTCTTGCTTTGTTTGAGAAAGAATAAACACTCCACTTAGAAGAAACTTTGCTAATCTGAGTTCTCTGGTGTAAAGTTGAAGATTAATTGAATAAGATGTACCTGGATCTGAAAATATTTGTACAACTGTCTGTAGGTAATATATTGTATAGTTGCATCCATACATGAACTGACATGTCTTTGTGATCTAGAGCTAGCTACTTCTCTTCCCTATTTTAAAGCAGTAAACTTCAGTACAAAAAATGTGATTTTCAGTGTCAGATACCCGTCTTTTTATTGTTTCATTTTTAGGGTTAATGCCTTTTACGCCATTAAACTTGTTGAATAATTTGTAAATCAAGAAAGCAAATGCGGAAAAGAGAAAGAGAAAGGAGACAAAGAGAGTTAACGTGGTTTGGTCATGAAGACCTATGTCCACAGCGGAAAGCCTCTGACGGCTACATCATTACTATATTTTCAATGTGTTACAATATGCCCAATGTAGGGTTTATATACTAGAGTAACCTAGAACTAGGTTTACATAAAAGTGCATGGGCCTACACTAGCTTTGGGCCTCATGAGCCACATAATATCTCACAACAAAACTCAACTAAGATTCTTCACTCTCATTATAATGTGCCACAATTATTCTAAATTTCAACCATTTCTAACATATCACCTGTCCTTTACAAGAGTGAGCTCTAGCTCAAATTGCATCCCCTCCCTCCGTAAGGATGGGGAAAGGGTGAGATCATGTGTTCAAAAATCACTAGGCGCAGGTGAGAAATACCAATAAAAGAGAAAAGAAAAGGCAAGCCCTGTTTAATTTTAGCTTAGATAACCTTAGAACGACTGACCTTGTTAATGATGGAAAAAAGAAAAGAGTATATCCTTAGCAAAAATTTTAGCCACTGCGTGCATGTCTAACTTAAGAAACTGAATTGTACAATTGTTGACAATTGAAGTTGATTTTTAAGCTGTCCAGATGAGGGTGCTACAAGAATTCATTACTTTCTGGAGTACAGTTGCTTCTCTTTGACTCTTTTTTTTTTTGGTTGAGAAAGTCCTACATGGTCTACACACTCATTGTTCCATAAGAACACCTGTATGACTTCCTGGACTTAACTAAGCTCATTGTGGATTTTTAACTATTTTATCGCCTTTTTGGTTGAGGACCATACCCTTACTCATCGGCATCTCATCTGCCTTGGATTCACTCTTCAGATTTTTCTTTTCTCCTCGTTTAACATCATTTAACCATAGGTATTAGGTTGTGTTGGCATAAATTAAGTAGCTCAGACAAGATTATGTACTGGCCCCCCTTGGAGTTTCTAATAATTTTCCTATATAAAAGCAAAAAAGGAAAATGGACGAAATATTAATGGCTGTGCTTTCTTGTATGCTACATACTAAATGCGTTTGTCTTCATCTACTGACATAAAACAAGTAGTTCTTTAATTGCACAGATATCATTGCTTTGGTATATTTTAAATTTGCATTATAAATTTTGAAGGGCACAATGGTGCTGGTAAAAGCACAACAATATCAATGCTTGTTGGCCTTCTTACTCCTACTTCAGGGATGCTACAGTTTTTGGGAAGAATATCATAACAGACATGGTAAGTTGCCTATTTTCAAATAATTTTCCTCTATCTCTCTCCCTTTATTCTATTTGATGATTTCCTATGAATAAAATATTTGCCCACAGGGAAAAGGTTTCCGGCAGAGTGATTAGATGTACTTATTCTTGCATTTGTGTTGGTTTTTCTGTTTGAATGGGGACAATGACCCAAAGTCCTTGTAAAATCTGAATATTATTATTAGCGGCATAGCTAACCTTATAGGATGTTTCTAGAAAAAAATTAGACACCAATTATTGGGGGTGCTTTAGTCATTTGGATACTTGTAAGCAGCTATGAGCTAACTGAATTGCATGAGTTATGTGTATGCTTAATATTTTCTTCATTGAGATGGACTTCATATGCTATGTTTAAGCATTTCTTTTCAAATAAAATATAATGTAAAAAGAGAAAAAGTACATGAATATATATAGTTGCATCCTTGTCTCTAGATTTTGGAAGCTGTGATGCTCTACACCCTGTATCTTTCCCAAAACGAGATATTTGTTTCTATGCCCAAGATCATACCTGGTAACAAAACATGGGAATCCAATTTGGATTAGTATTACATTATTACTGGATACCTGATTCTATGACCAGGTCTTATCCGAATGCAGTAAGTATGCTAAATAAGAAAATGACTTGAACAAATTTGATTTGTTATCTGCTAGCAGCTTTGCACATACCCATCGTGTTTCTGTTGCACTCAGGCTCGATAACTGTCAAAGAGTCAAAACTCGGCCTAGTCAGCCAATTTTTGGGATATGAGAACATATTGAAGCATCAAGTGTTCAGAAAATGGTTTATGTTTTATTTTCTTGTATTTTATATTTTTCATTGGTTTGATTAATACTGCTCAAGTGTCCAACGATACCTATCTGGCATGCTCGATTATCTTTTCATGATTTATTATTTATTGACTGTAGTAGAACTGTGGTCCCTATACTATGTTAATTTCAAGAGTCCGTGATTTAAACAATTCACTAGCCAATCTACTCATATTAATCTCATTGGTTTTTGCCCTATTCTTTTGGAGGTAGGGTTGGTTTTTTGTATGATTTGGGGATCAATATGAATCTGTTTTGCGGGATGAGATACGGAAGACGTTAGGTGTTTGCCCTCAAAATGACATTCTTTTTGCAGAATTGACCGTAAGTAAGAAGCACATTTCATTTTCCATTTTCTGACTAGTAAGATATTCGAATTGTATTACTAAGTTTGTTTTGCATAATTCATCTTAGCACTTCTACTGGAAAACAGTCTTTACAAACAAAAAGAGAGAGCATAGAACTATACTTGGATTCATTTCGAAATTTATTAAAGGCATAACGATTATTTTATTTTTATAAGTATTAAAGGCACAATGTTTATGCTCATTGATGGCACTGTGATCTTATACATGTACCTAAAAACTTGAATATCTTTATAAGATTGAGCTTATTGGTGCCAATGAGCTCTAGCTCAAATGGATCTTCCTTCCATTTCATTATATAAGCAGGAAAGAAGAATATGAGTAGCACTACCACCTCTTAAATATTATACCTTCTCTTCTTTGTTTCTTCTGCATGTTATGTATATATCCAACTTGCAACTCCAAGTATGGCTGAATCTCTAGCTTCTGATCTCTTGAAGCAGTTAGTTTCAATCGTTGCTCGGGAGGCAGAACAAGAGATAAGGTTGGTCATTGGCGTTGACAAAGAAGTCCGAAAGCTTCAAGGCAATCTCCAAACCATCCAGGCTGTGCTTGACGATGCTGAAAAAAAACAACTGAAAGAAAACACTGTGAATCTTTGGTTAGAAAAACTCAAAGACACATTATATTCTACAAGATGGACGATGTGCTGGACGAGTGGAACACTGCATTGATCAAATCAGAAATTGAAAAAGAAGAAAAAGCTGAAAACGCTCCTATTCTAAAGAAGAAGGTATGCTCTTCATCCCTTCCTCTTCATGCTGTTTACGTCAAGTTAAAAAACTTGGTCTGCATCATGACATTGCTCGTAAAATAAAAGAACTGAGTGGAAACATTGATGAGCTTTTCAAAGAGAGAGTCTGGTATGGGTTTGATTTGAGTAGGGGCAATGAAGTAGTTGAGCATCTAACAACTACCTCCCTTGTTGATGTGTCCACTATGCTTGTTCGTGATAAGGATAAGGAGGATCTAGTGAGGAACCTGTTGGGAGAGGGACCTGTTGGGAGAGGGTATTGAAGAAGAAAGAAGCCCCTATGTCATTTCATTAGTAGGCATGGGCGGTATTGGGAAAACCACTCTTGCCCAATTAGCCTATAATCATCCTGAGGTGCAGGCCCATTTTGAGAAAACAATGTGGGTTTGTGTTTCTGATCCTTTTGACCAATGTAGGGTTGCCAAAGCAATCATTGAAGATGGAGGTGGTTCCTCTGACTTTAATGAATTGCAAACCCTACTTAAAAAAATTTGTGATCTGATTAGAGGAAAGAAAATCTTGCTTGTTTTAGATGATGTGTGGACGGAAGAAACCACTGATTGGGAGCCATTCAAAGTTGCACTGAAATGTGGTGCCCAAGGTAGTAAAATTCTAGTCACTACACGTAATGAGAGAGTTGCGAGGATGGTAGATAGTGCCTCTATGACTAATTTGAACAAATCATTTGAGGATGATTGCTGGTTGATAATTAGTAAATTAGCATTTGTTGGGCAAGATGAAAAACAATGTGAGCAACTAGAAGACCTTGGTAGAAAACTAGCAAATAAGTGTAAAGGCTTACCACTTGCTGCAAACACTCTAGGGAGTCTCATGCGAAATAAGAGAAGCATACAAGAATGGAGGAGTGTTTTGGAAAATAATTTGTGGGAATTAGAGGATGTTCAAAAAGGTCTTGTAGGACCGTTATTATTGAGTTATTATGAATCACCATCAGCAATAAAACGGTGTTTCATATATTGTGCTGTCTTCCCAAAGGATCATCAGCAATAAAATGGTGTTTCATATATTATGAATTCCATGGTTCTTACGTTTTTTTTAATCTGTTCATATTTATGTTCAATTCCTATTTGTGACATTGATTTATTTATTATAAAATTTGCTAAAACACGCAATAATTGCCCACTCACAATTGAATTATTATCCTATTTATTCTCCTACCCAAATAATGTCGTGGAAGTCTTCGATTAGGTTTTTACACTTTGTCCTGTGAAGTGACCAAGTGGTAGGGAGGCAATTCGGCCGAGCCAAGACGGTGATATACAGTTCATCCCTCTATTTGGAGGGAGAGACAATTGAGGGACAATAAGACATTTGAAGGTTCAATTAGGAAGAAAGATTCGTCAGTTCCCTAAAGTAGGGGAAGCAAATCAAAATTGGCGAGAACTACAAAGAAACTTGATCAAGAGATGTTGGTTGGATGCTCATTATATGTTTTGTAATTAATCAACTACTATCTTTTAGCTTTTTATTTTTCCTAATTCATTTATTGATTTCGATATATATATATATATATATATATATATATATATATATATATATATGTGGGGTTATACAAGAGAATCTCTATAGCTTGCTATGATAATATAAAAAGGTAAGTTAGTTGTGCAATGAAAGTTGAAGCAAGGATTTGTTGTGTTCATCTACTCTGCCACTCCTCATGGGCAACATGTGATTTTTGTATTATTATATCAGTTAGTGTTTTTTCACAAAATTCATAAAAGATAATGTTCTATGGCAAGCATTTATATTAGACATTATAGTGAAACTCTAGCAGTTATTTTGTTTCTGCTATTCTAGCCGAAGATGCACAAGAAATACCTTTCATGATAGAGATATGGTGAGCAATTGCAAAGGGCATTAGCCCAACTTATTTACTAACATTAATATATATATATATATATATATATATATATATATATATATATAATATATATTGAAAGATGATAATTTATCATATTCCTTCCTTTATATTCATAAAAAATTAATAAAATTGATATAATTAAATATTTTAATGCCTACATTCTAAAAAATTCTTTATATTTGTACACACTTAAAAAAATTAATTGAGAATTTTTTGCGCATCGTGTAGGTTTATGACTAATGGAGTTAAAAGCACTAATATTGATATTCCATTAGATCAATCATGCTTCCAAAATATTAGGAATTCAATTCAAGATTGATAAAATAAAAATTTTCATGCTTCGAAAATATTAGGAATTCAATTCAAGATTGATAAAATAAAAATTAGAGTTGACTTATGAATCAAGTTTATAATCAGCTCAATTAGTTCCATTGCAAGTGGACAAGCCCACCTGGAATACATCCACGCAAATCCTTCCTGATACGTAACAGTTTGTTCCATTTGCAACATATGGTAATATTGTTGAGCAGTTAATAGTATAATTAACCAAGGATAATTTGTAAATGTTGCTGGTTATTTCTGAAAAATAAGTACAGAAAGTCAGACCTTTTCAGAACTCCTTTTAGTGATAATATATTGTTAAATCATGACTAGGGGAATTGCTAACTGCACTAATGTAAGTAAAGGAAAAATAAGAGTAATTTGTAGGTTTACTACAATATTTCAACAAAGAAGTGTAATGTCAAAGCTGCATAATTAGAGACAATCAACATAATGTGGTTAACATACAATGATGGAACGTAACAAATCATAAAACAGACAACGATTGAATGACTAGGAAATTGATCAAGAAGTTTCTCATATAGGACTTTTGCCCTCTAAACTTTTCCATGTGTATATGAACCACAAAATATTTATACTTGCGAAGCTGGATGGATTGCTAGAGAGGATAAGACAGGACTTTTGCCTTCTAAACTTTTCCATGTGTATATGAATCACATGATATTACCCTTGTGAAGCGAAATGGTTTGCAAGAGAGGATAAGATAGGATTTTTGCCCTCTAGACTTTTCCATGTTTATATTGTGCCGTAAGTCTTTTTCACTTTATGTAGCTTTGATTTCCTCCACTGCTTTATTTTTCAACATTCTATTGGGTCATGACTCATGAGGGCCAATGTGTGTACATAGTAATATGTTGAGTGGCCGTGAAGGAGTATTGTTAATTTGGCCCTTCCAGTTCATTATAAAAGCTATTGCCCTCTAGACTTTTCCATGTGTATATGAACCACAAAATATTTATCTTTGCGAAGCTGGATGGATTGCTAGAGAGGATACGACAGGACTTTTGCCCTCTAAACTTTTCCATGTGTATATGAATCACATGATATTACCCTTATGAAGCTAAATGGTTTGCAAGAGAGGATAAGATAGGATTTTTGCCCACTAAACTTTTACATGTGTATATTGTGCCGTGAGTCTTTTTCACTTTATGAGGAAATCGATAAGATAGGATTTTTGCCCACTAAACTTTTACATGTGTATATTGTGCCGTGAGTCTTTTTCACTTTATGAGGAAATCGATAAGATAGGATTTTTGCCCTAAGGACTTTTCCATGTGTATATTGTGCCGTGAGTCTTTTTCACTTTATGTAGCTTTGATTTCCTCCACTGCTTTATTTTTCAACATTCTATTGGGTCATGACTCATGAGGGCCAATGTGTGTACATAGTAATATGTTGAGTGGCCGTGAAGGAGTATTGTTAATTTGGCGCTTCCAGTTCATTATAAAAGCAGGAAAGAAGAATATCAGCAGCACTCTAATATTACCTTCTCTTCTTTCTTTCTTCTGTTATCTATCCAACTTGCAACTCCAAATATGGCTGAAGCTCTAGTTTCTACTCTCTTGGAGCTGTTTGCTTCAATCGCTGTTCGTGAGGCAGAGCAAGAGATAAGGTTGGTCGTTGGTGTTGACACAGAAGTCCGAAAGCTTGAAGGCAAACTCCGAATCATCCAGGCGGTGCTTGACGATGCTGAAAAAAAACAACTGAAAGACAAAGCTGTGAAGCTTTGGTTAAAAAAGTTCAAAGACACATCCTACGAGATGGATGATGTGCTGGACGAGTGGAACACTGCATTGATCAAATCAGAAATTGAGAAAAATGAAGAAAATGCTGAAAACGAATCTATTGCGAAGAAGAGGAAGGTATGGTCCTTCTTCCCCTCTCCTTCATTTTTGTTCCGTCAAGTTAATAAACTTGTTCTGCGTCATGACATTGCTCATAAGATAAAAGAATTGAGTGGAAACATTGATGAGCTTTTCAAAGAGAGAGTCGGGTATGGGTTTGATTTGAGTGAGGGGACTGTAGAAGTTGTGCGAATTAAAACTACCTCCCTTGTTGATGTGTCTGCTATAGTTGGTCGTGATAGGGAAGAGGATGCTCTAGTGAGGAACCTATTGGGAGAGGGTAGTGAAGGAGAAAGAAGCCCCTATGTCATCTCATTAGTAGGCATGGGCGGTATTGGGAAAACCAGTCTTGCCCAACTAGCCTATAACAATCCTCAGGTACAGGCCCATTTTGAGAAAACAATGTGGGTTTGTGTTTCTCATCCTTTCAACCAGTGTAGGGTTGCCAAAGCAATCCTTGAAGATGGAGGTGTTTCCTCCAACTTAAACGATTTGAAAACACTACTAAAAGAAATTTGTTATCTGATTTGGGGAAAGAAAATCTTGCTTGTCCTAGATGATGTGTGGACGGAAGAAACCACCGATTGGGAGCCATTCAAACTTGCACTGAACTATGGTGCCCAAGGTAGTAAAATTCTAGTCACTACACGTAATGAGAGAGTTGCGAGGATGGTAGATAGTGCCTCTATTTCTAATTTGAGCGTATTATCTGAGGACGATTGCTGGTTGATAATTAGTAAATTAGCATTTGTTAGGAAGGATGAAAAGCAATGTGAGCAACTAGAAGAGCTTGGTAGAAAACTAGCAAATAAGTGTAAAGGCTTACCACTTGCTGCAAAAACTCTAGGGAGTCTCATGCAATTCAAGAAAGGTATACAAGAATGGAGGAATATTTTGGACAATAATTTGTGGGAATTAGAAGATGTTCAAAAAGGTCTTTTAGGACCGTTATTATTGAGTTATTATGAATTTCCATCAGCAATAAAACGGTGTTTCATATATTGTGCTGTCTTGCCAATGGATCATCTCTTTTCTAAAAATGAGTTGGTCTACCTATGGATGGCACAAGGATTTCTCAACTCAGAACGAAATATAGAGATGGAGATAATAGGAGAAGAGTATTTTGAAAAATTAGTCATGCGCTCTTTCTTTCAGGATTTTATGAAAGATTACTACGATGATGAGAAAAGATACACAATGCATGATATAGTGCATGACTTTGCCAAAGCAATGGAAACAAATGAATACTTCACAATTGACAATGACAAAGAGTTGGGGAGAAATTGTGAAAGTGCTCGCCATATGTCATTGACAGTTAATAGTATAACTAATTGTCCTATGTGTGCCTATAATGCAAAAAATCTACGCACTCTCTTATTTTTGGACAATTTGATTGTTGGTGGTGATTTTATCCTTCCTAATTTATTCCAACAATTGACATATCTACGTGCATTAACTTTGAAAGGTTCTTTCATTAGAAAACTTCCAGACGAAGTTGAACAATTGATACATTTAAGATTCCTTGATTTATCATCAAATGTTTTTACAGAATTGCCTGAAACGATGTGTAATTTATGTAATTTACAAACTTTGGATGTTAGTAGTTGTGAGAGTCTTAACAAATTACCTCGTGGAATGGGTAAACTAATTAACTTAAGACATCTTATTATTAAGGATGGATTTTTTAAGTGGATGGAACCTTTTCCAAAAGGGATTGGGAAATTGAGTTCTCTTAGAACATTAAATCAATTCACAATAGGTGGTATGAATGATAGTGAAGGATGTAAACTTGGAGAATTGAAAAATCTGAACCACCTTACTGGGTATCTTAATATTTGTGGCTTGGGAAATGTAATGGATGTACAAGAAGCCGAGAATGCAGAGCTAAAGAAGAAAGTACACCTCCGTCATTTGGATTTATGGTTTTATGGGGGAGTTGAGGAGAATATAAGAGTGAAGAATGATGAATTAGTTCTTAATGCCTTAGAGCCGCCTCCATACTTGGAAATTTTAAAAATTATGGGGTTCAAGGGCATAATGTATCCTAATTGGATAATGTCTTTGACAAACTTAAAAAGCCTTTTGCTTAATCGTTGTGATAATTTAGAGCATTTCCCTTCTTTGTGGAGGTTGCCGTTTCTTGAATCATTGGAGATAAGTAATGCGTATAGTGTGAAAAAGGTGGGTGTTGAATTTTTGGGAATTGAATCCAACAACAAGAAAGACAAGGGATCAACATCATCACTTGGCTTATTCCCAAATTTGAAATCTCTCAAATTTTCGGGTTTGGAAGAGTGGGAAGAATGGCATGGGATGGGAGGAATGAGAGAAGAAGAAGAAGAATGTGGTGTTACTATAATGCCACGTCTTGAGAGTTTGAGCATTCTGAATTGCCCAAAGCTGAAGACACTGCCAAACTTCCTTGAGACGACTCCATTACAGGAATTGATTATGGATGCATACCAATTGTTTAACTTTGAGCATTTGCCTCCCTTGGGGAAGCTGCCGCTCCTCAAAACATTAAAGATAAAGGATGCGGATATTGTGAAAAAGGTGGGTGTTGAATTTCTGGGAATAGAATCCAACAACAAGAAAGACAAGGGATTAACATCGTCATCACTTATCTTATTCCCAAATTTGAAATCTCTCATTTTTGATAGCTTTGGAGAGTGGGAAGAATGGGATGGGATTGGGAGTGGTGGTGTTACAATAATGCCACGTCTTGAGAGTTTGAGCATTCTGAATTGCCCAAAGCTGAAGGCACTGCCCAACTTCCTTGAGACGACTCCATTACAAGACTTGCGTATCGATGCTCGAATTTCCGATTGGATGACGATCGCAACATCAACCAGATTGAAAGAACTTCATCTCTATCTCACAGGATGCATTAATTTAGAGCATTTGCCTCCTGTGGGGAAGCTTCCGTTCCTTGAATATTTAAAGGTAAAAAATGCATCCTTCTCTACAAAAGATAGTTTGAAAAAGGTGGGTGTTGAATTTTTGGGAATAGAATCCAACAACAACAAGAAAGACGAGGGATCAACATCATCATCATCATCACTTGTCTTATTCCCAAATTTGAAATCTCTCGAATTTGAAAACTTAGAAGAGTGGGAAGAATGGGATGGGATGGGAGGAACAAGAGAAGAAGAAGAAGGTGGTGTTACTATAATGCCACGTCTTCAGAATTTGTCAATTGTCCGCTGCCCTAAGCTGAAGTTGCTGCCAGATTTCCTTTGTACAATTCCATTGAAGAATTTGAAGATCCTTGAGTGTCCAATTCTTGATGACCGTTGCAAAAGACAGACAGGAGAGGAATGGTCCAAGATTTCTCACATCCCAACCATCCAGATTGATTTTTTCTTTGTGCAAGTTGATGGTCGTAATCAATTCACAGGTAACTTCTTCCACTTCGTGTTATTTGTTTTTTTCTTTCATATCAATTCAATATTATAATTGTCTAGCAGAATTTTCCAAAACAAAAGTAACTTAATAACAACATTGGTATTTAAATTTATAAGATTTATGGCCAAAATCACAATGACACTAGCAACCAATCGTTCAATTTGCAAATTCCCTTTTTCTTTACTAGAGTGTTTTATGTCTTGTTTTATTGCATTTTATTGGCAGAAAAATATATATATATATATATATATATATATAATATATATAAATATATATATATATATATATAATACTGTTATCTCCAGTAGATAAAAATCTCATGACAAATATTTATTTTTGTTGGCTTTATCTAAACCAGAGATCGAATCGGAGTAATAAATGGTGCAGCATGTTTTGAGCTCAAGCAAATTTTCACATATGGATGCATGTTTGGGAAAGACCTATATGGAAGATATTCATTTATCATTTCAAAATGGCAGTAAAGCTTGCATTTTGTATCACATGCTGACAAATGAAAGGTAAGCTAGGTACCTAACCATTTGCAACTTATGCAATCGTCTATCTATAAATTTTGAGAGATTGAAAACATAGTTGATAATCATCAAGCTTTAATGTTACAGGTTTAAGAGTTTGAATCTAGAGGCATGCAGTTTTCATGACTTTTCGTGATTGAAGTGTTTCTTGCAAATGAAGAGGGGAATAGTTGGATGTTAACGCCGGGATCAGAGGGGCATAATTTGATAAATGTCTGCTATTCGTTTGTTTTGACATTGTAAATGGTGAAGAGGAGAAGACTGGACTTGTCCAAAAAATATCTGGAATTTGTCCCTAGTTTGTGCATAAATATTGGCATTGAGGTCATTCAATTCTGGTTCTCCAACAGGTTACTTCTTGTTATTGTTCTTGTTCTTCTTATTTTTCTTATGCTATTGTTGCATTTGCTTCTTCCTCCATTGTCAATAACTATATATTATTTCCAACCTATTAAGGGCCTGGGAGTATTTCGCTCTCACAGTCCATACATCATGCAATGTGTTTTGTTCTCTTGGGCCTCATTCAATCCTAACACATATCATAGGACTTTTTGTAGAAAGCTCTTTTATCACGTCAAAAATGTAGCATACCCTAGCATGCTGGTTTTCTTTAGTAGTCAGTCTGATTTGTTGACACATGAAAAGAAAAACTAGATAATTTGCTAGTAATATCTGTACATGATCCTTTATCTCTATGATACTCTTAAGGAGAAGGAGAGGGACCCTTGAGACTACAAAATGTTTTTACTAATAATCAAGTTTTTAAAGATATAGGGTTAGAAAAGTGGACATGTTACTGTATCATGAGATATATTAGGTATGTTATCTTCTTCATATGATAATTTTATTACCTTCTTCTCCATCTCTACTTCTCACATGCTAAAAAGTTTAATTTTTGCTTGGTTGTTTATTCAAGACATCAAATTCTATCTGGAGAAGCAAAATTTTGTGTTGGTGCAAACTTTTATGCATGGTTGCATTGTTGGGAGAGGTGCTGAGAAAAAAAAAAAAAAAACGATTTAAACTTTCATAGAGGCAAAGATATCATGCTAGAGAAAATTATTATAAATGATGTCACTACTCAAAAAGGCTTATGTACAGAGCTCCATTATCATTTCATAGATGTAGCAAAGCAAGGTTTTTTACATGAAAGGTGATTGATTCTCTTTTAGTAGTCAATGAGATATGGGGAGACATTAAGAGTAAACCAAGTAACTGCATCTCATGTCATCCTTTATGTATAATCTTTGAACGCTTGAACTTGACTTGCAAATTATCCAGTTCTCCTTTTTATAGGAAGGTTCTTTCGTTTGAACTAGTTTCAAATTAATGTTGTTTGCTAGTTTCTTGTCTTAGAGTATGAACTATTTCGTGCCATGGACATGTTGGAGAATTGAAGTGACTGCTTGAAGTGGAGAAGAAGATATTATCAATGCCTTGGCTTTGTTAACTAGATAAAGTAACCATCAGTGGTATCTTTTTTTTTGGTAATCCCAAATCCTTGAAATGAGCAGAGTTTTCTACTAATTTCTAATGACTTCTTTACTGCCTCAATCCCGTCATGTCTATCACTCTTGGAGTTTCCTCATTAATCTTGGTTTATTTCCTTCTTGATACAGAGGATTACAGAACACTGGACATTAATCCACTCTGTAACTACTCTCTCTCTCTCCTTTTCTAGTTGAGGTAAGGTAAAGTGTGATTTCTCTTTCCTCCATTTTTTTCCTTTTTGGTGCTGTAGCAGTCTTGTTTGATTGTGCTTCCAGCTTTCTTCTATGAATTAGTTAATTGATTTCCTTATTTGAAAGCACCACAGTATAAATTAGTTAATTGATTTCTCAACTCCTAACTGTCTTATTTGAATACTATTATTTGATTGATACATGCTTGAATGTTAAGTAGTATGGTTTACCTCATATCTTTTCTTCATTGGGTACAAAATTTCTTGAAAATTAGGATGTAATCTTATGTTGATTCCTTTTTTCAGCAGTTTTTCCTCTTATAAGTTGGAACATTGTATAGTTTCTAGCAAGAGAAGTTTAGTAGTAAAGAAGTAACTAACCTTCTATTTCGTTGTTACAAAAATTGCATAGTTGAAAAGGGTGATGATTGATGAGAAAGGATTTTTGTGCCGATTATGTTGCTTGATATGATTATGGTGACTGTAATCCTATAAGTTGCACTAGAATGCCCTTTTAGTAACACAGAACAATCCTGAAGCTTATACATTAATTCTTTCATGCCTTCTTCTTGTTCATTATGCAGGGTGAATTGGTAACTAATGGATAAAACATCTTATGCAAGAGAAAATGGTAAATGCCTACCATTTGTTGCTATCATAGTTTCCTAATTCTGGAATGACATTATAAATGGTGGACAAGAGAAGATTGGACCAAAAAAATGCAAAGTCGTCATCATTATGTGCGAAATATCTAGGCACCGAGCCATTTAACTCTTGCCTTGATACAGGCACCTCAATTCTAATTTACCTACAGGTAACTTTTTATTCTTTTGTCTTTTTTATGATGTTGTGCATTTGCTTTTGGATCAATATTCAATAAATATATATACTTTCTAACCCATTAAAGGCCCAGGAAAAGTTCTCTCTCATTCAGTCTAGACATAACGCAAAATGTTCCAGTCTTTTGGGCCCCAGATATTGTCATTAGTACTTTATGTACAAAAGCTCCATTATCACTTCAAAGATGCAGAAAAAACTATCTTGACTTGGAATGTTAGTTTTCTATACTAGCCAGTCTGATTTGGTGACACATGAAAAGCAAACAAGGTAATTGGTTAGCAACATCTTTATTGTAATCTCTTATCCATATTTTTGAATGCTTAATGCTTAATTTTTATTTCATTTAAGAAGAAAGAGCCCTGGGCTCATAACTTTTCTTGCTAAATATCAAATGTTGATGTCACAAGGTTATGCTCTTTTTTTAATCAAGTTTTTAATCAATATCATATGCTTGCTTCTTGTCTCAAATCTAAAGTGTGTTGTGGCAAGCATGGGAAGCAACCAGCAAAGGGAAAGAAGATATTACAAACACCTTGGAACAACATTCCAACTGGAAGAGTGCGGGCATGGGAAGTAACGATTGTATACTGCTTTAATGGAACAACATTACTGGAAGTGAATAAGAGTTTCGTGTTGATCTATTACAACTTCTTTGCAGAGTTCTCTACTTTCCTATTTAGTTTTGGTTCATTTCTTTCAGATACAGGTAATCACAGAATGCAAGACACATTCATGTACTCTCTCTCCCTCCTCTTTTGGCTGAGGCAAAGTAAAATTGATTAGGACAATTATTGCGTTTTTGCTCCTCCCTGTCATGTTGTTCTTGTCTTGATTTATCACATATTCATTTATGAGAGTTTTCAGCTTTCCAATACAGTCAAGAACTAGAGGGTCATGTTTCGTAAATTCTATTCACTTCTTTTCTCTGAACTAGTTGTCAATTTTCCAATTAGAATGCACTACATCATTGCATTGAATAATTGCTACATTTTCCCACCATTGATTAGAAATAAATTTCAAGATTTGCTTGCTATTTGAGTTGTTTTAAGCACACAAGACAAAGTAGTTGTAAAAAACAATGAAACCAATTCTGTAACAAGAGTACAAGATCAACATACTTTGGGCCAATGGCTGAAACCTAATATGAGGGTTTTGAATAAATAGAAAATGTGCTTAATTAGTTGCATTACATGAATGCCAAGTGTCTATACAATGGAACATTAATAAGTTGTTGCTGAAATAGTGAAATGATCATTTATACATCTGGAACTTGCATAAAAGAGAATTCTTCTTTGCAGAAAACTGGAAGGTGTGCACTCAAAGATGTTGTGGCTGGACTACCTCAAAACATTAATAGTGAAACTCCGGTGCTCGTAAGTTTTGCTTTACTTGTGCATTGCATGTCTGATGTTGTCTCGTGATCTAGAACTATAATTTAATCTCAAAATCGTCTCAAGTTGGTTACCACTCCTGATTTAGGTTACAGACAAAGTCCTTTTGTTTTGACACTCACATGGATGAGGAATAACATGCATTATTCAAGCCCATATTTGAAGTTGTATGCACTACAAAGGAATTGTGGGCTGCAATGGTGAGCTTTACCTTTATCTTATAACTACAAGTTTCTAGTTTATGAATGTTTGTAGTAATGATCCAAAAGAATTGCTTCCAATCTTGTGTTTTGTATCCTGAAATATCCTCTGATTTCTCTCGTTCAATAGGCTTACGTTGAAGCTTTGATTTTTGTTACTTGAATTCAGCATATTTTGAGAAAGGGATTGGATAGGGCCTTTGTGATATTAAAATTTGCAAGCAATTTATTTGTATTCGTGGCTTGAGAATCAAGGTAATGAGGTACATATTGAATTTTTTTTTTTTTCATTTATCATTGTCATTTTTGTAATCTGTTTACAACTGTACATACTAAAATAGCATTCTTACTTTGCTTTTGCAGTCCAAATGTCCACAAGCTATTTGGTTTTGATGCACGAACACTTGAATAATGCCAAAAGCTATAGACGAGGGACTTCATTCAACACATCAAGGACCACTACACTGGCAATAGCAAAAGTTTAGCCATATTGCAAAGGACTAAGCTGTTAAGGAGCACCAATGCACATACGTGTGTGCATACTCCTAAAGCTTTCTCTCTCTTTCTCTATTGTAAATACATACACCCTTGTAATCATTTTCCTGAATTTAGTGGATTACTCGACTGGCTTGAGCCCGTGGTTTTCTCCCTCTCTATACACAGAGGGTTTCCACGTCAAAAATCTGTGCTTTATTTTGCTTTTGCCTTTTCTTTAGATTTGTTTTCTCATTATCAAGTATTAGCATCCAACAATCCGCCATTAAACACATGTTCAATGGCAACGAAACGTATGGATAGTTGATAAGTTTGAATCCAGTGCCTTTTAACTTTAACGGTCACCCAAACCTAACCATCACGTACAATAGGTAATTATTTATTCTTATTCGTCTTTATTATCTTAGCTTTTTCATATTTTCTATAAACTTAAACAATAATAATTTTTAATTATAATTACCCTTTCTCTTATTATTACCAAACAAATTGCTCAATATCATTATACAGTGTGGTTATCTACGTTTTAACTAATAGTCAGTAAGTTGCAATTTTATAAGGGATTAAGAGGACCAGTTAACATCTTCTTTTCTCATTGTTGTGCCCAATTTAAAAAGAATCAAAACACTTCATTTTCTGTCTTCAGGAATGGCCTAATTTTCTAAATCTTGCACGTTTTGTGTACTGCACCAAATACTTGTGATTTGTTTTTAGTGTCAAATCCAAATAAATTTTCATTACAATGATGGTCTTACATCCAATGCTGAGAAATGTTCATCATGATGTTCAAAACATTTAATGGTAAAAACACTTGATTGATTGTTCAACGAAGTTTTGAAGCGCCTAAACATTGGAATTATCCTTTTTTATTCATTTCACTTCCGGATAAAATTAGGAACAGAGAACTTCATCAAAATTGACTTCTAGTTCACACTTTCACAATAATGTTTTATAGTCACATGATCCAGCAATACCGTAACCACAAGAACTGCAAAGCAAAGCAAAGGGTGATTTAAGAGGATATGCCCATTATTATCAATTAATGGAATCATATTGGTTTTAAAGTGAAAGTTTCCTTGGAGTTGCCTTAAATTCCCTTTAGCTTGGAAATTTTTGTTAACTAGGCTTAATTTGCTCATAAGTAGTTATAAATATTTTCCTCTTCTTGCATTTTGGATGTGCAGTCTGTACATATTGGTGAAGCCATTTTAAATTGGTGGATATTAATAAGAAAGACAATGAGTTTTAATTTGTTTAAACTAAGATAGTTTAGTAATATTTGTAATATACTCGGTTTCAATTAAAGATTTGTTTTGGCTCGGACCTAAAAAATAAACAACAAAAACAAAAACAAAAAAATGTTTTGTTTGGAGACTTTTTTTTTTGGTTATGCCGACCCTCTTTAGTTCTTAGTTTTCCTAAATATAATAGTTTTTAAATGCTCTATGAATAGTTTTTAAATAAATTCCACTAGGTTTAGAAATATTGCGAAATAAATTCTCAATATTAGTAATATGTTGTGAAATAAAAGGAAATAGCAAGAAATTAAATATGAAGATGAGAAAGTATATGAACTTATTTTGTTCAAGTGATCATCCACACAATATTATATCTCTTACTAAATCTCTGAAATCCGATACATCAGTTTGGTGAACTCGCACATATTTATACACCTCAAGTGTCGGTAGAAGAAAGTGAAACACAAAGTAAAAACTAAACCTATTGTATAGGCATAGAGTAAATCTTAATGGTATCATCCATGTAGGTTTCACTCTTACAGCAATGTATGTTTCACTCTTACAACATAATATAAAATAACTTATATCTTAAAATATCATTCTGAACATATATTAAGTGATATATAATATGGACTTAACTTACCTAAGATTTGGAAGCTGATGAGATGAGACATGACAAAAGAGACGAGAACCCACCAGACTATGTGTAGACCTTTTTTTTTTTTTAAATGTAATATATTCGAGATGAATGCAAGCTGACCTAACTCTGAGCACTAACCTTGTCAAGAATGGGCCTCAGCAAACAATCAGAGCCCAAAGGAAGAGAACAAATGCATGTAAAAATTATAGTAGCAGCTCCTACGTGCATAACATGATGATCATTGATCAGAGTCCATATTATGGTGACAACCCTTATGTATCTCAACTTTATTTGTAAACCTCACCCCAGAGGCCCACACATTGTTCAGATGCCATTTTCATTGAAATCATATAGGACTTTAATCTCCTATCCTCCTATCAGTGTTTAACACATTCAGTCCAAAATGTACTTGAAATCACCTACCTATATTACTTTTCAACTACTGCAAGAATATTGATTTAAGATATTGAACTATATGCATGCACCGTTAAATCCATGTTAAAAAATAATTATCTGTCTAACAAGTATTCAGTGATAAGATTAAACCAAAACTGGAGGAGAACCTTAAATCCATGCTAATTAAAAAAAGATTGTCTGTCTAACAAGTATTCAATGATAAGATTAGACCAAGACAGTTAAGCCGACCAAATCATCAAACTTAAGAGATGATGGTCTAAATGTCTAAGCCTTAGTTATATTTTAATGAATTTATGTTGCATCACTTTCATGTTTACATTTTATATAGTTTGTTACTTTTCTTTGAGTGTGAAATGAGTACCTCACAATACAGTTTGAGGCACCAAAGATACTTTTAAGTTAGATATTTATTTACTTATTTTTATATATTACATTTTTATTTAAAATCAATTAATTATTCCCATTATTTACCATACAAAATTAATAATTAAGTTTATATTCAATAACATCTCATTTTTTTTAATTAATAATATGACAAATCTTAATCTTTCTTGTGAAATTTGAGATAGAGTATATTAACGAAAAAATGAATACATGTGACTAAGCCTAATTAGTCTGTTGAGTATCCTTAATCCACATTGGAAATAGTTGGAGTGAGTAATAAGTATATAAGTCATGAGCAATCCTCATCTCATAAAGCGTCTTTTGAGATTGAGTTAGGCCCATTGGACTTTAACATGGTATTAGAGCTAGGTTACCCATTCCAACTTCCAATCATACAACTCCTCCACACAATGTTGTAGTACAACTCTGTAATCCGGTATCTTATCTCTCAAAAATCTCTCAAGCCGTAACTATCCGGCATCTCTCAAATCTTATCTTTCAAGCCATTGTCATTTGGTATCTCTTAAGCCGTTGATCATATATCTCTTTTCTCAAGCCATAGCCATTCGGTATCTCTTAAGTTGTTGTCTTAAGCCGTAATCTAGTTCCACTACATTACAAACTCAAGTTTCCATCATCTTGAGTTTGAGGGGGGTGTTAGATATCCTTAATCCACATTGGAAAGAGTTGGAGTGAGTAATGAGCATATAAGTCATAGACAATTCTTATCTCATAAGGCGTCTTTTAAGATTGAGTTAGACTTATTACACTTTAACAGACTCCAAAAAAAAATTGAACTAAAACTAATTAGTTGTTGTTATTGATTTAAGCCAAGATGGTAAAACATGTTTGTTCTACCCATAAGCCTATACCAACAAGGAATTTTAACCCCCTGGAAGAAGAAGAAAAAAAAAAGGATAGTAAATGAAACCCAAAAGTAAAATGATTGCTATAAACTTTCCTGTTCCCATGGGAATATATTTATTTTACAACATGTAGGCGTGGCACCCACCAAAGTAACCTTTATTCCATTGGTCCCTCCAAGCTAACTTTCTTTATTGGACAACCTGTGGCGTCCTGGGCTGGGCTGGAGCCTGGGCCCACTACGAAACTTCCTGCTTTAAACTCGAACTCCACTATTCTAACAAACATACATGTATGCAATATTTACTATATTGGACTATAATGCATATCAATTTAACTATATGAAGATCCTTCTCATAATCATTTTCTTGATAGATATGCGATGTGAATTTCGTATAGCTTAAGCTATCAAAAACAAATGTACAAACAGAATCTTAAAAAGATTAAAGCCAAAACTAGAAAAAAACCAATGGGATAACATGATTATTTTGCTCCATTTTTTACCACATGGAATACCCATTTGGTTCCCAATATCCTCTAAATTACATTCTCTCTCTTTTTGCACTAAAATGAATAGAAATCTTGTTAAAGTTAAGATGTAATTTTACAAATCTAAAAATGTATAAGATGTCCCACCATTTAAAATTTCATTTCACTAAAAAATGAAATAAAAAACTAACTGTAACCAATTTTAAAGGCATGACGTAATATCATATATATAACTTTATATTTGTGAAAATCAAATATTCGTATAATAGAAATTAAAGTGTCACTATATATGTAAAATAGAGAATTTTTATCACTCTCTTCATTGCTAAATCCACAGTATCAAACAATTAAAGAAAAACAAAATCACACATTCTCTAGTTTTCCCATCCTTCCCTCTTATATCCTCCTGTGTTCTCCCTACTAAACACCTCCTCTTTCTTCTTGCTACCAAGCTCTAATCCTCCATCTTCCCTCTTCTTTCGTCTTCTTCTCATCCCTCTTGTTTTCCATCTTTCCTCACCTATCCACCCCTTCATGCTTGCCAAATGTTTAGGTAGTTAACTAATTAATTAACATGCATATGCTAGATGAAGCTTGAGAGTTGAGACCTTACTTTTCTTGGCAACTTTATCAGTCAAAATATTAATATTAAAATTACATTTCATTTTATTAAAATACACTTTCGAGTGGTAAGAATAATATGTAGAAAATAATGGCAAGGCTTGCCCTTATATTATTTAATAATTATCCTAACACTAGATAGGTTGTCTTCATGAGGAAGAGACACTATCCATGAAGAACACCTGCCTTAGCCATAAAAAACTTGTCATAACTTACAATCATTATGGAAACCTTTTTATTTGGGAGATTTAAGGATTGTTATAAGAATAATTACTCGTCTTCCTCGAAGAAAGTACAAGTTATTTAAGATTGTAAATGTACTTATACAGGGGAAGATAGAGTAGTAGATTATTTGACTAAACTAGAACATACTATTGAGAAAAAAATCCAAGTACGAAGACAAAGAGACAACTCGTGTTGCTCCATCTCTGATAAGACTGATATAAACGATATGATAATTTATTTCAAAGTATCGCCTTTTATTTTATATGCAATATATTTTTGTGTACCTTTTCATCTATGGGAATTTATGTACGCAACCCATTTTTTGGTTTTGACTTTAATGTAACTCAATGTCTAAAACCTTTTGTTTATAAATGCATGCATGCGATTAAATTTATGAGATCCATTTTCCCTCTTAACTCCTTATATTCCAAAGTATTTAGCAATAAATAATCCTCCATCACCAACTCAATAAGAATAAGAAAGAATGAAAAATAGAAGAAGCATGGAGGCCACCATTCAACCTTCTCTAATTACCATAAAATTTTCATTTAAAAAAGAAATTATTCGTTCACACCATCTACATCATATAATACTTAAACAACAATGTAAAAAGATGATTGTTTAGTGTTGAAGTTTTGGTGTTGGCGCACACTATAATTTCTACAACCATGTAGATAATATTCTATGCATGACTACTCCAAACATATTTGGCTTGGTTTTTTATATTTATTTTATGTATTAACTTTTTAAGTCTTTATTTATTTTTAGGTATGATTATACCTCTAATGAAAATAAGGTATAAGAAGCATGACATTAATAACAAATATTTATATGATACATAGAAGAAGATGAATATTTAATTTATTTTGATAAAAGGTGTATAATTATTTGGTTAATTTTTATAAATATTTATAAACAAAAATTGGCCATTTCACTTAGAAAATTCTATACGGACAATGGCATGCACCATAAACTACTACCAACCCTGGACTGCGCCAACCATAAAATCCATTAAGGTAGAGCCAATAAGATAGCACATGAGTAGTTTTTCCTTCAAGACAATGACTAGGGGATGATGATGCAGTCAGTGTCAGTGGAAGATTCATAACGGTGGACATTGCAATATCTACAAACTCATGCCAGTGGACCTCCTCCATTGATTTGGGCCTGACGAATTATTAAATTCACTTTTATGTAATCCCAAACTCCCCAATTTATCGGTTGCCTGTTGTTTCTACTTCACTTATTAATAAAATCATGTTAGCTAGCTAGTGTATTAAGATTTAAGAGCATAAGCTCATGTCCATTAATTATAAAAAAATCCTATTGTATATATAAAGAATCCTAGATATGGATTATGCAGGAATTTTTTAATGGATATATTTACGTCTAATGAATATACATCATCATTCTAATGATATGTGATTTTCGATGCATATATCGGATGCATAGTATATCTTATTTAATTTATCGAGTGACAATGCTTTTAACACATGATGATAGACAGTTTCTAAGCATGACAAGGCCGGATTGGGCGAAGAGTTTAATGTTTGTTTATTGACTGTTTTTGGAGATAATAAGAAAATGCAGTTTTTGAATCCGAGAGATAATTTTTATGAGCAGGAATGGGAAAACGATGTACATTTGGACTCCGTTTGTTTCGCTGTAAAATATTTTCTATTGTAAAATGTTTTCGGATGAAAATGATTTCAGGGAAAATGATTTTTTTTTTCCGTGTTTGGTTGTATTCTGGAAAATGCTCCGGAAAATATTTTACAGTGTTGTGTGAAAGATAAAGTAGAAGGGGTGAGAGGTGCGTTTTTGGAAAACGGTTTACGAACAAAAATTTCGTAAACCATTTTCCAAATTTTAACAAAGGATTTTCCGGTCAACGGAAATTATTTTCCGTTTGACCACCATTTTACAGCGAAACAAACATCCGCAAATCTGAAAATATTTTCCGAAAAATATTTTACAACGAAACAAACGAAGCCTTGGTAACTGCTCCAAAACTTTGAGAATGAGATGGATCATAAATTCATAATCACTACTCTAGTCATCCAAAATTTAGTTTTCAAGAGGAATAGTGTAACTAACTTAAACAAATTTCCATTATTATTATATGTTTAATAATACAGACAAAAGATACCTTAAAAACTATCACCAATGTTTCATAGTTTTTTCACAGATGTCGACATTGATTGTGAACTCGTACCGTCACGCAAATGGTTATTAAACAAGTGTGCACGCCATCCCTTAAATAACAAAAATACTAAAATTGGTAAATTAATTACTACAAATTTCACCATAAAATGATTACAAATTAAGTTTTAATAAATATAATAGATGTCATTATAACATTTAATAAATAAAAGCCCTTAACAAGTGTCCAAATATAGAAATTATTTCGTAGATTAGAAAGATCACATCAATAATATCTAGTGGTTCTCTCATTCAATAATATAATAACATATATTCATATTAATTCTGTCACCTTCAGCCAACCTCTGGTTGCTACCCAAACCTAAAAATAAAAATATATATATATATAAAAGGCAAAACTTAAATACTGAATCCAGTTGATTAAGTTTCTTACTTAAATTCAAACATATTGTTGCATTAACTAATAAAATACAAATATTATTTTTTTCTTTCTTTCTCGTGTGGCCAAAATGAACTATTGGTAAATAAAGTTTATTCATCCAACATTATTGATTCTTGAAATTTAAAAAATGAACTCTATTAGTCCTTCAATCCAATTCCATTAAGAACTAGTTTGTAGCCAATTTGTTATAATCCACTACGTGACAAATAATAAGATTATCCATATGTATTATTTAAATAATTCACCAAATTACATGTGAATGATCTTATTAATTATCATGTAGTGGACTGTAACAACTTAACTATATAAACTGATTTGCAACCAAACTGTATCATTTATTTAATTTACTTGGTTAATAATGCTCAATCTTCCAACTTTAGAGCTGAATGAATAAACATTAGAACCCAATATATCGCATTTATTAAACAATCTTCTCGTTTACGCAAAAAAAAAAAAAAACCTGAAAGCGACGTTGAGCCGCCCCATACGAAAATGTTTGGACTAAATTTATTTTAATCATTCACCCACTTTTGTTCTCTTAAAATATCTTCCTTGAACTCTGAAAAGAATAACACTTTACTTTACAATTATAACAACAAATTTACCATATAACCAGTTTCCAGTTTCCACCTCCAAAAAATTCTCCCACCAACAAATGTGAGCCCTGACGATCCTTTTGCCACGTCTCCTTTCCTCTTCACAACGAGAAAGAGAGAATCTCTGTTTGTAAGGGTTTTGCAGACATGGGGACTGAGCGTAGACAGTTGAAAGCCATGCTTCGCAAGAACTGGCTCCTCAAAATTCGTCACCCTTTCATCACTGCTGCTGAGGTTTCTCTCTCTCTGTTTTGATTATTGTTTTTGTTTTGTTGTTTCAGTTTAAAGTGCAATTCAGTGATGAATTTGGATCACTTTTGATTCACTTTATGCTTTTTCATTTTTGGTCTCTATTTGGAGCTCAGTTTTTTTTTTTTTTTTTGAAAATAATTTGAATTGTTTATATTGATATTTAATTTGCTTTAGTATTGAATTTGGCTGTAGAAAAATTTGATCAATAAAACTCAAAATGTTTGAATTTGTTTATTTAATTTATTTATTTTTTTCTGGCAGATATTGCTTCCTACAGTTGTGATGTTGTTGTTAATAGCAGTAAGGACGCAAGTCGATACGCAGATTCATCCCACGCAGCCGTGAGTCTTCATTAACCCTAATTATCTTGATTGTTAATGTTTATTTATAGTGTCTCATAACTGCTTAGCCCGTCAAGGGTGAATGCCACTGGATTACTCGGCAACTGAGTCTGAGTTGCATGTAGGTTTTACTGCCTAGAGGCGAGTTTAAAGGGCTCTTTGAGATTGTATGGCAATCAATGCAGATGTTGGGCCATTGTACTATGGTCTTTAAAGATGAAATGGTTAATACTTTAGTTTTAATATTGGGTATGGCATTTATGATTTTGTGAGAAGTAATGGCACTATGGTTATGTGAAACTGGACCAGGTATATCCGGAAAGATATGTTTGTGGAAGTGGGCAAAGGAATATCCCCTAATTTCCAACAAATTTTAGAATTGTTGTTGGCAAAGGGAGAGTATTTGGCTTTTGCACCAGCTACAGAAGAGACGAGGACAATGATTAACTTAATGTCAATGAAATTTCCCTTGTTGAAGGTACCCGTTTTTATCTATTACAGTGTGGGTGTGTTTTGAGATTGCATTGCTACTCCCGGTTATCCTTGCTACTCCCGGTTATCCCTGATGGGTCAGCCTAAGGTTTTTCTCCCTATTTTAAAACCTTTTTTGGACAAGCACTTGTCAATTTATTTTTACCTTAATACGGATAGACACAAACTTGGGAAATTTGGACATACTTCATAAAAAGTTTATTTATTCTCTATTTAGTCTTTGATGATGTTAAAAATGAGAATGTAATCTACGAACTCTATTTGAGATGAAATTAAAATATGTAGCTCCCATTGGACAATCCAAGTCACTTATGGATGGATGTAATAATGATGTTGGTCATAGGTAGGGTCATGCGGGATGTAGTTTTCCCTCCCCCTCTTCATGTGCACGTCATGGACAATTTCACCATTCTTTTGCTCTGGAAAACAAATTAAAATTGAGATGAGGCCTTTGGTTTTGCAAACTGAAAATCATTTTGGAAGATTAAGCGATAAAAGATGGTGCAGTTTGACACTGCCTTTCATTTCTTGGCCTAACTTTTGGCTATGGAGATAAATGTAAGCAAGCATCAAGCAGGCGGTGTAATAATTTTAACATATAACTTTTTTATTCTCTTGTACTACATTAGTAGTTCTCCACCTTGTGTTCGTATAAAAATCTTAGACACGTGTCTGTGTCTGCAAATCATAGATTTCGATTAAAACTGCAGTTGTCATGTATGGACCTCTCACTGATGGGTTTTCAGAGTTGAGATTTGATGGATTCTTTAAAGGAATTCTTGGCAGCATGGGATTGGGTGAATATGTGAACTTGATGAAGATATACATGTTTCCACTTTCTGTAAATTTGCAGGTTAGAGCCCCCCCTCTCTGAGTGGAGCTACTGGCCCTTAGTTGGGGCATTAGGACTACAAATTAATATTTTTGAACCATGTTATGGAAGGGGACCATGTGAGTGTCATATCTAGGGTTGTCAA
>OU015761.1:68810455-68859322 GCA_907173295.1 Fagus sylvatica | reverse complement strand
ATATAATACTTAAACAACAATGTAAAAAGATGATTGTTTAGTGTTGAAGTTTTGGTGTTGGCGCACACTATAATTTCTACAACCATGTAGATAATATTCTATGCATGACTACTCCAAACATATTTGGCTTGGTTTTTTATATTTATTTTATGTATTAACTTTTTAAGTCTTTATTTATTTTTAGGTATGATTATACCTCTAATGAAAATAAGGTATAAGAAGCATGACATTAATAACAAATATTTATATGATACATAGAAGAAGATGAATATTTAATTTATTTTGATAAAAGGTGTATAATTATTTGGTTAATTTTTATAAATATTTATAAACAAAAATTGGCCATTTCACTTAGAAAATTCTATACGGACAATGGCATGCACCATAAACTACTACCAACCCTGGACTGCGCCAACCATAAAATCCATTAAGGTAGAGCCAATAAGATAGCACATGAGTAGTTTTTCCTTCAAGACAATGACTAGGGGATGATGATGCAGTCAGTGTCAGTGGAAGATTCATAACGGTGGACATTGCAATATCTACAAACTCATGCCAGTGGACCTCCTCCATTGATTTGGGCCTGACGAATTATTAAATTCACTATTATGTAATCCCAAACTCCCCAATTTATCGGTTGCCTGTTGTTTCTACTTCACTTATTAATAAAATCATGTTAGCTAGCTAGTGTATTAAGATTTAAGAGCATAAGCTCATGTCCATTAATTATAAAAAAATCCTATTGTATATATAAAGAATCCTAGATATGGATTATGCAGGAATTTTTTAATGGATATATTTACGTCTAATGAATATACATCATCATTCTAATGATATGTGATTTTCGATGCATATATCGGATGCATAGTATATCTTATTTAATTTATCGAGTGACAATGCTTTTAACACATGATGATAGACAGTTTCTAAGCATGACAAGGCCGGATTGGGCGAAGAGTTTAATGTTTGTTTATTGACTGTTTTTGGAGATAATAAGAAAATGCAGTTTTTGAATCCGAGAGATAATTTTTATGAGCAGGAATGGGAAAACGATGTACATTTGGACTCCGTTTGTTTCGCTGTAAAATATTTTCTATTGTAAAATGTTTTCGGATGAAAATGATTTCAGGGAAAATGATTTTTTTTTTCCGTGTTTGGTTGTATTCTGGAAAATGCTCCGGAAAATATTTTACAGTGTTGTGTGAAAGATAAAGTAGAAGGGGTGAGAGGTGCGTTTTTGGAAAACGGTTTACGAACAAAAATTTCGTAAACCATTTTCCAAATTTTAACAAAGGATTTTCCGGTCAACGGAAATTATTTTCCGTTTGACCACCATTTTACAGCGAAACAAACATCCGCAAATCTGAAAATATTTTCCGAAAAATATTTTACAACGAAACAAACGAAGCCTTGGTAACTGCTCCAAAACTTTGAGAATGAGATGGATCATAAATTCATAATCACTACTCTAGTCATCCAAAATTTAGTTTTCAAGAGGAATAGTGTAACTAACTTAAACAAATTTCCATTATTATTATATGTTTAATAATACAGACAAAAGATACCTTAAAAACTATCACCAATGTTTCATAGTTTTTTCACAGATGTCGACATTGATTGTGAACTCGTACCGTCACGCAAATGGTTATTAAACAAGTGTGCACGCCATCCCTTAAATAACAAAAATACTAAAATTGGTAAATTAATTACTACAAATTTCACCATAAAATGATTACAAATTAAGTTTTAATAAATATAATAGATGTCATTATAACATTTAATAAATAAAAGCCCTTAACAAGTGTCCAAATATAGAAATTATTTCGTAGATTAGAAAGATCACATCAATAATATCTAGTGGTTCTCTCATTCAATAATATAATAACATATATTCATATTAATTCTGTCACCTTCAGCCAACCTCTGGTTGCTACCCAAACCTAAAAATAAAAATATATATATATATAAAAGGCAAAACTTAAATACTGAATCCAGTTGATTAAGTTTCTTACTTAAATTCAAACATATTGTTGCATTAACTAATAAAATACAAATATTATTTTTTTCTTTCTTTCTCGTGTGGCCAAAATGAACTATTGGTAAATAAAGTTTATTCATCCAACATTATTGATTCTTGAAATTTAAAAAATGAACTCTATTAGTCCTTCAATCCAATTCCATTAAGAACTAGTTTGTAGCCAATTTGTTATAATCCACTACGTGACAAATAATAAGATTATCCATATGTATTATTTAAATAATTCACCAAATTACATGTGAATGATCTTATTAATTATCATGTAGTGGACTGTAACAACTTAACTATATAAACTGATTTGCAACCAAACTGTATCATTTATTTAATTTACTTGGTTAATAATGCTCAATCTTCCAACTTTAGAGCTGAATGAATAAACATTAGAACCCAATATATCGCATTTATTAAACAATCTTCTCGTTTACGCAAAAAAAAAAAAAAACCTGAAAGCGACGTTGAGCCGCCCCATACGAAAATGTTTGGACTAAATTTATTTTAATCATTCACCCACTTTTGTTCTCTTAAAATATCTTCCTTGAACTCTGAAAAGAATAACACTTTACTTTACAATTATAACAACAAATTTACCATATAACCAGTTTCCAGTTTCCACCTCCAAAAAATTCTCCCACCAACAAATGTGAGCCCTGACGATCCTTTTGCCACGTCTCCTTTCCTCTTCACAACGAGAAAGAGAGAATCTCTGTTTGTAAGGGTTTTGCAGACATGGGGACTGAGCGTAGACAGTTGAAAGCCATGCTTCGCAAGAACTGGCTCCTCAAAATTCGTCACCCTTTCATCACTGCTGCTGAGGTTTCTCTCTCTCTGTTTTGATTATTGTTTTTGTTTTGTTGTTTCAGTTTAAAGTGCAATTCAGTGATGAATTTGGATCACTTTTGATTCACTTTATGCTTTTTCATTTTTGGTCTCTATTTGGAGCTCTTTTTTTTTTTTTTTGAAAATAATTTGAATTGTTTATATTGATATTTAATTTGCTTTAGTATTGAATTTGGCTGTAGAAAAATTTGATCAATAAAACTCAAAATGTTTGAATTTGTTTATTTAATTTATTTATTTTTTTCTGGCAGATATTGCTTCCTACAGTTGTGATGTTGTTGTTAATAGCAGTAAGGACGCAAGTCGATACGCAGATTCATCCCACGCAGCCGTGAGTCTTCATTAACCCTAATTATCTTGATTGTTAATGTTTATTTATAGTGTCTCATAACTGCTTAGCCCGTCAAGGGTGAATGCCACTGGATTACTCGGCAACTGAGTCTGAGTTGCATGTAGGTTTTACTGCCTAGAGGCGAGTTTAAAGGGCTCTTTGAGATTGTATGGCAATCAATGCAGATGTTGGGCCATTGTACTATGGTCTTTAAAGATGAAATGGTTAATACTTTAGTTTTAATATTGGGTATGGCATTTATGATTTTGTGAGAAGTAATGGCACTATGGTTATGTGAAACTGGACCAGGTATATCCGGAAAGATATGTTTGTGGAAGTGGGCAAAGGAATATCCCCTAATTTCCAACAAATTTTAGAATTGTTGTTGGCAAAGGGAGAGTATTTGGCTTTTGCACCAGCTACAGAAGAGACGAGGACAATGATTAACTTAATGTCAATGAAATTTCCCTTGTTGAAGGTACCCGTTTTTATCTATTACAGTGTGGGTGTGTTTTGAGATTGCATTGCTACTCCCGGTTATCCTTGCTACTCCCGGTTATCCCTGATGGGTCAGCCTAAGGTTTTTCTCCCTATTTTAAAACCTTTTTTGGACAAGCACTTGTCAATTTATTTTTACCTTAATACGGATAGACACAAACTTGGGAAATTTGGACATACTTCATAAAAAGTTTATTTATTCTCTATTTAGTCTTTGATGATGTTAAAAATGAGAATGTAATCTACGAACTCTATTTGAGATGAAATTAAAATATGTAGCTCCCATTGGACAATCCAAGTCACTTATGGATGGATGTAATAATGATGTTGGTCATAGGTAGGGTCATGCGGGATGTAGTTTTCCCTCCCCCTCTTCATGTGCACGTCATGGACAATTTCACCATTCTTTTGCTCTGGAAAACAAATTAAAATTGAGATGAGGCCTTTGGTTTTGCAAACTGAAAATCATTTTGGAAGATTAAGCGATAAAAGATGGTGCAGTTTGACACTGCCTTTCATTTCTTGGCCTAACTTTTGGCTATGGAGATAAATGTAAGCAAGCATCAAGCAGGCGGTGTAATAATTTTAACATATAACTTTTTTATTCTCTTGTACTACATTAGTAGTTCTCCACCTTGTGTTCGTATAAAAATCTTAGACACGTGTCTGTGTCTGCAAATCATAGATTTCGATTAAAACTGCAGTTGTCATGTATGGACCTCTCACTGATGGGTTTTCAGAGTTGAGATTTGATGGATTCTTTAAAGGAATTCTTGGCAGCATGGGATTGGGTGAATATGTGAACTTGATGAAGATATACATGTTTCCACTTTCTGTAAATTTGCAGGTTAGAGCCCCCCCTCTCTGAGTGGAGCTACTGGCCCTTAGTTGGGGCATTAGGACTACAAATTAATATTTTTGAACCATGTTATGGAAGGGGACCATGTGAGTGTCATATCTAGGGTTGTCAATTAAGTCTTCTGGTCCTTGGTATTTACAAAACAGTAGTGGAGACATGAGGGACTCTTCATGTGCTACACTACACTGGCTTCTTTTTATCACATTCACACATAAGACAACAGCTCCCACTCCCCACCACTCCCTCCCGTGTGTGTTAACGACTCCATGCAAGCAAGAACTCTTAGCCTTGAGCTTTTCTTAACCAAATGAAATACAGTTTCTGTATCATCTTCATTTACTTCCTTGATGAGGATTTTCATGACTTGATCTAAAATGAATTTTGTTTCATGTTTACAGCTAGTTACCAGAGTTTACAAAGATGAACTAGACCTGGAGACCTACATACGCTCAGATGTCTATGGTACCTGCAATCAAGTCAAGTAAGTCATAATCTGTGGGTAACAGCATTGTTATTTAGGTGATGTGCTCAAAAGAAAAATCTTATATTATGTGCCACGGTGGTGATAGAAGGTAATTAAAAAAAAGAAACAAAAAAGAACCTTTTTTATTCATTTAAGTAATGAAATAAGATATCAAACTGGCTTATTTCAAAGCCCTTTATGTGCTGGTTCATTGCTGCATAAACTTTATGAACTCTCCAAAATTCAATAGTTTTCTGTTGACTAGAAGTTCAAGTGTGGGATGAAGTTTAATTTTGGTATCCTTGTTGTATATGTCTAGTGTACTGGGGTGATGCCTTTTTTTCATCAATTAATTAATTACTTATAAAAAAAAGAAATATACACAATGTTGATTTTTTTATTGACAGTAGGATCTGTTCAACATTATTTTAGGCCATTGACTGATTAACTTAAAGGATCTCTTTATTCAGGAATTGTTCAAATCCAAAAATCAAAGCTGCAGTAGTGTTTCATGAGCAAGGCCCTCTGTTATTTGATTACAGTATACGCCTTAACCACACGTGGGCTTTCTCAGGATTTCCTGATGTGAAATCCATCATGGATGTAAATGGTCCTTATCTCAATGATCTGGAGCTTGGTGTTAATATTGTACCAACAATGCAGTACAGCGTCAGTGGATTTTTGACTGTATGATTGCTCCTTTACCTTTTTCACTACTCTCTTTATTTATTTATTTATTTTTTTCAGAGTGACCTTTTCTTCTTCTTAGTGGTTCAGTTTGTCAAAGGAGTTTTCTGGTTTAGGATATCCTGATAATGGTCTATGGTGCTATTCATAGACCTTAACGATTTAAAACCATATAGTTAACAGATTGGGTTAATAAATAATTTATGCATTTTTCTTATATATTTTTTGATAATTCGTTAATTGGGGGAAGGGGGTTTGAACCCTAATGTCTAGGTTGGAAACATCAGGAGGTACCAATTGAGCTACAAGGCTCTTGGCGCATTTTTGTTATATTTTAGAATCGCTTATTCAAATTAGGTTCTGCTAATGTGATTATTTACTAATAATATCCACAAATGACGAGAGGCCAGAAGAGATGATATGGGGGAATAATAAGAATGTTTATATCTTTTTGAGGAAAAATTGTTGATTTTTTGTATGTATCATTTATTAGAAAACATGATAGAAACTTGATAAATTACTAGTTATCCCTAAAGTGTAAGCTGTTAGGAAATAGTGAATTTAATCATTTAACCATTATTTTAACACTCCCCCTCATGTGTGGGCCCAAACTCCCCCTTAATAAGTGAAGCAAACATGTGAGATTTTAACTTTTTAAGTATAAAATAGAGTGGAGACAGGGTCTCAAGACTACCTGCTTTGATATCTTGATAAATTACCAGTTATTCCAAAAACTTTAGCTATTAGGAAAGAGTCAATTTGAATCATTTATTCATTATTCTAACAAAACTTTTTTATGAAATTGTGTGCTCTCTTCACTAATATATAAATCTTTAGATTTAGATGTCGTAAAATTTTTGCTAGGTTAATTAAAAAAGTAAAGAAATGCTGCATTCCTCAATAGTATGCTTGGAGCTTTCCTATCCTGATAATAAGGGGTGGTGGGTGAGGTCATGGTTCAATCTCCTATGGGTGTGAGTTTCCTATTAAATAAGAGTAAATCTGGTGCAGTCATCAGATTTTTCAGTTTGCTGTGTCTACTTTCTTGTTGGATATATTGATTCTTTGATTTTTATAATCTGCCTCTTTTTTTCTTCCTCTTTTCTCACGTGGTTCTTAGTTGATGATCATGGGTCATTTTTAAAGTCAATACCACTGATCCCTTATCTTTCTTGTCACTGAATATTTAAAAATACATCTACTCTGGGGAAATAGTGATTCCGCAATTAAAATTCTTTTATAATACGTATGGAAGAAAATGATGCTGGGGTAGCTATTAAAAAATGAAATTAGACTGCATATTTCTTTTAACTTTTTATTCTACAGCTCGGACTAGACCATTATTAATGGTTAAGATCAAAGGTTGATTGGTTTTACGAATTTATGATCTTATAAATAGAGTCTATGGAACCCCAAGGGGTTGTCTTAGTGGTTCCTAAGGTCTCAAGGATCCCTCCTTGTAATTATCTAGCGTGTGTAGGACAGAGAGACTACATACACTCGAGGGAATCGTCAGGTGTTCGAAGAGCTTGGACACCCTTGTTATCAAAAAAAGAAAAGAAAAGAAAAGTCCATAGAGCCATTATATAAGACTAATGACTTGTATTAAAAAATGAAATTAGACTGCATATTTCTTTTAACTTTTTATTCTACAGCTCGGACTAGACTATTATTAATGGTTAAGATCAAAGGTTGATTGGTTTTACGAATTTATGATCTTATAAATAGAGTCTATGGAACCCTTAGGGGTTGGCCTAGTGGTTCCTAAGGTCTCAAGGATCCCTCCTTGTAATTACCTAGCGTGTGTAGGGCAGAGAGACTACATACACTCGAGGGAATAGTCAGGTGTTCGAAGAGCTTGGACACCCTTGTTATCAAAAAAAGAAAAGAAAAGAAAAGTCCATAGAGCCATTATATAATACTAATGACTTGTATTATCAATGAAATTAGATCTTGGCTTCTTCTAAAGAGAATTTTAGGTTGGCTTGATTTAGCACCCAAACAGAGGTTTCCCTTTGTTTAGGCTTTGAGGGAAAATCAAAGTATGACATCTTCTAACCTTGTAGTTTATTATGGAAATATATATACATATGTGAATATAAGTATATAAATATTTATATGCGTACTAGGGATTATATATATATATGTATTCACATATGCATTTGTATATAGGATCATGCCATTACATGGGGTCCTTCGTTATGGAGAGTTGGTTTCTTGAAGACATTTCATCAGTTGTCAGGTTCATGGAACTTAAATGGAAGACTATAAGTGTTACCATGCATATTACTTATAAAGTAGTGATCATAATGTGATCTCTTTCTCACTTTGATTTTAAATCATTTGCACTAATTGTATTGTAATCCTGCCTCAAGTCCCCCCTCCCCCCACCTCTTTTTTTAAATAAAAAATCTTTTTTTGTAATATTTTAAAACTCTGACTGAAACTCCATCTAATACCTTCATTAACCATTTTTTTTTTTTTTTTGAAAATGTTTGACAATGGTAATTGATGCTTTCATACTTTCTGCAGCTCCAGCAAGTATTGGATGCATTCATTATATTTACCGCCCAGCAAGCTGAAACTTATTCTACCTCTCAAAATATAGAACTTCCTTCAGTGCAATCCTCTGGCAATGCCTCCTCGCTTAAGTTGCCATTGATGCAATTCAGCCCTTCAAACATACGAATAGCTCCCTTTCCAACTCGTGAATACACTGATGATGAGTTCCAGTCTATCATTAAGAAAGTCATGGGTGTATTGTATGTACTTCTTGAATTTTATGTATTAAAAATTATTGCCCTTTAAGTAATTAATGAAATTTAGGCTTTGATTTTCTGACAAGCTATATTTTCCGTAACCTGAAATTGGGATGGGCAGGTATCTTCTGGGATTTCTCTACCCAATCTCTCGCCTGATCAGCTTTTCTGTGTTCGAGAAGGTTCAGTAATGATTATGATTGCTTTAATTGGCATAAAGCTGATGATGTACCACTATCTGTGCATTTAGATCATTTATGTTGATTTTCTTCCTTGTTCCAACAAATTTAGAATGAAGGGATCTATTATTTGTCCTTAAGTTCTTTAATTCAACTCATCTTAAGTTTGTAATATTTCAGGAACAGAAAATAAAAGAAGGTCTCTACATGATGGGCCTAAAAGATGGGGTTTTCCATCTTTCTTGGTTTATTACATATGCTTTGCAGGTAAATTTTGTCCTTTTTCCTTGACTGAATTGTTAAAATTGTCTGCCTTTCTTTGGATTTTCAAAGAGTTCTAGAAATGATTCTTTTCCTTCTCATTTCTATTATATTATATCCATCGGTGCTTTTTCTTTTGTAGGATAGAAATTTTAGACTTACCTGAGAAAAAAAAGGGTGTAGAAATTTCAGAGTATTGTTGGCATGTATGTAGATTTTATCCATTTTGTTGAAAATGATTCAGTTGCAATTTGAAGAAATTTTCATGGAGTTCCAAATAAAAGAAATTGTCATGGAGTTCTCATCATCCCATGGTTTAAATCTTTTCCGCAGTTTGCAATTTCATCTGGGATCATTACAGCCTGCACCATGGATAGCCTATTCAAATATAGTGATAAGTCAGTGGTGTTTATGTACTTCTTTTTGTTTGGACTAAGTGCAATCATGCTGTCATTTTTGATCTCAACATTCTTCACACGAGCCAAAACAGCTGTGGCAGTTGGAACCCTATCCTTTTTGGGTGCCTATTTCCCTTATTACACTGTCAATGACGAGGCTGTCCCTATGTAAGTAATTCTATCAACAACTTTATTATTTTTTTTCCTTTGGAATATTAGAATGCTGATGGAATTCATTTGTTTCCTCTTTCAGGATATTAAAGGTCCTTGCTTCTTTGCTTTCTCCTACAGCCTTTGCTCTAGGGTCAATTAACTTTGCTGACTATGAGCGCGCTCATGTTGGACTTCGTTGGAGCAACATATGGCGGGTATGTTCTGTATGTGGGGGTTTGCACTACTCTTTTGTTTTTGGATGTGTGTCTTAACATTTCAAGTAATGATGTATAGGCGTCATCTGGAGTGAATTTTTTGGTGTGTCTCCTGATGATGTTGGTTGATGCGCTGCTCTACTGTGTGATTGGTCTTTACCTGGATAAGGTATATCTTTAAGCTCTTAAGTCTGTTTGTCGAAACTTTGTAGGTCATGCTTATGAGTAGTTATAATACTTCTCTATATGCTTATTTGTGGAAAATGTGCACATTGGTATCATCTTTTCTGGTATTCTTTGGGCTCCTTGCAAGGAAAAAATGCTCATAACTTGGAATATTTATGGGAATCCATTATGTTGTTGATAGAGTTTGGCACAATGATAATTTCATGGCTCAAATGGACTAAGGTTGCTTTTTTGATAGTGATAAATGTCTACATCTGTCAAGTTGTCATGTCTGCTGTGGCTAAATTCATTAAGAGGTTTCGACGCTGGACAAACAAAAATGATGCAACACAAAAATTAAAAGACTAAATATAAAGATAGGCAACCTAGGAGTCAATACCTAGGCCTGCTTGGAGTCAACACCAAGTACAATAAAACCTCTATGAGTCAGCACCTAAGGTTGGTTGGAGTCAACACCAGACCATTGGGACAGTTTCAAAATAAAATTTTATTCATCAAAATAATCTCCCTTTCATAGGAGCACTATACCTTGCTTATATAGGAGTACTAAACCCTAATTCTAATTGACATAGGAAACCTTAATTCTAATTAACTTGGGAAACCCCAAATATTGAATTACAAAAATACCAGTGACTTTAAATAAAAACACTGGGACATAAAATAAAATACAATTGACCAATAAAAATTACTGACTCCAAAATTAAATAAGACCTAAGTAAAATAAAATTTTCCTTGTGCTTCCTTCATTGGGTTTTCATTTTTTTATTAAGTTAATAGTATTGTAGAGATTCAGTATTTCTTTTTGAATAATATGAGTAGTCAGTAGTCACTCTTGGTATACAGAGGCCATTCGAATGACCACTGGTTTAGAGGCTAAGATTTCAAGGCAGATGTGGTTGAATAGGTTTTGTTTGTTCAAAAACTGTAATAATTTGTAGCCCCCTCTCAAATGAGACACACACTTTAAATACAGCTAACTCAAAATACAAAGGGTGTTCGAAGATGCTGAACGTCATTCGGCAGATTTGAAGTTACTGATTATTCGCACTCTTATGGAATGGACTGCTGCTGTCACCAGTTGTTCTTTTCCTTCTGTTTTTGCTTTTATTGATGGCTGTGTGTAATTTGCTAGTCGTTTCTAGTATATTCCTTATGTACTAGTTGCTTTCTCTATCAATAAAATTTCTTTATTACTCATCAAAAAAAAAAAAAAATGTCTTGGTCTGGAGTATGTATCTTAGTGAAGGGACACAAAATAGACAGCAATCAACAGCTTTTCAGCCCCCTAACCTTTCTATTATGTCTTTAAAGGACACCATTGAGCTAGCCAATGGCCATCAGTTGTTAAATATAAACGTTTTATACCAGGAATCTTTTTGATGGGTTATTATTTAGAAAGGTTGATACATTTATTGAGAGAATTTGACTGACCATCAATTGTTGTCATCATTCCATTAAGCAGGCTTATCACTATTTATACTCTTCTCTTTCCATGATACCTTGTGCATGATGAAATTGTTTAAAATCTGTTTTGTAACCAGGTCCTTCCTAGGGAGAATGGAGTGCGCTATCCATGGAACTTCATATTCCGCAGTTGCTTTTGGAAAAATAAAAGTATCGATGGACATCACACTTCCAATCTAAAAGTTGCAAGTACTGATAAAAAGACAAGTTTTTCTAGGAAAGATATTTTTGAACCTGCTGTGGAAGTGATAAGCTTGGACATGAAGCAGCAAGAGCTTGATGGCAGGTACATGTACTAATATTTGAATGCTTTAGTGTATGCATTTAAAGTTATGTTTCCTCATTCTTATTTTGTAGTGCTTTTTGTATACTCCTTGTGTACTTAAGTTGCCTTCTTTTGCACTTCTTCATAGATCATGGTTATATCACTCATCTGAAAATACATTTTATTCGACTTGTAGATGCATCCAAATTAGGAATCTGCATAAGGTGTATGCAACGAAGAAGGGGAAATGTTGTGCTGTTAACTCGTTGCAGTTGACCTTATATGAAAATCAGATTCTTGCTCTTCTAGGTGAGTGTGTTCTTTTAAATTTTCTTCATCTTTACGTTTATTTCATTGTTGATTTTCTTAGTTGCTTGCATGATTACTAAAACCCAAGTAATGGTCTTAATCATGTGCTTTCTCTTAGTGTTCTTGATTGATACCATAGGTTGTAAGATCAGATTCATTACTTAAATATCTTATCTTGGTTTCTATTTGTGGTTCTTGCTTTGTTTGAGAAAGAATAAGCACTCCACTTAGAAGAAACTTTGCTAATCTGAGTTCTCTGGTGTAAAGTTGAAGATTAATTGAATAAGATGTACCTGGATCTGAAAATATTTGTACAACTGTCTGTAGGTAATATATATTGTATAGTTGGTTCCATATATGAACTGACATGTCTTTGTGATCTAGAGCTAGCTACTTCTCTTCCCTATTTTAAAGCAGTAAACTTCAGTACAAAAAATGTGATTTTCAGTGTCAGATACCCGTCTTTTTATTGTTTCATTTTTAGGGTTAATGCCTTTTACGCCATTAAACTTGTTGAATAATTTGTAAATCAAGAAAGCAAATGCGGAAAAGAGAAAGAGAAAGGAGACAAAGAGAGTTAATGTGGTTTGGTCATGAAGACCTACGTCCACTGGGGAAAGCCTCTGACGGCTACATCATTACTATATTTTCAATGTGTTACAATATACCCAATGTAGGGTTTATATACTAGAGTAACCAAGAACTAGGTTACATAAAAGTACATGGGCCTACACTAGCTTTGGGCCTCATGAGCCACATAATATCTCACAACAAAACTCAACTAAGATTCTTCACTCTCATTATAATGTGCAACGATTATTCTAAATTTCAACCATTTCTAACATATCACCTGTCCTTTACAAGAGTGAGCTCTGTTCAATGCCAATGACCACTAGCTCAAATTGCATCCCCTCCCTCAATAAGGATGGGGAAAGGGTGAGATCAACAGATCGTGTGTTCAAAAATTACTAGGCGCAGGTGAGAAATACCAATAAAAAAGAAAAGAAAAGGCGAGCCCTGTTTAATTCTAGCTTAGATAACCTTAGAATGACTGTCCTTGTTAACGATGGAAAAAAGAAAAGAGCATATCCTTAGCAAAAATTTTAGCCACTGCACGTATGTCTAACTTAAGAAATTGAATTGTACAATTGTTGACAATTGAAGTTGATTTTTAAGCTGTCCAGATGAGGGTGCTACAAGAATACATTACTTTCTGGAGTACAGTTGCTTCTCTTTGACTCTTTTTTTTTTGGTTGAGAATGTCCTACATGGTCTACACACTCATTGTTCCATAAGAACACCTGTATGACTTCCTGGACTTAACTAAGCTCATTGTGGATTTTTAACTATTTTATCGCCTTTTTGGTTGAGGACCATACCCTTACTCATCGGCTTCTCAGCTGCCTTGGATTCACTCTTCAGATTTTTCTTTTCTCCTCATTTAACATCATTTAACCATAGGTATTAGGTTGTGTTGACATAAATTAAGTATCTCAGACAAGATTATGTACTGGCCCCCCTTGGCGTTTCTAATAATTTTCCTATATAAAAGCAAAAAAGGAAAATGGACGAAATATTAATGGCTGTGCTTTCTTGTATGCTACATACTAAATGCGTTTGTCTTCATCTACTGACATAAAAACAAGTAGTTCTTTAATTGCACAGATATCATGCTTTGGTATATTTTAAATTTGCATTATATATTTTGAAGGGCACAATGGAGCTGGTAAAAGCACAACAATATCAATGCTTGTTGGCCTTCTTACTCCTACTTCAGGGGATGCTACGGTTTTTGGGAAGAATATCATAACAGACATGGTAAGTTGCCTATTTTCAAATAATTTTGCTCTATCTCTTACCCTTTATTCTATTTGATGATTTCCCATGAATAAAATATTTGCCCACAGGGAAAAGGTTTCTGGCAGAGTGATTAGATGTACTTATTCTTACATTTGTGGTGCTTTTTCTGTTTGAATGGGGACAATGACCCAAAGTCCTTGTAAAATCAGAATATTATTATTATTATTAGTGGCATAGCTAACCTTATAGGATGTTTCTAGAAAAAAATTAGACACCAATTATTGGGGGTGCTTTAGTCATTTGGATACTTGTAAGCAGCTATGAGCTAACTGAATTGCATGAGTTATGTGTATGCTTAGTATTTTCTTCATTGAGATGGACTTCATATGCTATGTTTAAGCATTTCTTTTCAAATAAAATATAATGTAAAAAGAGAAAAAATACATGAATATATATAGTTGCATCCTTGTCTCTGGATTTTGGAAGCTGTGATGCTCTACACCCTGTATCTTTCCCAAAACGAGATATTTGTTTCTATGCCCAAGATCATACCTGGTAACGAAACATGGGAATCCAATTTGGATTAGTATTACATTATTACTGGATACCTGATTCTATGACCAGGTCTTATCTGAATGCAGTAAGTATGCTAAATAAGAAAATGACTTGAACAAATTTGATTTGTTATCTGCTAGCAGCTTTGCACATACCCATCGTGTTTCTGTTGCACTCAGGCTCGATAACTGTCAAAGAGTCAAAACTCGGCCTAGTCAGCCAATTTTTGGGATATGAGAACATCTTGAAGCATCAAGTGCTCAGAAAATGGTTTATGTTTTATTTTCTTGTATTTTATATTTTTCATTGGTTTGATTAATACTGCTCAAGTGTCCAATGATACCTATCTGGCATGCTCGATTATCTTTTCATGATGTATTATTTATTGACTGTAGTAGAACTGTGGTCCCTATACTACGTTAATTTAAGAGTCCGTGATTTAAACAATTCACTAGCCAATCTACTCATATTAATCTCATTGGTTTTTGCCCTATTCTTTTGGAGGTAGGATTGGTTTTTTGTATGATTTGGGGATCAATATGAATCTGTTTTGCAGGATGAGATACGGAAGACGTTAGGTGTTTGCCCTCAAAATGACATTCTTTTTGCAGAATTGACCGTAAGTAAGAAGCACATTTTATTTTCCATTTTCTGACTAGTAAGATATTCGAATTGTATTACTAAGTTTGTTTTGCATAATTCATCTTAGCACTTATACTGGAAAACAGTCTTTACAAACAAAAAGAGAGAGCATAGAACTATACTTAGATTCATTTCAAAATTTATTAAAGGCATAACGGTTATTTTATTTTTTATAAGTATTAAAGGCACAATGTTTATGCTCATTGATGGCACTGTGATCTTATACATGTACCTAAAAACTTGAATATCTTTATAAGATTGAGCTTATTGGTGCCAATGAGCTCTAGCTCAAATGGATCATATGGTTGTGGATTCAAGACTCATAGGTGCATAACTTACCAAATATTAAAATATTAAACAAATATTTCTTTTATTCTGTGCTTTATATGTTCTGGATGTTTTATCAACAAGCTATCAGGATAATTTTTTCTTATTTTCCTTTTCCCTTTTGTTTTTCATTTTGCCGTTAATGTAACTTTTACTCCATTATGTTGGGTTGCCTTGGTCCTTTTATCTTTCAAGTAATTCTTTTTCATAAGGAAAAACTCAAACTCTGCATTTTTATTTATTTTTCTATAAGAAAAAGCTCAAATTATTGATTTAAGTTTTTTTTTTTTTGTTGCTAAATTTCATCATTAATTTTCTGCTAATAAGCAATCACTGTTTTCTTTCTGGAGGGAATTTATGTTTTGCTACCATATTAATCTTCCATATTTCTAAAAATTTGTATTCAGTTAGATGTACATGATGCTATACCTACAGTTATAGAGAGTAATTGCCTAGTGATCCTAAATCTTTCCATGCCAATAACATTCTTTGATAATTTTATTGCAAAAAATGCTTTCCAGGATGCTACTACAACATTATTTTATTTTTATTTTTAACTTTAGATATCTGATCTTTACTGAACGCATTTTCTTCAATACAAATGCCTTATTTAATGGTATTCTCTTGTTAAGTTGCTAGATACTTGCTTGTGCCCGATTTCTAGTTTTGACTTATCAATTATTCTATCCAGGTGAAGGAGCATTTGGAAATTTTTGCCATATTGAAGGGCGTGAAGGAAGAATTTTTGGAGAGAGTTGTTATGGATATGATTGATGAAGTGAGTTCCACTTTGCTTCAATGAAATCTTGCATGCTTGTGTTACTAATTCTCAGCCTTCTTTGCCTTGCATGTGTTTATTTTGTCCTACCTACCAAAAAAGCGTTTATAGTCATGCCAAGTACTCCCTGAAAATGTTTGCGGTTTGGTAATGCTAAGTGATGCACTTTGAAGGATTTTCCCCCTTTTAATTATTCTTGTCCTCAGCGATTAAATATAATAGTTAAAGACACAATCATTTGAATTGGCACAATTTAGAATTTGTTGAGCAATGTCAATGACTTATTCAGTTATTCATTTTAGATAGAGCTTGGTACAATTGGGAAGTCATTAAGCAACCACTCGACAATGTTACATTCATGTGATGTAAGATTATGTAACAGCCTTTAAGTATCCTGCACTTGACATTCTAAAAGTGTGTGCACTTTCTCATGAGTGTGTGTTTGCATGTGTTCAAAATCATGTGATTGGTTGAAGGAAGGGGACAACAATATAAGATTTTTCCATCAATTGGCCAATTTTCATAGAAGAGTCAATTTCATTGGGGAGGTAGAAAATGATGGGGGTATTCAGATGAACTATGCGTGAGGCAAGAAGTGGTTTGCTTCTTTAGAGGCCTATGTATGGAATCCACTGAAGGGAGACCCAAAGTGGAGAGATTGCATATGTCAGCAATTGATGAAGACACTAACAGATGGATGGAATCTCCACTTTTGTATCTCACATGTGAGATTCTCATTTATGATCAATGGCAACCATACTAGCTTCGTTTGTAGTTCGAGGGGTTTGAGCAAGGAGACCCTTTATCTCCTTTTCTATTCATCTTGGTGATGGAAAGTACAATGATTGAGGGGAGAAGTAGAGGAGGCTTGGAAATTTCTCATCTTCTTTTTGCTGATGAAACTATTGTATTTTGTGAGGGAAATTCCGTTCAACTTGGATGGATGCAGTGTGCTTTTCTTTATTTTGAAGCAGTTTTAGGCCCAAGAGTTATACTAAGTAAAAGCGAGCTGGTTCTGGTTGGCAATGTGATTGACGTATCAAATCTAGCCTTAATTTTGGATTGCAATCATTCCTATGACTTATCTGGGGTTGCCTTTTGGGTTCTTCTTTTAAGGCCAGAGTGGTTTGGGATGCTATTATTGAGAAGATAGAAAGAAGGCTTGCTGGATGGAGGAAGATTTATCTCTGAAATGGGGGACAACTTACTTTAAAGAAGAGTACATTTTCTTCTTTACCCACATATTTGATGTCACTTTTTGCAATGCCTATTCGTATTGTCAATAGATCGGAAAAGTTACAAAGAGATTTTTTTTTTTGTGGGAAGGAGAAAGGGATGGTCCTTAATTTGGTTTGGTGGATTGTGGGAGGGTGGGGGGAAGGGTGTTCCCCTTCGAATGAGGGTGGTTTGGGGATTTGGAAGGTAGCACTTTTAATCAAGCTCTTCTTGAAAAGTGATTATGGAGATTTGGGGTAGCAAGGGATCACTTATGAGAAGTCTTATTTTTGTTAAATATGAGGAGGGGGGGAGGGGGATGGTGGTGGTCAACAAAGGCGGTTCAAGGTTCTCATGGGGTGAACCTTTGGAAAAGTATTAGAGGAGGATAAAATTCATTCTCTAGCATATTTTTGTTGTTGGGAATGGAACATGAGTCTGGATTTGGCATGACATATGGTGTGGAGACTTTTGCCTTAAAGATTGTTTCCTCAATCTGTTTGCTTTGGCTTCAAATAAGAATGCCTTAACTGCCTCCTAGCCAGGAGAAACGATTGACATTGGAGTGAGGCATTGGACTCATTAGTTCATGAAACGGGTCCAAGATTGGGAATGGTAGTTGATGGAGAATCTTTTTGAATTTTTGTATTCCACTTTCCCTTCTAATCAAAGTGAGTGGAAAATTTGAACTTAAATCATGTTATGAAATCTTGAGTAGTTCTAGGGGTGGTACTTTTCCTTGGCAAAGCATTCGGGGAGCTAGGGTGCCTCGTAAGTTTTATTTTATTACATGGACAACAACACAATGTAAGATCTTGATTGTTGATAATTTGCAAAAGTGACACATTGCAATTATGGATTGGTTTTTTACGTGTAAGAATAGTGGAGAGACAGTGGAGCATCTTTTGTTCTGTGGTTAGGGATCGATGGTCTCTTGTGTTAGCTTTATTTGGAGTATCTTGGGTTATGTTACTTATTAAAAAAAAAGAGTATCTTGGGTTATTTCCTAGACGGTGGTTCAAATGTTGGCTTCTTGGCAATGAAGGTTCCATAATCACAGGGGTGTAGAAGTGTGGAAAGCTGCTCCTTTATGTGCACTATAGTGGCAAGAGAGGAATAGGACTTTTGATGGTGTTGAATGTCCTATTCACGTTTTTAAACAATTCCTTGTAAACATCCTTGTATTATTGGATGAATGCCCTAGGCAACATTGCTATTGTATTCTTCTTAGATTTCTTGGATTTGTTGGATTTCAGATTGTAATTGTTTAGGATTAGTTGGTTTCATGCCCTGTGTATTCCAACTAGTCCCCTGTTTGACTAAATTATTTTATTAAAAAGAAACAACTTCTCCTGCAGCTTTGTAGGTAGGTTGTGGGGAGATATGAGTGCGTACACTGTAACTTCTCATTTGCTGTGGTAATGCTTAAATTGGTTTGTTTTGCTTTTCTTTATAAACTCTTGCTTATGTTCATTATAAGTTGAATCTGTTATCTCAATGGAAAACCCAAAGTTCTGGATGGTCAACATCCACAGAGTAGCAAATTAAATTTCTTTTCGACATTGATTCTCTATTATTTGTATTGTTCTTTAAATTCATTCCATACTTGCTATTAATGGCATGTAGAGTACCGAAGAATCATCTGTTATGGTTGTTCTTCTGGACTCTATAGTCATACTGTGTAGAATAGACATCCATCTTGGAGTTCAATTGAAAATTGTAGATTTTATTATCTTAAATCTTCACGATTTTTATTATTATTATAGAAGGTTGTGTGCACTGGACATGCCACAGGAACATGGTTTAGCTTAATATTCAAGTTTATATGGTTCATCTGTTATACAAATTTTCTTCTCAATCTTGCTCTTCTCATCTGTTATTCAAGTTTGACTACTGAAAAACATTTGAGCTCTCCCTCCTTTTTTGTTTGTTTGTAATATCTTTGGGATTAAGGTAGGACGGTTCTTTGACTGCTACATTATGTCCAGGTGGGTTTGGCTGATAAAACCAACACTACTGTTAAGGCTCTTTCGGGTGGCATGAAGAGGAAATTGTCTCTTGGAATCGCACTGATAGGCGATAGTAAGGTGGTGAAACAATTTGGTTGCGCAGTTTTGTTAATTATGAATTTCCCGAAATTATTCATTATATTTCTTATTACAGGTCATTATTCTCGACGAACCTACTAGTGGAATGGATCCATACTCAATGCGCTTGACATGGCAGTTAATAAAAAAACTGAAAAAAGGCAGGATAATATTACTGACAACACATTCAATGGATGAAGCTGATGAACTAGGAGATCGAATAGCTATCATGGCTAATGGTTCCTTGAGATGCTGTGGAAGGTATATTCTCTCCCAAATTTTTTTTTTCTTGTTCCCTGACATAGTAGCAAGTGTGATAAGAGGATTGCACATTTGATTTTCCATCAAAACCTAGGTTTCTTAGAGGCAAACAAGGGGAAGACCTCGTCGTTCCCCCTTGGCATCACTTATATATGCATTCTTAGTTTTATGTAAAATTCATGAATTATATAGGAGAGTCAACATCACATGGAATACTGTTTAATATAACTAAAATTATTGTGATTTTCCCATTCTTTTAATCTTATGCTATAAACTTTCAGTTCATATGCAACTTCATCTATCTGTAAAACTACCCTTTTTTTTTTTTTTCTGGGCTTTCTTATACTTCTTGTCTTCTAAGAAAAACTAAAAAATCTAAATATAGAAAGAAAATAATATATATTTTTTCTATGGACCCCTTGGACCTTCAACCAATGAGCTGATGACAAATACATGCGTGCACATTCTAATTTAGATTCTCAACTCCAAATTCTAGTTGTTAATTATTGGTTTCATCTGTTGTCAACACTTATGGGGTTGACATGAGGGGGTAGGGATGGCTATATTTCTGGGAGCTAACCTCTTTTGGATAATGTGTTAGTAGATTTCATCAAGTCCCTTAAATTTGTGAAGAAACCATAGATTGAGAAAGGTAGAACAAATGATTGGAATGTAAGTCTTTTTGAGATCTTTAGAAAGATGAAAATCTAATGCCAATATTTTGAGAGGCTATTGAACTATTTGGTTAATATGAAGAGATGGGGATTCTGAAAACATTCATTCTAAATAGAATAAGGGCTTTAGAAAAAATCAAGGAGATTAGCATTAAGGAAGAAGTTAAGAACCACATAGATCAAATAATTACAAGAAGTTGATTAAGTTATTGGACTCAACAAGTTCACAAGATTAGGATTTTGACCTACAATCTTATTATTGGGTTTTGGGTGAGTTTCCTTAGCGTATAATTTGGAGGGTTAAAAGTTACTATAAATGTAGCTCTTAATTTTTTTGTTTGGACAGTGGCTCATGGTAAATTTTTTTTTGTTTTTTTTTTTTGGATAAATAAAGTATTTTATTCATAGAAAGGAGAGCTTGAAATGGTGAGCTTCCTTAAAAAATTACAAACGAATATCCAAATGATCCAACAAATCAACTATAGAGCAACATGAAATCCCCCAATCGTAGTATAATATTCATACAAAGTTCTCAGGAAAGTATTCTTAATATCCTGTTTATGACTTCTCTTCATCTTCAAAAGTCCTGCGATATCTCCCTCTCCAAATGGTCCACATGATACAGTGAGGAGTTGCCTGCCAAACAACTTGGTTTTTATAGCGACCAAACACTCCCCTCCATGATAACATCAAGTCTATCACCTGCTTGTGCATCACTCAAGCCACTCCAAAAGCTGTAAGTGCAAAGGACCACAACTCATGGGCAAATAGACAATGAAGATTGAAGAAGAGGATGCTCTATTGTTTTCCAACTACACTTGCACATTAAACATCTGTTGACATCACCAACTTACTTTTAATAAGATTATCCAAGGTTAGTATGGACTTCAAAACTGCAGTCCATACAAAAAAAGGCCAACTTACGCAGTACCTTGTTACCCCACACACCTTTCCAAGGGAGCGGATGTGCTAGAACATGTCTCAAATACTCAGAGTAGGATTGTACACTAAACTGCCATTTCCCATTTGGATTCCAAACTAAGCAATCCTCATGTCCTTTCGAAATTTGCTTGAATAAATCAGATCCATTAGTTCATTCACTCCTTCTAGCTGCCAATCATGAAAGTCCCTAAGGAATTAGGTTCAAACACAAGCTTCTAGTGTCCCCTCTAAGAGTATACAAGGAATGCATTGAAGCATCCTTCTCCTCTGCAATCAGATATAATTCTGGGTACACATCCTTCAAAGAATGGTCTCCACACCAAATATTATGCCAAAACCTGATTCTCTTACTATTCCCTTAAGAGTTGATAATCTGAGAAAGAGAAAGTAGGTGATAGGTGATTAATATTGTTTTCCATTCCTTTGGGATTCAGTGGGTGATACTGGGGCGGGTTGTGGATCTTTTGTTTGGATGGTATAATTGGTTTGGGAAGCATTCTTCGGACGTTTGGAATCTAGTTCCTTTGTGCTTGATGTGGTCAGTTTGGCGGGAGTGTAACAGATGCACTTTCGAGGATTTGGAGAGTTCTGAGAGTCAGTTACTTGAGTGTTTTGCTCAATAGTTGTTTGATTGGTCTTGTACTTGGGGATTTACTATAAATTCTACTGTTAATTTTATAGATTCATTGTGTTCAGTTCATACTACCCATGTTATGTAATTATTTGACCCTCCTGTGTTCATACTTTATGCACACAGAGGTGTCATTTTTTTAATAAAACTCCTTTACTTGTACAAAAAAATAAAAAATAAAAATATTGTACTTGCAAAGCAAGTGGCAAGAGAATTGATCATCTTCTTGTTCATTGTGCATGGATGGGGAGTTATGGTTGTTGGTTGTTTCTGTGTTTCAATTACTTTGGCTTATACCTATGTCAGTGGTGGAGCTTTTGGGATGGAAAGAAAGTAGTTTTCTAACACCAGAGAAGCCTTGTTTGTAATGCTATTCCACTTTGTCTTATGTGGGGTTTATGGAGGTAGAGGAATGCTTAAATATTTGACAGAACTGAGTATTCAGTGATATGGTTGAAGTCTGTATTCTGAGATATCTTTTCGTTTAGATGAGCATTATTGGGGATTCCTCTTCTCTTTCTTTTCTGGAGTTTCTAGATATTTGTAATTTAGAGCTTTGCCGTATTTTCTTTTTTTAATCTTTCTTCTTTATCTGCCACTTAAACAGAGAATAAGAAATGCCAGAACCAATCAGAATTATTGTTCGTCTGTCAAGCCAAAACTGCACTTAAGCCTTCCACATCTACATATTATTCTGCACCCTACAATCCTACCATGTTTATGTTGGTGAAACATCAGTATCAATAGAAAGTGTGACAATAGATATTATGCATGCCACAGACTAACATCCCCCTCCCAAGCAGGGTGGCAACAATATCATGCTTACCACAGACCAACAAGAGATAACTGCACTTAATTTTTTTTCCCCTTATTTGCCAACTAATTTCAAATGTAATCATTCCTGAAAGAAGTGAAAAAAGCTCTATTCAAGTTGACTATCATCCTTTTCAACTTTTCGCCATCTTGGTCTTCCTCATTAAGGTCATTCTAGAATTCCCTCTGAGGACGACCAAAGATTTTCATCAAACTGCAACCCTTCAAGTTGCGTTGAAATTTGTCATTAAAGTATTTTATTCATAAAAATGCTTGCCTCCATTTTTGGAATGCATAAGTTATTACTAATTGAATCATATGATAAAAATAACTGGACATACTGTTTTTACTTTTATGAGAAGTTGATTTAAATATCTCTAAGATTCCTTGTTTTAAATGTTTATTTTTTCAACAGTTCCCTTTTCTTGAAGCATCAGTATGGGGTTGGGTATACTCTGACACTAGTGAAGGTGTGCTTTTATTTCTGTTTATCTTTCTCTTCATTCCATTGAATGGCTGTTTGTTTATAAGTTCTGAGCACTGACGTGCCATCTGATGGCTTTATTGTCTCTTCCTTGCAGTCTGCACCTACTGCCTCTGTAGCTTCTGATATTGTGTACCGACATATTCCATCAGCAACATGTGTGAGTGAGGTATTGCTCCCACTCTATACCTCAATTGTTTTGCTAATCGGTTAGAAGTCTCGTGTATATCTTTTACCATATACTTTGTCTCATGTATAACTACGAAGAAGATGGTGAAACCTTTTACTTGAATAGGCCAATATCTCTGTTTACAATGATTTTTGATGAGATCTGTCAATCATAATATGTGGGGCTAGTTTGAAATTTAACATATATTCTCCTTGTTTAATATTTTGCCTTAGTTTTTTTACCCATTGTATATGACTTAATGGTATGATAAAATATGCCCCGATCCTTGGTGTGGTGCTAAACGGTGAGGTGCGGTTGGCAATCTTGCTTAGTGCACATACATGTGTGTAAACTATATAAGAGTGCTATGGCAAAAAATCCTTAGATATACCTGATGTTGCTAATGCTGATATTCCCTTTCACTTGCAGGTTGGAACTGAGATTTCCTTCAAGCTTCCTCTAGCATCTTCATCATCCTTTGAAAGTATGTTCAGGGAAATTGAAAGTTGCATGAGAAGGTCTGTTTGTAACTCCAAAACAAGTGGGTCTGAGGACAAAGACTATCTTGGCATCGAAAGTTATGGAATATCTGTAACAACTCTGGAGGAGGTATTCCTGAGAGTTGCAGGATGTGACTATAATGAAGCTGAATGCATTGAGCATAAAGAAGACATTTGTTTACCTGATGCTGTGGATTCTCAGGCTTCTCATGATCATGTGCCCAAAAAACTTGGAAATTACAAATATATTCTTGGGGTCATATCAACCATAGTAGGGAGAGCTTGTGGCTTAATTTTTGCTGCAGTTCTAAGTTTCATAAACTTCTTAAGTATTCAGTGCAGTGGCTGTTGTTTCATTTCAAGGTCAACATTTTGGCAACATTTTAGAGCGCTGTTCATAAAAAGGGCGATATCGGCTCGGAGAGACCGCAAAACGATTGTTTTCCAGCTTCTAATTCCTGCAGTCTTCTTGCTTATTGGACTTCTTTTCCTCAAGCTCAAGCCACATCCTGATCAGCAGTCTCTGACCTTTACAACTTCACAATTTAATCCTCTATTAAGTGGTGGTGGTGGTGGTGGTCCGATTCCTTTTGATCTATCGTGGCCTATTGCAAAGGAGGTTTGTTAATCATGTTAATTCATGTTGATGTTCCATCTTTTTCTTTGTGATGTCTTGTGTTGTTAAAGTCTTCAAAGTAGTGGATTTACCTACATACTGATAGCATGCCTATGTAGTGATTTCTTCCTTTTAAAAAGCTATATGTGCTGCAGATTGCACAGTATGTTGAAGGGGGTTCGATTCAAAGCTTTAAACCAAGTGCATATAAATTCCCAGACTCAGAAAAGGCATTAGCCGATGCAATCGAGGTGGCAGGGCCAACTTTGGGACCAGTTTTACTTTCAATGAGTGAATTTTTGATGTCTAGCTTTAATGAATCCTACCAGTCAAGGTGTGTTAACCCAAATCTCTGATTTACTTCATTCGTTTTGAATTTCTGTCAATTATTAAGATGATGGTAGTATAACTCATGGAAATCAAAATCATAGTTGTGGAAAGAATATTGGTGATACCCAAACAGAAATGTGAACTTCATGCAGTCCTCTACATTGTTAGTAAATTATGTCCTTTAGAGATTATCACAATGTAGGTGAAACAAATAAAGATAATCCTATAGAAGGCTTTGAGTTGTGTATCTGCTAGTAATTTTCATCCTCCCCATATTTGGACTTTCTCGTGATTTCATTGGCGTTTTAACAAAATAATAATAGAATAGATGCTGATATTCAACAATGTGAGCTACTGGAAATTAACTTGAATATTTGAAGTTTGTTTTAAGATTTTAATACATGCTTATATGCAGGTATGGGGCAATTGTGATGGATGATCAGAATGAAGATGGAAGTTTAGGGTACACTGTACTACACAACAGTACTTGTCAGCATGCTGCTCCAACATTTATCAATTTAATGAATGCTGCGATTCTTAGGCTTGCTACTCAAAACAAAAATATGACAATTCAAACACGTAATCATCCTCTGCCAATGACAGAAAGTCAGCACTTGCAACATCATGTATGCTACCCCTATAGTTATTCTTTAAGTATGATTACATAATAAGTCTTGCCATAAACCTAAATTTTTCCACAAATGTAAATAATGATGCATTAAACCCTCTTAAATTACATCAATAAGAACTATCAAACCCCTTTTGAGGTTAGTTGGCTTTTATGTACTTTAGGCTTGATTAGTTGAGGTTTTTTATTTGGGATTTTCTATCCCTTTTCTTTTGGCCTGACTTTGGATTGTTGTACGGTACTATTTTGTACTGGTGGTTCTTTCAATAATATTCTTACTGATTCATCAAAAAAAAAAAAAAATAAAAAAACTATCAAACCCCTAAAAAAAACAAAAAATTATGCACATTCATGAGAACATGATTTTCTTACTATGGAAATGCTTGAGGGTTTTCTTTTAACTGTATTGGGAATTGAATCTCTTATATGTTAAATACACCACTGTGTTGTTATCTTGTAATAAATCCTTTTTCTGGTATATTGATTAATGCATTCCTATCATTTCATGATTTTTATTTTAAGATTACCTTTGGACGCTATGTGATTGGGAATATGGGAAAAATTCTAAAATGATAGTGTGCCCACTCAAACAATCTGGAACATTTTTATTTTACCTCTAGACAAATTGTCAAGCAGGCATCCTTTTGGAAAGAGCATTAGAATGTAAACTGTAATTTTTCAGGAGGAGCTTGATACACATCCTCTGCATTTGAGCTTCTTCCATTTAAAAAAAGATAAAGAAAAAAAAAAAAAAAATCTAAATTTTGATATGAATGACATATCACAAGCCATTAAACATTCTCTAATAATAGAGAATACATAGTGTCTGCTAGCTACAACCTTCACTTCTTTTCTATTCCACTTCATTAACTTTATCATGATTTCTTGTGTTCAATGTAAAACGCACGGCATGTGCTTTCGTATTGTAATTGTTTGATAGTTTTCTTGGCATGAAAACATGGCAAAGATAGGAGTTTCCTTGTATCATTGTCTGTACTGAGGTTGCCATTTTTAGTTATAATCATGTGTTATTAGCCCTACCAATGATAATATCTCAAGATCTATCTCAAGATCATGATGTAGTTGGCTCTGTATTTTTTTTTTTTTTGAGGGGGGGGGGGGGGGTGTGGAATTTATATTTGATTGATACAAGAAGATTCATGTATTTTCATTTTCACTTTGTAGGATCTTGATGCATTCTCTGCAGCAATTGTTGTTATCATTGCCTTCTCTTTCATTCCTGCCTCATTTGCTGTTCCTGTTGTAAAGGTATTTCCTAGAACACTACATCTCAAATATCTACTATGGAAATTGTGTATGGTCTTTTTTACTCCCAGCATCATATAGTGTTGTTCTAAGTTTACTTATCTCAAAAAAAAAAGGGGGGTTGGGGGGGAAGAATAGTGTCATTTGAAGTGGGAATATAAATAACCTCTTGTTTAAATGGCCACCCCTCCTCCCCCTTTTAGGAGTAAGGTGGAGGGTGAGGTTGTGGGTTCAAGACCCATTGGGTGTGTGTATAATTAAAAAGAAAAATTGTGTCTGTCTTGCAAATAATGGTTTAACTTTAACAGCATCCCTTTTAGGAAAATCTGACAACGATGGCATATCATTTGTTTTTTTAATAAGATGCCAGGATATATATTGGCGACCATGTTCAAGGGTACATTTCATTGGTGCTAGATTAAATAATAGTAATTGTGTCAATGACGATGATGATGATAAATGGAGAGAACATTCATTTATATGAACATGGCTTGCGTGCATTATTACCTTGTAGTTTTGATAAAAGACTGAAATGCACGCTACTTAACCATATAAATCCATTATTTTTTAGTAATATATATGAATAGAGAGATAAATGGTAGTTTTGATAGAAGACTAAAATGCAGATGAGTAACTCTAAGCTCCAGGACTTGCTTAGTGCTTAATGCAAGGCTAGGTAGCGTATTTTAAATTAACATCACTGTTCCATCTTGTTGCCTGAATCAAACAAATAGATATAAGGAGTCAAGCCTGAAGACAAATCAAGCCTGTATATATTTACGTTTGGAGACCAATCAACTAATGAGATCTCTTGGCAAGGAAAAATGTAATGCAAATGATCAACTGTCCTGTCAGTGCACTTGCAGATGCAACATTGATCCAGTATTATGTATTTATGTTTAAATATAGTCTCTTATGAGAACATTGGCTAAATAAATTTATGGGAGTACTGACTTAAGAATGTGTAACTTCTTTCTTTAGCTCATGCACCGTAAGCATTCTCTAATTTTATTTTTTGGCATAATAGTTTCTATGATCTTAATGCAGGAACGTGAAGTAAAAGCTAAACATCAACAACTAATTAGTGGGGTATGTTTGTCCTACAGAAAAAGAAAAAATATGGCTTCTTATATTTCATTCTTTTAGTACTACTATGGAATCAGTTTTATGACTATATCCCTGTGCAGGTTTCCATACTTTCATATTGGGCTTCTACATATATATGGGACTTTGTCAGCTTCTTAGTTCCTTCATCTTTTGCAATAATTCTTTTTTACATCTTTGGTACGTCCCTGAACTCTCACTTCAAATTTTATCTTTTTAATGAATATAGACTTACTTGGGGTTAACTTTGGTCACTTTCATAAGTGAATTAATTGATACTAATGCTGGGAAAAAATGAAAAAACAAAGCTAACCCCCCGCCCCCCACTCTCCCCCTTTAATTATTCAAATCCTGGCTCTGTTGAAAGTTTTACGACAATGCTATGGAGATATGTTAGATTTTTGAACCCATGTTTCAATATATCATAATCCTTACCATCTTGCTAAGGTTCTTTTTTTGTTTTTTAATTAATTTTTTTTTTGATAGGTAATAAAAATTTATTGCATCAAAATGGAGTAAACCCCAGTACACAGGGAGTATACAAAAGGAATACTCGAGAAAAAAAATTTAGCAATACAAAAATCTTATAATTAATAATGTAATATTAAATAAAGGGAAAAGTACATAACCCCCCTCCCCTTTCATGTGGTTTCTCCATAAAACATGGAATCCCCCTAAAGTTGTTACTTTTTTTTTGGATGGACAAGGAAGTTTCATTGTTCCCTGTGGTATTGTTTTAAGTGTAAACTGTTAGTTGTGTAACGCTTAACCTCATGAGGTTTTTTAGTGTAACACAAAACCCTTGTGGTTTTGTTTTATGCTAACTATCTAAGGAAATGGCATATCATTGTTGTAAATTGGTGTTGCATGTGTAAGATGAGTGGGGAAGCTACCGATAATTTGCTTCTTTATTGCGACATAGCTAGAGAGCTATGGACCATGGTTTTTAATTTCTTTGGGGTTCAGTGGATTATGCCTCAAGGTGTGGCTCAGTTGTTAGCATGTTTGCAAGGCAGGTTTTGCCAACACCATAGTATTGACATATGGAAGGTGATCCCTCATCGCCTCATGTGGTGCATTTGGATAGTTAGCATAAAACAAAACCACAAGGGTTTTGTGTTACACTCAAGGTGTGGCTCAGTTGTTAGCATGTTTGCAAGGCAGGTTGGCCAACACCATAGTATTGACATATGGAAGGTGATCCCTCATTGCCTCATGTGGTGCATTTGGAGAGAAAGAAATGCTATGATCTTTGAATGGTGTGAAAGTTCAGTTTTAGACCTAAAACTTTTATTGCTCATATCATTATTTGAGTGGATGACAGCTTTAGGATAGTTTTCCTTTTCTAACTTACTTGAGATGTTTGATCTTTGTAATTTTCGTTCTTAATTGTTGGTGTATCTCTTGTATATTTCCTGTGGACTTAGGTCGTGCCCCTTTTGTTCTTTTTTAATGTACTATTTACTTATAAAAAAGGTATCAGGAAAGTAAAAGGGGTGAGAGAAAGGAAAAGAGTAAGTGATGAAGGCATCTCTTTGCAGTCTGTTTTTCTCTGTGTGTGTGTATTTTGAGAGGGGGGTGGGGGACAAATGGAAGGATTCTCCTCCCCTCTGGGCCTACCGTATTGCTTGTTGCAAATGTGGGTGTCGAGGAAAAACAGAAAGAGAGGAAATTTATACCTATTCTTTTTCATTTCATTAGGCTGACTAGATTTCCTGTTTTATCCTAGAAAACCCAATAACAAAAGTGAAGGTAGCTTTCCTTACTTTCCCTTCCCTCCACCCTGTTAAAAGACTTATAGATTAATAATTACTCCTTCATATTATCACTATGTTTTACATTATTGTCAAGATTTATGCTCTTTTTGTTTTTTGTTTTTTTCTTCTTATTGTTATATTTGAAATTTTTGTAGGTCTGGATCAGTTTATTGGAAGAGGTTGTGTCTTGCCAACAATTATCATGTTTTTGGAGTATGGATTATCAACTGCATCATTGACTTATTGCCTTACATTTTTCTTTTCTGACCACACCATGGCGCAGGTGGACACTTTCACTTTTCAATGCCGATTTTAACTTCCATTGCATTATTCTTATAATTTCAAGAGTGCTTACATTCTCACTCTTCTTGCAGAATGTGGTCCTCTTGGTACACTTTTTCACTGGACTCATTCTTATGGTTATCTCATTCATTATGGGGCTTATAGCGTCAACAGCAAGCGCAAATTCTTTTCTCAAGGTTGTAGACTTTTTCTGTTTTAGATGGTCAATTGAGGGTGTAGACGGCATTCATTATGATGGCTTTAACTTCAAACCTATCTATTAATCAACAATGGAGTTAAGAGATTTAAATTTTAATTTAGATAAATGGTGATAAATGTCCATCTTGAGACCTTCCATAAGATAAAGTCCCCAGCACTATTCTGTGCCCTAATGACAGCATGTGCAAATTCCTTTCCTAATATTGTATTATTATTTTCATCTGCAATGCCTTATACCATCAGAAAAGCAAATGATTGCTTCCAGAATTTTGTGTTTCTAACCAGTTTTTCTTTGATTTTATTGCTGTATAACCTTTCGAATACTACCAAGAGCAATGAATCTAATATTACATCACTGGATAAAAAGTTACTTATATGTTGTAACTAAATATTTCTGCCTCCATATATAGCCAGCCTTTTCTCTGATAATAACTGTCTTATTCCTTACTTTTGTATGTATCCTTCAGAATTTCTTCAGATTATCCCCAGGGTTTTGCTTTGCTGACGGGCTTGCTTCTCTAGCTCTGCTACGGCAAGGGATGAAAGATAAATCAAGTGATGGGGTCTTTGATTGGAATGTTACTGGCGCTGCCATTTGTTATCTTGGTCTTGAGGTTCATTTATTATCTCAGTCCTGCATGAAGCTTTTCTACTATATGCTTGATGCTTTTCTGCTGTATGCTTGTATACAATTTCATATCTTGACCAGCCTTTGGATCGCATTCATTGCACATTAAAATTTGAATGAGGGTTGTATAATAAAACAAAAAATTATAATAGTTTAAAGGTACAACTGCTTAGCCCGTCAAGGATGAATTCCGCTGGATTACCTGGCTCTAGCAGGTGGGTCAGTTGCTTGTAGGTTTTATTGCCTAGAGAAGAAGAAAATAAAAATATATTAGTGGGAAAAGGGGGTTTATCTTTTTCAGTTATCAATTGCCTGTAACTGATTATTAGTCGAGAGTGGCCTTTTTCACTTGGACAGCAGCTCTAGGCAAGATTCTCACTACAGAAAATCTTAGAAAAAGGAGGGTAATCATCCTTGATTGGTGCTGCATGCGTAAGTCGAGTGGAGAGTCGACTAACCATTTGCTGCTGCACTGCCCAGTTGCCTGGGAGTTATGGAGTATGGTTTGTATCCTTTTTGGTACCTTCTGGGTAATGCCCAGGAGTGTGGTTGATCTTCTTACATGCTGGAAGGGTTCGCTTGGTAATTCTGAGGCTGGAAAGGTTTGGAAAATGATCCCTCACTGCATTATGTGGTGTCTTTGGCGGGAAAGAAATGATAGAACTTTTAGTGGAGTGGAAAAATCCATCCTGGCTCTCAAATTCTATTTTCTGCACACTCTCCTAGACTGGTCAAAGGCTTCTCACTTAGATTTCTCAAGTTCCTTGTCTGATTTAGTAGACCTATGTTCTGCTAGGCTTTGATGTTTTTATCTTCTTTTTCTTTTTCAATCAGGTTCACTACCTGTGTACTTGTTTGGTTCTTTTCCTTTTAATGAAATTATTACTTATCAAAAAAAAAAAAAAAAAAAAAAGCAAAAGAAGAACCTAAGCCTTAAAATAAGGCCGAATGAAGAAACGCTTGTTTAAGCAGGGAGAAAAAAACTTTTTATTTTTAATAATAAATCCTAGTTTGAGTAGGATTGTCCCACTTTTTTTTTTAATTGGTGGCCAAACTAAAGAACCCTAATCAGAGAAAGAGGACCCCATTAGGAAAAAAAAAGACAAATAATTAAATTGAAAAAGGATAGCAACTCAGATTAGGTAAGTTCGGTAATTTCATATATTTCTGGATAATATTGTCCAACAAATCTTTCATCACTATCCATCCTTTTGTACCAGTTATATATGAAGCTAAGGAGCAACATCCTCTTTCCTATTGAAGTATTTGAATGTTTTTAAGTGTTGTTTAATAACAAACTAGCCACTTTTTATGTCAGACCTGGAACCATCAATTGAAATTCATATGCAGTCCATTGGCCATATGGTAAACCAGTTTTATTCTCTTTAGGTAAAAAACGGTTTGGAAGATCACAAAAGTGATAGAATGTCCTCTCGACATTGGGTTGCTTGAACCTGGAGCTTAACCTGAGTCTGTTGGTGATGCAGGAGCATCTTTCCTAGTCTTTTAATTGCTTTGCAGCCATGTAATTAGTTTTGAGACAACCTTGTACTTGCTGTCTCAAAAGCCTAACAACCTAGTACTTGGTATATCTTGTAACCAATTAGATTTAGGCCATGTGCAGCCAATAGGAAGGCTTGGTTGAGTTGGTTAGTTTGTTAGGGGTTGTTAATTATTCAGCCAATGGGCTTTTAGCATAGGATAGCAAATCATAGGGCTGCATCCAGCAGCCAATCAGATTGTACCTGAGGCATGCTATATAATGCATGACCTTGCCTTTGTAAATTCAGTTTTAGAGTTGAATTTTGTTAATGAGAATTGTTAGCCTTTTGTGCTATTTCCTTTTAGAGATGGACTTCTCTATGAAGAGGCTTTATGCTGCCTAGTTACTACCCGAGAGTATACATCAGTTGGTCTCGTCATTTATGGCTAATTGGTAAGGACTAGAAGGTTAGACCTTCACGTCTTCCCAATTTTCTCATGCCACAGTCGTAATATAGACATCCGTCTTCAGATCACCCAATAACTGTGATCTTCCAGTTTGACATTGATGTGGCTTGTGCGCCCATTTTTGCTGATCTATTTTATTATGATCAGTTGGTTCATGTAATAAAGTGGCAAAACAACTTTTAGCTTGGTGCCGTTTAGATATCTAGAAACTAAATTTTCACGTGGAATGATAAATGTTTATTTGATGAAATAAAACTGAAAGAAAATGAAGTATTTTTATTTTATATAATAAAACTGTTACGTGGCTACTCCGGCTCAAATGGCACTTCTTTCTATAATAAGAAAGGGTGGAGAGTAAGGTTGTGAGTTCAAAACCCATTGGTTGGTGCATGTGTAACTCACCAATAAAAAAAAATGATTTATGGCTGGGATTTGGATGGACTTCTACTGGTAGATGCCACTTTGTAGCAATACACTCTACCCACATCTTGCTGCATTAGTTGAAAAGTTAAAGCACGAGTGTAGGAATCTTATTGTTTTTGTATTCTTTTTAAATGTGTGTTTGAAATTGAAATGAAAATTGATCTTAAAGATGGACTTCATCTGATTCCATTCAATTATCTTACCTGTGGCAGAGCATTGGTTACTTCCTCTTAACACTTGGCCTTGAACTGTTGCCTTCTCACAAATTGACTCTTGTCACAATCAAAGAGTGGTGGAGGAGTATTAAAATTCTCCAGTGTGGCACTTCTAGTTATTTAGAACCTCTGATGAAACCCTCCTCGGAAACTGCTGCTCTTGATCTTGATGAAGACATAGATGTGAAAACAGAAAGAAGTAGGGTCCTTTCTGGTTCAATTGATAATGCCATCATCTACTTGCATAATCTTCAGAAGGTACTACTTGAAAAATTACTTGTTCTTAAGGTCTACTTATGTAATGCCAATACAAAACCATTGCATAATCCTATTATACCACTTTTAGGTGTATCCTGGAGGAATGCATCACAGCGCAAAAGTTGCAGTACAGTCACTGACTTTCTCAGTTCAAGCAGGCGAATGTTTTGGATTTTTAGGAACAAATGGAGCTGGGAAAACCACTACACTTTCAATGCTGTCTGGTATGTAAAATTCTGTACTGATACATGAGTCATTTATCTGTGGAAAATCTAAGCATATCTCATCCTGCAATGAACTTTCTAATTCAATTAATTTTTTGGAGGAGCCAACTTTTTTTTTTTTTTTTGAAAGAAATAATTGAGTACTCTATTATATAGTGTATGTTGTCCCTCTTAGTTGTTTCATATTTTTATATCTAAATTTCTGAGGTTTTATGTGATCCCCAACTTGATGGGCTTTATAAGAACATGACAATGATGTGGATATTATAAACTTCTACCAGTGTCAAAAGTTCTGATTTTTTATAATTAATAATTAAATTACCTGGAACTCTGTCTGCATTTAATTAGATTAGCATCTTTCTGAATTTTGAAATATTTAATGTGGTAACTGTTTTTTACCATATATTTACCATGCAGGAGAAGAATCCCCAACTGATGGAACTGCTTTTATTTTTGGCAAAGATATACGTTCCAATCCCAAGGCTGCTCGTCGGCATGTATATCTTCATTTATTCATTCTTTTCTTTTCTTTTTCTTTTTTTTTTTTTTCTTGAATGTAGACTCACTATCTGTAATATAGCGGTGGAACTTAGCTAACTTGTTTTCTTTTATTATTCAATTTCAGATTGGGTATTGCCCACAATTCGATGCTCTATTAGAATTTTTAACTGTTCAAGAGCATCTTGAGCTTTATGCAAGAATAAAAGGAGTTCCAGAATACAGGATAGATGATGTATGTATATTTGCTCAAACCTTATAGTTTATTTTACTGCCTTGAGCAGGTGTTTAAATCAGAATCTCGGCTTGATCTGGTTATTGTTCTCAAATATTTATTTATTTATTTTAGATAGGTAGTAGGAATTTGTATTAAAATTCAAAATAAAGAGTACACCAGTTCTTTGAAGCGGTGAGTATACTAGATTTTACTCACCTAATACCCATGGAACTCTAAAAATGCAGTCATTGATATCTTCAATATTCTTTGGTTTGCCTGCATCTAATGATAGCCAATGAAGTAAGGAGCTGACAAACATCAATTTAACCCTCACAATCGACAATTCCTGCCCCTCAAAAGTTCTTCTATTTCTCTCCCTCCGCAAAATTCACATGCATGATGGTAAAGCTCTATGTCTGAAGGAGCTTGGCTTCCTTCTTCAACCTTTAAGCATCATATACACAGATTTAGGCATCACACACCAAACGCCATTCATACAATTCTTACACATACAACACCAATCAACCATGATCATTCCTCGCATTTGAGATTTAGTTCAGGATTTCGTCTGAATCAAGTTTCTTGCACAATCAAATATTAAATGTTTTACATAGTAGAAATTGTCTTTAACTTTAATCGTGTGATTTGGTGTACAGTGACAGTCATGTTTTGGATATTAATGCCTCAAGCTATCTGAACAGGTTGTAATGGAAAAACTATTGGAGTTTGATTTGTTGAAGCATGCGGACAAGCCATCATATTCCCTTAGTGGCGGCAACAAGCGCAAATTATCTGTTGCAATTGCTATGATAGGAGATCCTCCTATAGTCATTCTAGATGAGCCATCCACAGGTAAGTTTGATTAATAATTTGTATCATAACTTTTGTTATCAAATATGGTTAAAAGTATGGTTTCCAATGGTAAACTTGCCTCATAGTTTGAGTTATATGATTTTATAAGAGAGTATGACTTTGGATAGAATAGAATGGAGGAAAAAAATACATGTGGCCAATCCTGATTAGTCTGTTGAGGATCCATAGCCGATCCCAAAATTTTGGGACTAAGGCTCTATTTCTGTTGTTATTGTATTGTTTCTAATTTAGGTATAAGGGGAATAAGTCCAAATTAACATAAAAAGTATAGAATTTTGATCCCCATTAATTCGTTGGATTAGTCTGAAAGATATTTCTAAAATTTACAATGCCCAAACGTTGAATTCATTCAAGGTTTGCAAGCCAATCTGCTACTAGAGTAGCTTTATTATGTATAGAAGAAAAATTGATTGCCCTAGGTCTAAGAAGTCCAGCTCAGATGTAAACGAGGAGCCCAAGTGGGTCGGACTTATGGGCTTCCTTAGCAAGGAGATTGATGGCAGCCTGAGTTTTGACTGGAGGTATTGGCTATAAATCTTGTGATGTACTTATTCTAGAACTACCTAAATAGTCCATAGTTCTGAAACTATGACAGTGATACAGCATCTGGCAACATTGACTGGAGAATCTAACCAACCACTGTCCAGCTGGTAACCATAACCCCCATCACTTCCACCATTACCACTATCTGCTCTGCTGCCATTACTGCTAATTCTTAGACAACCACAATTTCTGTCGCGCCTCCTACTATGTATCAAACCTAACAATTTTACCTACACCACTCTTCTCACAATTGTTGTCATTGCTGGCAGCCCTGCCACTACCATTTTCCTTTAGGTTCTGGAGTTTAACCCCCACCCCCCCCCCAAAAAAAAAGAAAAAAAGAAAAAAAAAAAAAAAGAAGAAGCTGTTGAATTATTAGTAACGCTTCTATCTGCTTGATATAAAATGTTGCTGCTTCCTGTCAGTTTAAGCCTTTGGCATTGTCAGTTCCAACAGGGTATATGAATCCTAAAACACCTCACTTGTTTCAGTTTCAATTTCAGCATGTATTTATTTTCTCCAATTCCATTTCACCAATTCCATTTGAAGGTCCACATGCAATTTCAAGCCTGCACGTGGGGTGGGATGTCATTCTGTGCTTGATGTACATTTTGGCTATTCCTAAGAGTTTAGACTTTCTCTTCTGATGATATCTAGCAATTTCATTGTTCCAAACTGCATTGTATTACCTTCATCCAGTTAGATTGAATCTCTGATTTTTAAATCAAATGCTTATTTCACACTTCATCCTCTTAGTAGATAAGTAATTCTGACGAAAGTAATTATTACATTTGATTCTTATATATTGCAATATTTTCCTAACATTCTTGGTGCAACTCTTTCAATATATTATCTTTAAAAAAAGAAAATTTATGGTCCTGGGGCTAAGTGATTTTTGAATTCTGAATCACTTATGTTTGAAGTGTTATTTTCCTGAAATCAAATAAGCTAGGGGTGGGTTATTTATTAAGCTTATGTTTAAAGTGTTCTTTTCCTCGAACCCAATATGTTTGGGCTGGGTTATTCATTAAGCTTCTTAAGGTATTAATAATTTTCTGAAGCTCCTAGCAAATCTTAATATTATCTGATGAGGTATGTCTGAAACAGATAGAACTCATTTCGTTTTTTATATAAGTAACTGAATTTCATTATCAAACAATAAAACGCACAAAATAAAATGCTATCCCATTACATGTGGTGTATACAACTCAATATTATCAAAGGTTAATCTGTTCTATGCACTTACATGGGCAAGCTTGTTTACATTCATTACTTAGACTCAGTTCCATTACAGAATTCTTTCTTTGACTTTGGAAGAATTTTTTATATTATAAATGTTGTTTAGAGGAGAGTGATTAATGCATTAGTGAGAAAGAGTGAGTTGATTCAAGTTAAGGGAACAAAAAAAGATAGAGGAAGACCAAAAATAACATTAATAGAAGTAGTAAAAAGGACATGTCAATTAAAGAAATAATAGAGAGTATGACTTTGGATAGAATAGAATGGAGGAAAAGAATACATGTGACCGACCCTGACTAATCTGTTAAGGATTTATAGTTGACCCCAAAATTTTGGGACTAAGATTGGTGGTGGTTGTATAAATATTGCTTTCTTTACGTACAATGTAAAATGTGTTTGAAGAGCCATAGTAGATAACATCCTTGAATCCAGGCAACTGGTCCAAAAGCCTTAATTTATAATTAGTGCATCTAACAGTCTGACAGTTCAAAGCCTTTTATACACGAAATTGCTCTCTTCAATTTGTCCATAAGTATTATGTTGAAATGCACGATATGAAATTATATGAGTCATGTCAGCTTCTTAGGGTCCTTGGAGGCTACCAATTATTGACCTTCAAACTCATCCTCAACAAAACCCCTCTTTACCTACATGTAGGTTTTATCTAGTAGTTATGCATTGCTTGCTGATCCTCTTAGTTGTTTATGCATGAATCAATTGCAAAGACATCCTCCCTACCCAAGCCTTTATGAAAATGTTACATGTTTCTTATAACATCTTCTATTCTTTGTCAATGTTATTTCCACTCAACTAGTTTGTCATTGTTACTAATAAATAATAATTGTAGGTATGGATCCTCTTGCCAAACGATTCATGTGGGAAGTGATATCTCGTTTATCTACCAGACGAGGAAAGACAGCGGTAATTCTTACAACGCACAGCATGAATGAAGCTCAAGCTCTGTGCACAAGGATTGGGATAATGGTAAAGATTCTGTGCTCCCTACTAGCCTGAATAACTTGCTAAAGTCAATTAATCATTATTTGGTTTTTTTGTGTTTGTTTTGAAGGTTGGAGGTCGACTAAGATGCATTGGGAGTCCCCAGCATCTGAAAACAAGATTTGGAAATCACCTTGAGCTAGAGGTATGTATGATGACTTATGAGCATTTGGAGCATTTTCAGGACTCTAATTATCTGTTCCCTGTCCTCAGGTAAAACCTACTGAGGTCAGTTCTGTGGACTTGGAAAAACTTTGCCGGATTATTCAAGAAAGGCTTTTTGACATTCCTTCTCACCCAAGAAGTTTACTTGATGACCTTGAAGTTTGCATCGGGGGTATTGATTCCATTGCATCAGAAAATCCATCAGCAGCAGAGATTACCTTGTCAAGGGAAATGATAATTTCAATTGGACGCTGGCTTGGTAATGAAGAACGAACAAAGACACTTGTGTCTTCAACACTATTTTCTGATGGGAATTTTGGTGAACAGTTATCTGAGCAGTTGGTTCGACATGGTATGTGTTGCATATGCTGATTTATGTTCTTTATTTTGCTGTTGATTTTTGTTTCGTTGGAAATATGATCGGGAAGCCTTTAAAAGCTTCTGGGTTCTATCATCTTCACATAGCTAATGATACTGTATTACTATCATTATTACCACTACCACTACTACTACTTTCAGTTTCATATTTTTTATATTTTTCTTTCCAAACCTTTGATTATTTTGTTTCTATGCAAACTATGAACTCTTGTACCACAGTTTAACTTGATCCTTTTACACACTGTATCTGTATGGTTCTTCTATCTTTTTGCAGCAACATGCTGAAACTATCATACTTCCTGGGTTCCACATTTTAGGAATTTTTAGGAATTGCAATGAAGACATGTCCAAACTATTTGTAGAAGTTCACTATCATTCTTATCTTCTCACTAATTCATCTTCTTCTTATTTGTATCAAAACACTAATCTTAAATCTTAATAGAATATGTGAATATTATGAAGATCATTGTCATTACCGTTTCTAGTACCTGCTACAGAATTTGCAACACCAAAACCATTACTTAAATCAGCTGTCCATCTGAAACCCCACTTGTCTTGAGTTTGAACCATGACCCACTACTTGTTAAGGAAGAGTTTAAACCCTCACTTGAGGGGAGTGTTAAAATAATGGTTAAATTATTGAACTCCATAAATTTTTGGAATTGTCACTTGTCTTCAGCACTAGAGTTATTTATGAAAAACAACCCTGTACATGGGAGGTTATTATCAATTTCTGATAATACAAGGGAGATCTCTGTAAAATATCACTTAAAGAAGATGGTGAGTGCAATTTAATCATTTCATGTTATAGAAGATAAAAAGATATAAGATAAAAGAAAAAAAAAATGTTATAGATATATAATTTCATGTATGTTTGGTTTCCTATGTTGGTCAACATAATCATTTTCTGTCTTGGTATTTTTTACTAACTATTTGAGTTTGTGTAGGTGGAATACCACTGCCAATATTTTCTGAGTGGTGGTTAGCCAAAGAAAAGTTTTCTCTGATTGATTCATTTATCCTCTCTTCATTTCCTGGTGCAACATTCCAAGGATGCAATGGCTTGAGTGTCAAATATCAGGTAAAATCAATGACTTTGTAATACTTGTTGCAATTAAAAAACGTTTTATGTTTCTTGGTAGAAATTATAAGCATATCTGGTCACAAATGACAACTAAGACAATAATTCAATTGGGAGTTGGTTACGTGTGGGTGTGTGTTTTCATGTTTTTTGATCTTGAATTTTGTTGCAGTTGCCATATGGAGAAGGCCTGTCACTTTCAGATGTTTTTGGACACCTTGAACAAAACAGGCAAGATACATTAATACATATCTTTTTTTTTTTCATGCTCCTTTTCTGGTTCATCAAGCTAACCAGTGTCTCGTGTAATCTCTTTCAGATATCGGCTAGGCATTGCAGAATACAGTATCAGCCAGTCAACTCTGGAAACCATTTTTAATCATTTTGCTGCAAATTCATGAGGCATTGTCATCTTCTTACAACCATTTCACAAACAATCTGTGAGGAAGGTTCAAATGATACATGTATATCATATTCTTGTTTGAGACTAGCTGACAAGTTCTTTAGGCCCTATGTAAATATCAGAGAAGGTGGTACATTGTATATATAAGTCAAACATAAACGCATATGGAAATAACCATTTGTTATATACAAGTTTGGCAAAACATAACCATTTCAGTGTTTTATGTAACTAAAACATTTTAGCAATAAAAAAATATTTTTCTAATCAATAGAAAATTAAGGCTACCCTGAGAAATAAGGTTAAGGGAATTCAAACATGGTAAAACCAAACTTTTCAATATCATACTAGTACTGGCCATTTTGGACGGTATGTGTCGTATTGGTTGGTTACTAAACCGGTAAGAATACCCTTGAAATGTACCAGATAAAATATCGATTTGTAAGCTTAAATAGTTGATGAAACCTGATACAATCTTTGGTTTCATTTAGAATCATCTGCAAGAAATTTGAATATAATTTAGACATATTAAGTAAATTATAATAATTTATTGAAGAAAGAGCATAAATAGTTGATGAAACCCAATTTTTTAAAACATTTAAGTTCAACCCACCGACCCAACCCGACCCGAGTGAGTTGGGTTGGTTCTACACATTGGGTTGTAAATTTCTTAACACAACATGGTCGAGTTGAGTTGAAAAACCCTCCAACCCAACCCATGCAAAAGAAGGTTCCATAAAAAATATTATTTTTATTTTGAGGTACTTCGTCTCTTTTTCCTCTTATATTATGTGCAATTATTTTTTTGGCTGAATAAACATCATACAAGAGGAGGTTCTTCTTATATTATAGAAGCAAAAGATGGTATGTACTATATAGTCACATTAAATAACAAAAAATGGTTATCAACGATTGATGGAATACTATGGCTTAACTACAATCTCTACCTTTTGAAATACGAACAATAAATCATGAAAGCATAATCTAATTATTAATCATTGGAGGCATGTATGAGTAATGGAGACATGTTGTACTCATAATTATACTCATACTAAGTTTAATTAACAGGCACGTGCCCATTTTGTCACCCTTCTAAAGGTACATAACAATTTACATATATGTTGCTTGAACTTTCTTCACAGTTTGTTTACTGACAATACATGCATCTTAGTCTAAGCTATTTTTCGATTCGTTAACATAATCTAAGCTACTTAATTTTCAGTAGCTTAGTATACTTTGATTACTCTATATGAAATTTATTTGCAAGATTGAGATAGTAATATGCTTGCGCTTGCACTAATCTCAGCCCTCTTTCTCTTCATTTCCCTCTCTCCTTGAACTTCCAATCTCACTCCAAACAACTTTGGCCTCTCATCTTCCTCTGAATGTGCATACTTAGCCACCAAATCAAGTAGCTCCTTGCACTTCCTTTTAATGCTCGAAAGCTCGGAACTCAAGACCCCATTCTCTTTCTTGAGACGCTTGTTCTCATCAATTAGGGTACTAAACCCTGATGATGATGAAGTTGATGATGACCTTTGATCTTCATCAGACTCTTGTGGTGTGGATTGGGTTGGTGCAACCGGTTGCTGCTTGTTGGCCCATGCTTTTCTGCGACGAATTTCACATAGTAGATCTTTTCCACCCTTTCGGAACATGTCATTGCAAAACTCCCACCGGCTTGTTGCAACCTTACGAAAGCCCTATGCATGATAAAACATGTACAAAGAGGAAAATTATTAGATCTTTCCTCACCAATAAATACAAGTCATTTAATATAAAAATATGACATAAGCTTATAAATTAATTCTAATGTTAGTTGGTTTACATTTATTGGTGTGGAGTATCACGTACATCATCTGTACTCAAGAGTATCTAATCATTACTCTATAGAAATTTAAGTTTACAAACATCTTGAAAAGAGTATAAGTCTCACGTAATTATCACCAACCTTTACTTGTTTTATCTTAATCTTAACCATTACATAGGCTATTGCCTTAATTAATATATATTTATAGTAATATATAAACAAAAATACTAGGTATATATGGCAAAAAAAAAGTGTATCATAGATTGACCCATAAAATTAAATTAGTAGAAAAGTGGGTCTTAAGCTACAATAATTATCTCATATATCTAATATATGCATAATCTAATTTACAATACGTGGATTCCAAATAATGGTAGGGTCCACATATTATGAGAGAGATGATGTATATGTAGATGCACAAGATACCTTCCCCTTAAGTTGCCAAAGATACTACAAAATTTTGATTATTATTAAATGAAACCAATTTTCTAAGTCATATTTATTCCCTGGCTAAATTTCTCTTACTCAGCCAATGTTGGAATATGCTGCTTGTTTGGTAGCATTTTAATATATACTAATCCAGGCTAACCCATCCACACACTAAGGCCCAAGAAACTTTACCAGCAATTCAATTAGTCAAAGGTTTACTGACCCTTAAAAAACAAGTTATTCAAAGGTTTAAGCATTGACTTTCTCAAATTTAGCTTTAATATCAATTTACTATTGTAAATTTTTTGACCAAGCTCACTGTGTCATACAATTTCAGGCGAGATGCCACCTAACCCAGGAAGTAAAACCTCATCCTGTCAAAAGTCTGGGTTTGAACAGATCTTCATGCTATTCAATTAAAATCTAAACCCCACCACCCAAAAAAAAAAAAAAAAACAAAAAAAGTCAAGAAAAATTAATTATTAAAAAATTGAAAAGGAATATATAATCTACTTTTTTCTTTGTCGTGAATCGTGATATGTAAATATAGATCATGATCTAATATTCTATCATGTTGCTTTCGGCCACTAAAGCCCATGAATATTCATATATTTTTTTTATACTTTTCTTTGGTTTGGACAAACCATGAAACTTCTGGCTCAACACACGAAAACCATATAATAAATTTAAATACTATGGTCTTATTAGTTAGGTAAAGACAGGAGCAGTTAACCTACAAGAATAATGGACTCTAAATCTAAGTCAACTAGCCAAAACAGAGAGAAATTTGTTTTCAAATCATTTTGGTTTGTGTTCACACTAATTTAGAGACCTAAAACAAAGATTGTAGCTAGCTATAGAGCCTTAGAACAATGATTAATTCTAAAATTCTAGAAATGTTACATACATAGGTATTGAGCTGCCGGACAAAGCTAGAGAAGTTGCTATGCTTGAAAAGTGTTGGGAGGAGATCCCGGGCAAATTCCGCCGGCTGCCACACCACGAAGGCCGTCCCCTCCACGTTCCACGATATCACATCGTCTGTCACCGGATCCTCCACAAGCATGTAGGTCTTAAGCAAGAAAGGTGGTGGGCTAGACTTCCTCACATATTCTAACAAACCCTTTTCACACACATCATCCATGTTGTAGTTTTTGTAATAATAAGAGAGAAACAAAGAAAGCAAAAAAAGAAAAAGAAAAAAAGTGTGTCTAATAATTACTTAGAAAGAAAAAAAGAAGAAGAAGAAGAAGAAGGAAGAATTGAGATTAAGGATGATAATCAGAGAAGAGAAGAAGGGCAGTTAAGAACTCCCAACCCCAACAATAGAACCCCAACACGACTCCACAGTTCATGAGAAATGCAAGGGCTTCCTATTTCTCTTCTCTCCCTCTCTCCCTCTCTCTTCGCTCTAAAAGAAACTAATGGTTGAAACGTATATACTAAGACTACCACTTCTTATATAGTGTTAGAAAATTCTTGTCATGCACAATATTATTGGACTAAATATATTTTGTGTTGGTATGAATACTGTGCATTTAACATGCGTGCATGATGGACGAAGTGTTACTAAAGAATATACACTGTCCACCATATGATCCTATAAAGAAAGAAAACCATCACTTGGATTTCGATGCATAGGGTGATGACTTTGACTGGTCAATTAATAGTAACAATTTTAGTTTTATAATCATGTGGCCAACCCATATATACTTCTAAAATAAAAAAGTGATACTTGGAATATAACTGTTTTCCCAATATTTTCCACCGATTATAACCGACCACGTTAATAATTGTGGAAAAAAAAAAAAAAATTGTTTTTGAAGAATTATCCAAAATCAAAATCCACAACAAAACAAAACATTGTTAATCTTTTTTCTAGTCAAAAAGTAAAACAAAACATTATCAAACGGTTCTGATTGTAGGGTCAATTAATTGATTTGAATGAAATCGTGGAGTAGCATGAGTATATAATAGGGTATAAAACCATCACTAATATTGATAAATGTTGAATCATGTCCCAAAATTTCATGAAAAATCCATGAATCACACCTATCTTATGGGTCCAAGTCAAACCGTCTGGATAATTAATGGTCAAGATCGGCAGATTTAGTGGCATTATTCCATTTGCAACAATTTTTTTCTACCAAAATAGTGTTTGTTAGAACACTTTTTGGTATGCTAATACTTTCTACATTCTTTGTTCTCCAATCTAACGTGTAAATTCCTCTGTTTAGAAATTTTTTCCATTGTTGATTTCAAATTCTTTCATCTATCATGACCTAAATGCTCTAGAGTTTTCTACGATGGAAGTGACTTTCTTGACTTTGTGTACTTCTTGTCTAAAATTTCTCTCATTGTTTTAGTGTTGCAAGCGCGTGTGATAATTATGTCACTCTCAACTCAAAAGACAAACAAGAAGCTTTTATGAAAATGGCCCATTGAACTTATGTGGAGTGTATATATATATATATATATATATATATGGTTAACTTAATAACTTCACCTAATAAATTGTTTGTTTGATTCAACTTTTTTTGTTTTGTTTTGTATTTTAATATACATTCTAAACTGGGAAGATGAATTTGAACCCGAAAGTCTATGTTAGAAATACTAAGAAATGTCTTATTCTTTTTTTTTCTTGCTAAAGATATTAAGAAATGTCATTTGACTTATAGGTTATTGATCTATTCATTTTTAGCTAATTATGTTAATTACAACTTTTTAAAGTTTTTTTCTTTTTTAAGTACAACTTGGAATGTGTATGGTTGGGGTTAGATTGGGTTTAGGGTATTTTTTTTTAACTTAATCCAAACTTTTCGGTTTGGGGTAATTTGTCAAGCCTACTAAACAATTGAACTTTTCATTCAACTGTTTGGGTCAATTATTTAATAAATTATTACAATTTACATAAATGAGCTTAATATTCCAATTTCAATAAAGACTAAGTCTCAACATACCAAAATAAATCAAACAAAGAAATGTAAAAGACATTTAAAAAAAAAAAAAACTATCAATAGTGTAGGTTGGGTTAGGTTGCTTAGATTGAAATCTAATCAACCCAAAACTTGAACTTCCAAAAACTAAATTAAATTTTAACCCTACCCATCAATCCATGAAAAACCAACACGAGATGTCAAGTATGGTGGGTTGAATGCACACCCCTAAGAATAACTGTACTTAAATCAAATTCATATTTTAAGCAAAATTAGTCAAAGGAAAATAAGCTAATCTAAACACACTCTTTAGTAGGTGTATTTTTAATCAAATAAAGAGTTGTGTGCGTTTTTTTATTTGAACTTCTAATTGTTTTATGTATTGTTCCAATTTTACCGGATGTATCCTAATAGATATTGAGCTCTCTAACTAATGCTTATAAGTGTCTAAACCTATTTTGGCTGCTAAGGTACTCTTTTTTTTTTTTTCTTAAGATGAAGGCTAATCAAACGTTGGTAGAGTTAATCCACTTTATCTCTTTTGTTTTAAAAAAAAAAAAAAAAGAGTCTCGAATTAGTTGAATCTGGTTGTTTGTATACAATCATGCATCTAACAGTTAAATGCTTTTTTTTTTTTTACCAACCAACATATTTGATATTTGGAAAAAACAAAGAACTCATTAAAAGCAACATTAGATCAAGTTTTATGAAAAAAAAAAAAAAAAATCAACTTAATTAGGTGATTCCAACCGTGCAATGCATTTTAAATTCCTTCTATTGGACTTCCTACCACTTGTAATTGAAAATTATGCTCAGCTTAGTAAGTTTGGGACCCATAAACTGGTCCCTTGTGATGGTAGCATGTATCCCACGCGCTATGTTGAATGGATGTAAAGGTTAAGTTGAGTTGAGAGGGAAGAAGAAAATTCAGGGCATTTGGACACTTTATTACGAAGGTTCTGATTTTGGTTGGGCAGCTGAGCTTTCTTGACTAAATTTTTTACACTATTTCTTCTGCTACACTTTTTTTTTGTCTATGGTTTTTAATGGTTTTGTCCTTCCCATGGCCCTCCTCACCAACCATGAGGTTTGATTTCCCATTAGGATTGTACCGAAATTGAGGGTGGTGTGAAACGTGCCCTAACTTGTAGCAGCACTCATTTTTGTTTTGGATAACAACAACTATCAAGATCAATGGTCAAGGAGAGCATTGGAAATTTGGAATTGGGCAATACTTGAATTCGTACGTAACTAAAAAAATATAGGGTTTGTTTTTTCATGGATGGAGAATTTCATTCCATTGGTGCATGCAATTTTAAAAATCTTACATCGGTTTTCTTGAGACACATGTGTAGAGGTCATAGTTTGCGCAGGGGCAAAGCCAGAAAATAAATTTAGGGTGGACTAATTGCAAACAAAAAAAAAAAAAAAACCTTGAGCCCAGCCTACCTATAACGTGGCTACACCACTGAGTTTGCGTCTTATAACATACACACGAGATAATTATGGGAATGAATCATTTCTCAACGTGTTTCATAGAAGTCTTGACTCTTGAGTCGCTCATGAATCATATGAGGTTTGAAAAAATGGAAATTACGTACTATACTAATCCCTTAGAGTTTGACTAATTTAGATACTTCAATTTTATCATGTTTATTCATAAAATGAATCAAGATAGGTTCGAACTTCTCATCAATCGCTGTGGTTGCTCAAGACCGGAGAGGGAATTTGGTTTTGGCCTTATCCAAAAAAGCTAAAACCACAATCCCTTTCCAAGCTGAAGCCATCCTTTGGGCAATCCAACTAGCTGGGAACAGTTTTTGACCTTTGGTAATATTGGAAAGTGATTCTCTAATTTGTATTGATGCCCTGCGTGGCAAGTCCTTGAATTATTCCTGGAGGATCTCTGGTTGTATTAGTTGCATTCTTTTGTATTCGGAGACCAATCTTGGCTGGTCATTTTCTTGGGCTAAGAGGGAGTCTAATGTTGCTCCCCACATGCTTGCTAGGTGGTCTCTTAGGAACAAGCTATGGGGGCCTGTATTTTTTGGCTTTGGGCCTTAGTGCTTTCTTGATGTTTGTTGTTCAGACCAAAGCCATCTTAACTGAGTGGTTTTGTTCTGTTCCTTTTATTGATAGTACACTTATTTAAAAAAAATAAAAAAAAAATCTACTTATTTGTTATTATTACTTTTAAAAAATGAACTAAGATATATGAAATATAAGCTCAAAAAATAAAAGCTTTTTACAGTTGTGAAAAATGTTATGTCCTTAACATTAATCATTTCTTATCCCATGTAAAGAGAGTGATTAGATTGGATTTGGTTGATTTTCAAATTGAGATTTTATGCATGTACAAATGATAAAAGTACCTCTTATCCCATAAAATCTCTTAAATCTGATATTTATGATTATGTCAACATTTTAAAAACCCCTTCTTCTTCTTTTTTCTTTATTATTTTTATTTTTATTTTTTTACGAATAAAAATTGAACATTCATTTTAAAAGAAGAAAAAATATCATTAAGTTCTAAAACTGTTGATTTTGAAATAAATAACTAAGTGCCAGTTTCCGCTATAGGATATAAAGTTTTAACTATATAGTTTCAGTAGTAGAGATTTTGTGATATAGAACTTTAACTAAAAAGCTTTTTAGTGTTTTAAACGTTTGGAAAATTATAATGAATACTTCTTTAAAGCACTAGATTTATAAGCATATTATCTTTTTTAGTTTCCCTCTAATTAAGCTCAAAGAATAAGGTTATTATTTATAGAATATATGCATTTCAACATGGAACATGGTTTATACGCAAATTATTTACACAATACAAGATATAATAACTTTAAATATAAGCTATGACATGTTGGAAAAGTCTTTTGTTGTGGAATAAACTATCCAAGTTTTGATTCAACCTATATTACAAATCAATTGGTTTCTTAACTTAATGATAAATAGCAATAATCATGAACAGATTCCATAGATTCAAATACTATTATATATACATAATTCTATTAAGTAAAAAGGGAGTAGTCTATTTGTACATGATTGGTAAATGGTAATTAGAATAGAATTTGATCAACATACTTAATACAGTTATGATCAGTCTCAGTTTGTCTGGAATCATTACCAAAATCGTGTAGTGCTAGTCTGCTAGAGTGTTAGACCCAAGCCCAAAAAAAAAAACAAATTATAAGATGCCTAGAAGGAACCAATATCCATAGTTAATCAATTAAAAAAAATCAAGAACACAAGAAAAGAAACACCAAAATAGGTGAATGTCCCATTACATCAAGGTTTACCACTCTCAGCCCAAAACCTGTTGGCCCAAAATAATGATTGTATGTATGTGGTTCTATATCTTACCACATGAGTCATAAATCCATTATCTCTTTGGACATGGTAAGATTGGAACCACGGTCTACGGATATCTGTGATATATTAGAACGATTAATATTAGACTAGAGACTTAGAGTCCAAGTTTGGCCCAAAACTTAAAAAAGTAAAAAAAAAAAAAAAAAATTGGCCCAAATCCCATTTATGAGCTTAGATTTATATGACAGAGAAGGTGGAGATCTCGAACCCCCTATTTTGTTGCCGCGGCTGCTTGTTGTGGAGGATT
>OU015761.1:68612912-68810355 GCA_907173295.1 Fagus sylvatica | reverse complement strand
CAAAATCTTTAAAAACATATTTATAATCAAAATAAACTTTTTTAAATAAGTAAATATTTTTTTTCGCTTCCAATACAATGAGGACACACATGCAAGAGTGTCCCCAGTGTGTTAGACATGGGCACGCTGAGGGTGTTGAAATGTCCGTGCTTCTTAGTTATGTACTTTACCTAAGTTTTTAATAAAGAGTATATAGTATATGATATGTGAGCTTTATTTATGGTGTGATTGCTGAAAATTTGTCAAATGTGCTATATATTTTTATTAGAAATTATTGGAATTTTAATGTGGAACATATTTTCGCAGTTAAAATAAGCATTTAGTTGTTTTGTATTAAGAACTTGTGATTAAACTACATAAGGACCTTAGTCATATGTCGCTAAACCATTCAGTTGAGTTGAGCGAGTACTACATTAAACCATTTAGTTTCTCTGATGAGCATTGTGTTTACTTTGTTGTTTTAATATGCCTTCGGACCTTATTCACTTCTAGATTTGTGGCTTTGATTAAAATTATAGACGTAAGCGCATAGTTGTGACATTTGTTTTAATAAGATTTACTATTGTGTTTTACTTTTGTCATGTCCTGATTGATTCACCAGTGGCTCTTAGCTTAAGCTAGAACTGGATTGAAGGAAAATGTTGCTTTGGGTTATTTTATATTATCTTTAAAGGTTACTATTGTTTCTTTTGAAATGAAAATTTGGCTTCTTAATTTAGGGTTATGCTGCAATAAAAAAGTTGTTTTGGAATTGGTGATAAGTATCAAAATCTAGGGAATAATTGTTTTGCTTCTTCTTGCAGAAAAAAATATCGAGAATGTGGTTATTATAGGCTCAGGTCCTGCTGGATACACAGCGGCAATATATTCAGCTCGTGCCAATTTGAAGCCTTTAGTGTTTGAGGGATATCAAGTTGGCGGTGTTCCTGGGGGACAGTTGATGACTACCACTGAAGTCGAGAATTTTCCAGGGTTTCCTGATGGAATAACCGGTCCAGATTTGATGGACAGGTAAATTTAATATATATTGTATTGAACTTATCTCTTTGACTTTGCCATGTTTTGTTATTAATTATTTCTAGGAAGATGTGATTTCAACTAGAATTGTAGAATAGAATCTTGACATTGGGTGTTGTTTAGGATGAGACGGCAAGCTGAACGTTGGGGAGCAGAGTTGTTCCAAGAAGATGTGGAATTTATTGATGTAAAAAGTAGTCCTTTTACTGTTCAAAGTAGTGAACGTAAGGTGATATATTATCTTTGCAGCAGGTTGTTTTATATATCTGTTGAATTGATTGCGTACTTGATTACTGAATTACCAGTTGTTTAAAATAGCACAACTTGATTTGAACTTTTTCTTTGAATCTTCTCAGAGATGATCTTTTTCTGAATGTGATTCCAGCAAGTTCTTTGTAAACCATGCATCAACTGAGCACTTATCTTGTCTTGGTCATAATAGGCATTCAATTGGTGGGGGCATGAATAGAACATGATTGGTCAATGCGGCATATTCTAGAAAAGGATATGTACTTTTCAGAACATGACACTGAGTAATATTCATTTCTGAAACAGTTATACAATATATTTCCAATATGAATGTATAGTCTCGTTGAACATTTATGGGTTATTTTGCCAATGGCCTATGGGTTAATTAGCACTTCCACTCCTGACGGGGTGCTGGTCGAGGTTGGGGATTTGGGTCCCCTTGGTTGCGTGAGTAATTAACTTGTCCTTCTCCTTTGGGGGTCTTAAAAAAAAAAAATAGTATTCCATTTGATGGAAGCAGATGGAAGGATCACATTAAACATGGATTGGAAGTTCAAGGATGAAATTGAAAAAAAAAACTTTGAGAACCAATTTGAATGCAAGCCAAAGTTAGAGGGTGTGATATGTAATTAAGCTTACTTTTTATTTAAAAAATCAGGCGTAGTTGCTGGGATTCAAAATATATATTATCACAAGGAGAGAGAGAGAGAGAAGCAAGAAGAGCAAAATTGCTTTTTTCCCTATTGCCTGCATTTCATATCATAAATATATTTTTAATTTGATTATCTGCCATGGCCATTGTTAAAAATGGCCACATATCCCCTTCCATTATGTCCTTGCTAATTAGCCTATATGTTATGCATATAGGCTGTCAATACTCAGTTCTTGGTTATAGAAAGAAATCTGGTTGGTTCAATTTTTGTGAAGGTTAATATTTCGCTCATGTTTACATCTCAGGTTAAGTGCCACAGTGTCATTTTTGCCACAGGAGCTACTGCTAAAAGGCTCCAGTTACCCCGTGAAGATGAATTTTGGAGCAGGGGAATTAGTGCTTGTGCGATTTGTGATGGAGCATCACCGTTATTTAAGGGTCAAGTTCTTGCTGTTGTTGGAGGCGGAGATACAGCTACTGAGGAGGCATTATACCTAACTAAATATGCTCGTCATGTTCATTTACTTGTACGTAGAGACCATCTAAAGGCTTCCAAAGCAATGCAAGATAGGTGAGTTCTGGTGGCCCTTTCTTCAATGTTGTTCTTTTGAAATTATCACTGCATACCTTCTAAGTAACACACACTTATGATTTCTCATTTTAAATTGCTTATTATGAATGTAAAATTTGTTGCTTAAACAATATTATAAATTTATAACCTATTAATTTACTTATCCAATAAGTAAAAAAAAGGTCATAACCTATTAATGGAACATTTGACTGAAGTTTTTGATTGTGCTACTCAGTCTCATTATCATTTGGTATTTCATACTACATATAAAGCTTAGTGAAACTTCTTTTTTTGATAGATAAAGCTTAGTGAAACTTTTCATTATTTGAAAGATTGTCTTCCTCCTTTTTTAAGCTTCTTAGTTATTTAGCTATTAATCTATAGTTTGTTTGATGTATCTGATCTTTATCTATTCCTTTATCCTTTTTTTTTCCCTGTGCCACATGCTTAGTAGTAATTGCATTGGGACCTTCTAGCTGAATCTATCTGTACTTTATATGCCATATATATCTGCTCTTCAGTTCTCACCAGAGGTTCTTTTCATTTAGTGCCATGTATGTTTTTGTTCTACTGTGTAGTTATTTTCTTTGTGTTTTGCATAATTGGCTTCTAAAGATTATTACTTTTCTTTTTCTTACGTGCAAAATATAATAGATGAGGATTAGCGTTTTTATGATAAAGTGTCTTGTTATAATTCAAGTATACCATGTGTTTCCTCTTGACTGCTGTTTGTTTGATGATGTGAAAGTTGCTGACTGGCTTTTGTAGATTTTTGATAGTTTCCTTGGCGTGAAGGAGCTCAAATTTTTCAGAGCTTCGAATCTTTTTATGTTGAAATAAAGTTTTCAACATAAAGCTTGTTTGATGATGTGAAAATAAAGTTTTCTCTCATGAACAAATAGGTAGAGGGTGAAGTCATAGGTTCAATCTTGTATTGATGCATGAGTTGGCCTATTGCTGGGGTGGGGGGAGAAGAAGGCACACAAATCCCCCACACCCTTGCCCAACACAAATAGAGCCACATAGATGCCACTGGGGATTTTGATGGAAACATTTGGTCCAGGGACAAAGATTAGAAGCATATGCTGTTTGATCTGGGTGGTACATGGGGGTTGGAACTGTTAGAATAATAATAAAACATGATTAAATTAATAATTTCTAATCAGCTTACGCATTCTGGACATGTGGTAGTTTATCATGGTCTCAGAGTTGGTGGTTCTCAGTTCGAACGTTGTCTCCATTCTACCTCCCATTTTAAAAAGTTAAAATTTCATGTGTTGGGCCCCACTTATTAAATTATTATTTTTTTTTTTTTTGCTTCAGCTTTTAGGGAGAAGTAGGTCACAGCCTCACAGGTACATATAGCTAATGTAGTTGGAATTTGATGAGATACTTTAAAATGTAGGTTGTATGTAATTCTAATAAAGTAATTGATATTCAAAATCATCTCTAAATGCATATTTTCTCTATATATTGTAAAACTAGTTTCACATGCTTTCTGTTTTGGAGAATAGTTTCACATGCTTTCTGTTTACATTTAGGTCTTGATGAACTGGGCCTTGCATGTCTTCCAAGAAGCCGTTTTGTAGTAATTTTCAGTTCATTGTGTTCTGAAGCTTTTCCTAATATAAGAGAGCGGTGAGGAGATGTTTATTGGATCATCAACTCTGATGCTTTAGGATTTAAGTGTTCCCCATTTACAATTGTGCTACTGGGTGCATGGATCATGTAGCTAGGGACATTGTGGTTTATTGATAAAATCTTTAAGTGCATAAATAATTGTGACTTCACAAACAATGCTGTTCCTTGTGTGATATTATCAACAGTTTATTTGTTGCAAGTATCAAGCTAATTTTTGTACCTATGTGGCTGGGGGCATCAAATAACACCGATCAGATTATACTATATCACCCTTAAATTTCTCTGTTGTTGACATGATTGACACAAATAGAGGCACATAGATGATGTACATTGTATCGTGTGGGAGGTAGTCTTGCTTATACCAACATTTCTGACATGATCTTTAGTGTGATGCCCATCATAGAACTTACATATTTTTACCTCAATTACCATGCAATAGTTTCTATTATTTAAATTGTCTAGTGAGAACCACTTCAAAGAATGTTAAATCCCATTTATGCCATTGTTTAAACGTTGGGTCTGGTGGGATTTGAAATGACCCTCTTGCTTGACACTACTCTTTTGGTTATTCAATTATAGGCCACTGTCTATTGCTTAGTAGTGGCTAACAAGTTTCAGATTGTGGTGGTCATCTTCTTTTCTTTTTCTGTTGGCTGTCTTTTTGCTGGTGAATTATGTACTAATGATCAACTTGTATGTGAGTTTTCAACTCCCTGAATGTTTGCTTAACAGGTTGATTATCGCGAATGTTTCAGAGTGTACAACAATCCAAATGTCACCGTGCACTTCAATACAGAGACCGTGGATGTTGTTAGCAATACAAAAGGCCAGATGTCTGGAATTTTACTTCGAAAACTAGATACTGGGGAGGAATCTGTGCTTGAGGCAAAGGGGTTATTTTATGGTATAGGTCATTCACCGAATAGCCAGTTGTTGGAAGGCCAAGTTGAGCTCGACAATTCTGGGTACGTGTTAGTTGAAGAGGGTACTTCAAAAACTTCAGTTGAAGGTGTATTTGCTGCTGGAGATGTACAGGTAATCCTCTCCAGAGTTATCATTTTTATTTCTTCAGTTTTCAATTTGTCCAGGATTTATTGGCCTCCCAGATACCTTACCCAAGACTCTGGCCAAAATATCGAAACAGTTCAACTAGTGGTCGTCTTGCTGGTTCAGCAATTGTATTGATTAGATCTGTTATGACAAAGCTTGTGTCTATTAATTAGTGTTTGTTGGATTATGAGGAATTGGGATATGTGTGAACTAGTTAGGGAAGATCTTGTATGAATGGAAGTGATGCATGTTATAATCTTTGTCATCAATCTGTTTCTTGGCATGCCCCATTTAAAGATGAAAGACATGGTGCAAGGCATTAGGCTTTAGCCTTCTGTCACATTTTATTGGAAGCTGTGAATCTTCATAGTAGTGAGAAAAAGTTCTCTATTTATTTTTCTAAACAATGGATATAATTGAATTTTATAGCTATGCAGTCAGCACATCCACCTCTCAAGTTCAATTAAATTGTTATTTTTCTGTGTCAGTCCAATCTCATCTTGTGATCTGATATTACCTTATGTTTGGGAATCATTATCATAGTGGACAATCTTGTAACTCAAATTCTTGTTATCTTAATAGGACCATGAATGGAGGCAAGCCGTAACTGCTGCTGGATCTGGATGCATTGCTGCTTTATCAGTTGAGAGATATCTTGTGAGCAGAGATCTCCTTGTTGAGTTTCACCAGGTATTTGATGAAGTCCAAATTCATCTGTTCTACTAGTCTCTAGAGATCGAGTACCTTAACGTGTGCTTATCATCCCCATGCATTGGAAAACTGTTGTTTTTTAACATAGCTCTGGTAGAGAAGGGGATTTTGATTACTAAAGTACATAGACAGAGGTGAACTTAGCATGTTCAATTAATTATTATGTGTTAAGAGAGTTTGGTGTGCATAATTTTTGTTAGCTTAATCCTTATACTAGCATTTGTCTTGACAAATATTGGTTAACCTAGTAGTGGTCAAGTCAGATGCATTATCTTTCTTAAAGCTGTTCAATTAGTTTACTTAACCATAGGTATATTTAAATTAATTGTTGTATGGTAGACATGTCAAGTTATTGCTGCATACCCCAAGATTTTATTACAGCCAGTGATGCCATGGAGATTAACAGAAGTTTGTGAACCACCTAAATGATACCAACTAGTAAAATCTCATTGTGCTTTTGGACCATACCCATAGTAATTACAAAGATTGTGCTAAACTATTAGCAGGAGTAGAAACTGCCACGGTTTAGAAGTTGCAGCCTTAAGTAGGAACTTGTCAATCATTGCGCATACTATGAAGTTACAAAGGTTGCACCTTTTAGCCTTCCCGTAATGCGAATTGGCACAAGGAAGAGCAATAGATTGGACCAACTATTTTGTTGATCTTATATTGACTAAGAAAGCTTGTACAATACATAGTAGGGTACCATGCATCTATAATCAATATGGTGGATAGGTCTCTCTTCAAATTACTCATTGCTTATCCAAAAAGAAAGTAAATCGTTTGCTTAATTTCAGAGCAAGGTTTCTTTTGGTTAGCCCCATACTGGAGTAATCCATGTAAGAGTTTACTGTTAGGAGCTCATGAGAAGCTGAAAAAAGTAAAAAAACTCTGACAGAGAGGGAAGTGCCCATCGGCACTCAGAAGAGGCCAGTCAGCACTTCTATAGGAGTACAACCAACAATAAAATCCAATTAACCAATACAAAAACAGTTCGCCTCCAAAATTAAAATAAATTTTCATCTCACTTCTTGCACCACACATATACCTATTTATACTTTCTTCATCCCAATCTTGTTGGAGGAGGAAGTACCATTTCAGCTAGAGCTCATTGGCTTCATGGAAGTTTAGAATGAATTGATTAGTTTAGAATGAAATTAGTATTTGATTTTCCCCCAGTGCACTCTTTGTGCACTTTGAGGAGGTCTTTTTAATAAAATCTTATTACCTATCAAAAAAAATAATTTCTAGGAAATTAATCCTGAAATTTCTATTCAAGTGTATCGTCACTTTATATTTTGAGCATATAACACAGTCCCTTACAAAGCTTGTCCTCGTGAATTTTCTTGTGACAGCCCCAAACTGAAGAGGTTAAGAAAGAACCTACAGACAGGGATGTCCAAGCGGGCTTTGACATTACACTTACAATGCATAAGGGCCAGGTACAAGTTATTTCCCAAAATGCTTGCTTTAATATGATGAATTTTCATGTTAATTGAAATCTCCCCGAAACGAACCTTTCCCATTTTTGGTTTTTCTGTATAACTAGCCCAATGCTTACATTTCTTTTTCCTTCTTCTTCAGTATGCATTAAGAAAATTATACCATGAAAGTCCAAGGCTTATATGTGTACTATATACCGCACCAACCTGTGGTCCATGCAGGACTTTGAAGCCAATTCTTAGTAAGGTACATAGTTTGAAACTTGTTTTGCTTTTGCATATAGTTAAATATCAATGCTAGTTAAGTTGTCATGGTTACTGATTTCTCAGTCATGACTCATGATAGAACTGATTCTAGCTATGGGAAATTCTGGTAAAAGAATTCATTATGTTGTATAAAATCTTCATGTGCATGCAGCATATTGAAGATGACAATCTGTTAATAAAAGAGACGGTAATTTAAAGAAGATTTTCTTGTTTCATATGTTGAACATAATACAAACTACACTATGATCCTAGTAACTCTCTGAGGCTTGTTTCTTATACAATTGTCCGATAAAGTGCCTCAGGATAAGTGTCGCTCATATGGAAAAATAATACACCTTTCACTTGAACCTTGCACAAAATTAGAGGACTGTTACAAAATATATCTATGCTTTTTATTTTATTTTTGCCTCATATTATCCACCAGGAAAGCAATCCATTAATGCTTCTCATGCATGATGGAAAATATACTTCATGTTTCATGATTAATGATTCATGCTTTATATTGTGAATGACTAACTACCCTTTTGGAGCTGCTTGATTTCTGTACCTTGTAACTCTGTCCCTTTGTATACTCCTAGTATACTTGGGCCTTTTTTTCTAATAAAGTCTATTACTTATCAAAAAAAAAAAAAAAAAAATTGTGAATGACTAACTAAGAATGTGCAAAACTTTTGCTTAACTTCTGGTGGCAGGTGATAGAAGAATTCGATCAGAATGTACATTTTGTTGAAATTGATATCGAGGAAGATCCAGAAATAGCAGAAGCAGCTGGAATTATGGGTACACCATGTGTGCAGTTTTTCAAAAATAAGGAAATGATCAGGTTGGTTATATTCTGTCCTTTCATACTTCCTTTGTCCCTCTACATGTGTTTTTATTTTATTTTATTTGTTTTACCCTCTTTAGACTCTTAATTCTTGCTATCTGGTTATGTTTTTCTTAACTATGACTGACAAACTTGTTGTGCTGTGTTTCATTTGGCAATATTTTGGCATATCCATGTGAAATGTTATAATACACACTACAAACAAAAGTAGTTCTATTTCTTGTGTTTTTGTTGGTGATTGATTTCGACTTTAGAAAGGTTTCTTTTCAATTTTATAGATAGGGAATCGGGGAAATTATCATCTCATGTCGACTCTCTTTGAATGTCTTTTGCATAAATTTAGTTCTTGTTTATGTGGTTAGTGGTTCTCAGCCTCGGCTGCCACTAACTGTTGTATTCTGGTTGTGCAGGACTGTGTCAGGGGTGAAAATGAAGAGAGAGTACAAAGACTTCATTGAAGAAAATAAATGAGAGCATGTCAAAAACTTGTTTGGGTGATGCCCTCATTTCGTGATCCAATTTTGTTCCTTCTAAACAATCTAGTTGAATAATGCCTTCATTTTTTTCAATGGTATCTCATATTGATGAACTACACTGTACATTATACAAGCAGAGCAACCAGTGCGGTTTTGAATCTCCTCTCTTGAATTTTATTAAATCTGTAAAGGAAAAGCCAAATTTAAAGGATTATTTCAAGCATTTTACAAATTTTGAGAAATCATCATATGGGTATCAAACAATCTTCTTTGGATTTAGATTATGAATGATTATTACATAGAGCTAAAGGCCTCATTGGCTCATTGAATCTGAAGCAAGAGAGACAAAATCATTAAAATGCTTACCAAAACAAATCTTTTTTTACACATTAACTACAATGCTTTTTTTCACATTAACTATGTTACTGTTCTTTGAGAGTACCATGTACCTATGTGCATGGTAATAAATTAAAGTGCTTCATAATCATCCTTCATTTAATCAATCTAAATCCAAAAATAAAAAAATAAAAAAAATAAAGTATTTCCATTAGGTACAATAAATTGCAACAATAAGAGGCTTCAATTTAGCACAGCTCAAATAAAATAAATAAAGATTACATTGGGACACACCACAATTCACAAGTCACTCAAGTTGTTGTGGAAATACTTGAGATTTTGTTGGGTCCATAAATATATGTGTGAAAAATATTGTATACATGACATTTATCATAAAACAATTATGCAAATGATACAACTTTTGCCACAACTTTGAAGTGGCAAACTGTGAGTGATTGGCTATTACTTTCATATGAACTCACCATTTTTTTTCCACCACTCACAGTTTAACACAATAGAGTTGTAACAAAATGAGGACGGATTCTAGCCACGTCAGCATTGTGACTATCAAGAGTTGTTTGGAATTTGAAAACAAAATGGCAGGCATAAATTTTTTGAACAAAAATACCGTCCAAACCAAGTCTAGAATTCCGATAGAGTAGAGTTTTTTAACTGCAATTTTCTACCGCAAATATCTAACACTTGCATGACAATGTTTACGAATATAAATCATCTATCTTACTTTTTGTTTTCCACTTTATACCTGATCAATCACAATTTGCACTTATCAACCTTAAAGTAGATTTACCTTAAACGTTCAAAGTATAGTTTTGTTCTCACGGTGTGTAATGGAACATTGAATTTTCGATATAGTAGTTTGCTTCACTTTGTCAACTTTGGTGATGCAGGAGAAACCTAAGGAGATTGAGACGCTCTCTCTAATCGAAGTAGTTGATTTTTATGCTGTATTTGCAAAACAAGTTCACAAGTACTGTTGTAAATTTGTTTATATCAATTGAAAGGGCCTTTCTGCTTTCTTTTGCCGTTGGAGACAAGATTGATGTATTGTAGTGTGATCTATAGTGATTAATGAATTTGGATTCATTTTATCAAATATGTTTGATTCTTATGACATCATTTAAGACTAAATTATGATATTTTCTTTATTTCAAAATGGCTTCTCACACTGTTCTATTATCAACTGGTGGTAGTGGTTGTATTATATTGTTGATGAATTACATACCGGCTTTCTTTGCATCATCAAAGATGAATTATTATACATTCTGCCCATAACCTTGCACTAGATATATAGGCTCTTACTACACTAACAGTATAATATATATATATATATATATATATACATATACGACTGTTGTTTCAAATGATTGTGTTGAGCAATTTAGAGAAATAAATTTCTTAGACATTTTGCTTTTTTAAGGATCTTTTCTAGCTTTGTATAGTATGTCACGGCTTCTATTATCAACTAGAGAATGTATTGGACTTTAATTCACTTACACCTAAAGAAAAAGATCATACCCCAATAAAATTAAAGGATATACTTTGCCTCTATCATTAGTCATTCCTAATACATGCTTTGCCAACGGCCTAAGAAAGAATCGTGTGCCAAGTCATGATCCTTAGTGCAATAAGTCTAATTCAGAATCCCAATATATAGATAGGATGTCTGGTGATAAAAACAGCTGCTAAAACTTACAAGGCATTGATTTAATTACTTCATTACTATCAACTCCCTTTCCATTCCACCACCTCAAGAACATGGCTGAAATTGCCTATGGCATCGTGGGGAAGATCCTGGAGCAGCTTGGATCCCATACTTACCAAGAATTCTGCTTGGCATGGGGCGTCCAAAATGATCTGAAAAAGCTTGAGTGCACCGTTTTAGCCATCAGAGCCGTACTGTTTGATGCTGAGCAGAAGCAAGCAAGTGACGAGAGGCTGAGAACCTGGCTAGGGGGGCTCAAAGACGTTCTTAATGATGCCGAGAATGTGCTGGATGAAGTTCAATGTCGAGCTCTGCAGAAGAAAGTCATGAAGAGATACGGGAGCACGAGCAAAGAGGTGTGTTATTTCTTTTTGGGTTTCCCTTTTGAAATGGCACATAAAATCAAGGATATTAGGAAGAGGTTAGATGATATTACAGCTCTTAAAGATCAATTCAATCTTGCTCAAGGACTTAAAGATAGGAAGATAACAATGCACAGGAGGGATATGACCCACTCCTTTGTTAATCCTTCTAATGTCATCGGTAGGGATAATGACAAAGAAAAGATAATAGATCTTTTGATGCAACAAGATGCTGGCAGAAATGTCAGTGTAATTCCTATCGTTGGGATTGGAGGTCTGGGGAAGACCACACTTGCCAATTTGGTGTACAACAATGAAGGGGTAGTTCGTCATTTTCAATTGAGAATGTGGGTGTGTGTGTCTGAGGATTTTGATGTTATAATATTGATAAAAGAAATCCTCAAATCTGCAAATTGTAAGATTGATGAGAATATGCATATGGATCAGTTGCAAAATCTCTTAAGAGAATGTTTAAAAGATAAGAAATTTCTACTTGTCTTGGATGACGTTTGGAATAAAGATCGTGATAAATGGATTAAATTGGAAGAATTGTTACTTGGTGCTGGTAGTTGCAATGGAAGTAAAATCATAGTGACAACACAGAATGACTCGGTTGCTAAAATTATGGGCACCACTACCACATACAAGTTAGACGGTCTGTCCCAAAAGGAGTGTTTGTCTTTGTTTGTGAAATTGGCATTTAAGGAAGGAGAAGAAAGACAACATCCAAACCTTTTAAAAATTGGAGAAGATATTGTCAGAAAATGTAAAGGTGTTCCATTGGCAGTGAGGACTTTAGCTTGTCTACTTTATTCAAAATTTGATGAAAGTGAGTGGAAATTTGTGAAAGATAATGAGATATGGAATTTAGAACAAACAGAGGGTGGCATCTTACCTGCATTGAAGCTCAGTTACGATCAATTGCCATTTCGGTTGAAGCAATGCTTTGCCTATTGTTCTCTTTTTCCAAAGGATCATCTATTCATTAGTCTCCACTTGATTCAATTTTGGATGGCACATGGAATTCTTCAATCCCCTGTCAATGAAAATCAAGAGTTAGAAGATGTTGGTGACTTATATATCAAGGAGTTGTTGTCGAGATCTTTCTTTCAAGATGTTTATGTGCAAAATATCTTCGTGTATACCTTTAAAATGCATGATCTCCTCCATGATCTTGCACTTTCTATTTCCAAAGATGAGTGTTCAGTAGTGACCAAGCAGTCCTCTGTTGCTGCAAAAGTTTGTCATTTGTCAATTTTGGACAATGGCCAAGAAGTTACAACACAATTAGAGAAGTTGAGTAAAGTTCGGACTGTTATTTTCCAAACAGAACAATCAGTGTCCTTAGCTGAAGCATGCATCTCAAGATTTAAGTGCTTACGGGTGCTTGCTTTTGAGAAATCATCATTTGAGGAGTTGCCAAGTTCTATCGGTACTTTGATACATTTGAGATTTCTCAACCTGGCAGGTAATGGCAAAATCAAGCGACTTCCTGATTCCATTTGCAAGCTGCACAATCTGCAGACTTTAAGGCTTAGTGGTTGCGAAAATCTTGAACGGTTGCCCAAAGGTATAAGGAACATGATCAGCCTTAGGTCTTTGACAGTAACAACAAAGCATACATCCCTGTCGGAGAATGGAGAAGGTTGCTTGAATTCTCTTCGATATTTGGTTATTGCTGGATGTGAACATCTAAAATGTTTGTTTGAAGGGATGGATGGGCGCCTCCCCTATCTTCGAACATTGATTGTTGGGTATTGCCCAAGTTTGACCTCTTTATCACTCAATATCACAGAGGAAGAAGACAATCAAAATCTGAAGTTGAGCCTCCGTCGGTTGAAGATTGTCAACTTACCTAAGTTGGAGGTTTTGCCCCAGTGGCTCCAAGGATCTGCCAGCACTTTACAGCACCTAGAGATTGAAGATTGTCAGAATTTCAAGACTTTGCCGGACTGGTTGCCACATCTGAAATCACTTCAGAAACTTTGGATTGATGATTGCCCTAAGTTGTCATCTCTCCCGGAGGGGATGCAAGCTCTCACAGCACTAAGAGAATTGAAGATTAAAAAGTGTCCTGAATTGAGCAGAAGATGCAGAAACGAAGATGGCCCCAAGATTGCTCATGTACCGGTGGTTGAACTCGATGAAAAGGTAAGGGCAAATTTGTCTTCTTGTACTATTATGGGTTAACTTTTTTATTTTTTGATGAAATACGGCAGTATAATGGGCTTAACTTAACTCTTTTTGTTTTCCTACTTATGAGTATAAGTTAATTTGGGCAGCTGCACTAGGCCTAAATGTATTTGATTCTACCTGTAATAACCCTTTAACTTAAACTACTTTAGTTCTCTAGCTGGATTGTCTTGCATTATATATAAGTTAGGTTTGTTCAAGAATTTGTTCCCTACGATCTGATACTTGAATCTTAATCTGATAAGTCTCTGTAACGTGATTTACAAAGCTGTCTAAAATATCATAGCAAACAGATTGAAGCCACAATAGAATAAATTGATCACTAATTATTGGCAAGCGGGTTTTGTCCCAACTCGTTATATTCATGACAATTGCATCATGACTTATCAACTAAATTGAAAACAAACCAGGGAGAACTAAATGACAACAGCAAAACTACAAAAATAAATAATGGAAAAACACCGTCTAATCAACCAGGTTCCAAGAAGGATAAAAGACACATACATTGGCTTATCCCACAAACTTAGTCCAAGATTTCAATGTACAAGCATATATATATTTCATTTTATCGTTGAATTACTAACTAAGAATGTGCAAAACTTTTGCTTAACTTCTGGTGGCAGGTACATTTTGTTGAAATTGATATTGAGGAAGGTCCAGTTGAAATTGATATTGAGGAAGATCCATGATATTCAGGTGTCCTAAATTGAGTAGAAGATGCAGAAAAGAAGATGGCCCCAAGATTGCTCATGTACCGGTGGTTGAACTCGATGAGGACTATTGGAGTTTGTTAGGAACAGATGATGACATCAGCGTAAAAGTACCAGAAGATGATGAAGAGGTAAGGGCAAATTTGTCTTCTTGTACTATTATGGGCTGAACATTTTTTTTTTTTTTAATTTTTTTATAAAATACGGCAGTATAATGGTATTGATCTAATCATGAAAGCTGGTTACGCTTTTCTATTTCCAAAGCCAAACCCCTTTTTCATTAAAAAAAAAAAATAAGGCAGAAATACACCTTTGATCCCTGTGTTTATGGGGTGTTTTCAATTTGATTCCAGTGTTTTAATTTCATTCGATTGGGTCCCTATATTTTTAAGTCGTTTTCAATTTTACCCTTGGAGCTAACTCAGTTAGTTTTAATCCTACGTGACAAACGGAAAACTGACATAGAATACTAAAAAATGACGTGGCAAAACAAAAATAATTTAAAAATAATTAATTAATATTAAAAAAAATCCATGTCATTATCTTAATAAATAAATAAAAACCACATTAAATTAAAATAAAAAATAAAATAAAAATCCAAATTTTATTTTCTGAAAAAATAAAATAAAAAGAATTTAATCCCCAATTTATTTTCTCTCATTTTCTTTCACTTTCTTGCCAACCAAATACAACACACACTCACTTCTAACGTTTTCCCCCACAAAACACCGGCTGAAACCCCTTTTCTATTAAACAAAAACTCAACACACAGACAGATCAGTTCAAATCAAATCAAACCCCGCATTCCTTTCTCTCGGAATTCCAGAGACAGAAAAAAAGGGGGCAATGTTGAGCCCAAGACCAGCAACACCATCAATGGCAGTAACAGCGGCACAAGCAGCAGTCCAAGACTCGTTGGACTGCATGCTCCCAGGCCCACCGAGTCGCAACAACTTCGGATCCGCTGACCTCAGCCCTCTAGCCTCCTCGCCTTCTCTGCCGGCAGCTCTGTCGCTATTCTCGACACCCGTTATCTCCAGCTCATCACAACCCTCCCTCTCCCACCTCCAATTTCTCCAATTCTCTCTCTCCATTCGTCACCTCCGTTCGCTGGACCCCACTCCCTCTCAGTCGTGACCTCCTCTCCACCGAGCCCTCCTCTTCTCACCTCCTCCTCGCCGTCGCTGATCGTCAAGGCCGCATCGCTCTCTTCGATTTCCGCTCCAAATCACCGATCCTATGGTTCGAGACCGACTCCGCTTCGTCCAAATCGGGTATCCAGGATATCTGTTGGGTCCAAGCATGACCTGACTTGTACCTCCTTGCTTCTATCAACGGTGCCTCCACTCTCTCACTCTACAACACCTCCATTGGATGCTGCTTCTCCAAAATATCTCTCCTGTCTTTCGGTGAGGGATAAGAACAGAGGAGAGAGAAAGAAAAGAAAAAATAAGGGAAAAAATAAGAAAAATAAAAAGAAGAGAGAGGAAAAAAAGTGTGGCTGACGTGGATTTTTTAAATATTAATTAATTATTTTTGTTTTGCCACGTCATTTTTTAGTATTCCATGTCAATTTTCTGTTTGCCACGTAGGATTAAAACTAACGGAGTTAGCTCCAGGGGTAAAATTGAAAACGGCTTAAAAACATAGGGACCCAATCGAATGAAATTAAAACACTAAGACCAAATTGAAAACACCCCCTAAACACAGGGACCAAAAGTGTATTTCTGCCCAAAAAAAAATATGCTAAAGCCTTTTTTTGTCTAGATTAGATTTAAAGTACATTAAAACTAAAAATATCAAGGAGAAATTAAATCTTGCTTCTGCAACATTGTGTATCAAAGTGTGGGAACTGGGAAGCAAAGTATTGGCACCCAAAAACTTAAATGAACATAATTAAGTTTTTATTTATTTATTTTTCTTTTGTAAATATATTTTCCTAGTATTATTCTCACCTTAAGTTTGTTATATGATTGCTTTCATTTCAGGAGTTCAACACAAGTCACAACCAATAGAAATCTGAAAGTTGCTCAATTCAAAGTTGTATGTTCCTTAAGTGATGTAAATAAATAAATAGTTCCGGTATTGTAATTGTATTAAGTGCTGTAAATAAATAAACATTTATGTCATTGTAATTCGAATTAAGAAATGTAAATAAATAAACAACGTGATGTGTATACTTCCGTAATTACATTCTTATGTATGAAGTAGAGATATCCATGGACTGGTGTGTGCATGTATTTGTTCCTATATTCATATTTTATGATTCATCTTTTTAAGTACCATGTGTAATAACATGCTTAATTAATTGGAAAATGTGAGGTATAACTAAACATGGAGAGGTTGATATTTGGATCTCAAATAATTTTTATTTTTTTAATTTTTTTAAACTTCCACGGAAAGCTCCTTCTACCTTAAACCATAATTATAAATGATATTCTATGACTGAGTTTAGAGAACAATTGATAGGCTAGTGATTAAAGAGGGGAAAAGATAGGAAAAGGCAAAGGTGGATGATTATAGGTTGTTAGTTCTCATGTTGGGTTCATTAGGGAAAAATCATAGGGATTTTCTTTACTATTCCTTCTTTTTTACATTTGTGATGGGCATACATTTGTGATTACATTCTTGTTTATAAAATTCAGGGATGCTTGGATTGATGTTTGCATTTAAGTCTATATGCATGTTGCATCAGTTCATGTTTTAAAGCACCATGTGTTATAATATGCTGGATTTCTTGGTAAATGTGGGGTATTATTAACAATGCAGAGATATAAATTTTGATGTGAATTCAATTTCCATGGAAAGCACATTCTGGCTTAACTAGGATTGTAAATGATCACATTCTATTGAGTTTGAAGAAGAATTGACTCAACAATGATCAGAAGCAGGGGAAAAGATTTAAAAATTATCAAAGGGGCCTATCACCTTGCTTTAATCTTCATTGTTGTCATATTCATTAATGAATTTAGATTTTGTTTGAACTTGGATTCCCTTTGATTCAAGTCCACAACAAAAGTGAAGAACAAAAATGGCATCTCACTAAAATAGTTGCAAAAAAGTTTGAAGAGGTAAGATGCTAAGACCAATTATAACAATGAAAATGTCTCTGAGATCACATTAGAATTTGGAGGCTAAGAACTATGAATTTAACTTCCTAAAAGCCAGAGTCTAGTTAGAAAAGATGATAAGGTTAGTATAGAGAGACAACATATTCTTTGTGGATACGTGCATGAGAGCAGGCAATCTAGAAAAAAATAGATGACACAAAAAATCCAAAGCAGAAAACTTGAACAAGAATAGCCAATTTATATGGTCGGATTACTCAAAGTGTACAATTGGCCAAAAGTAAGCTTGAGCCATGCCAAGCAAGATTTATGTAGTCCCTGATGTGGCTAGGAATTCTAGACTTGAATCGCAATATCTTCATGAGTTCCTCTCAATTAGAAGGTTTCTTTAAGCAAAAGTCAAGGAAAAGGTGGCTTAATCTCGGTTTCCAGAATAATGTCTATTTTCATAACCTTGTGAAAGTAATGCAAGCCGAGAACACTGTCAGATGTCTATTGACTGATACAGGAAGAAGAATGGATGATCCCTTAGAAATCAAACAGCTGGTGGTTGAATTCTATCAGAACCTACTTGGGTTTACTGTTGAAATTAATGCTGAAACAGGAGGTTAGCACAGTCTCTAGCCTTTTCCAAGATCAGATGCCAGATGAATAGATGATGTAAAGGAAAAGATGCAGCTGGATGTTAAAGGATGTTGCTCTCAAGTCTTTTTCACTACAGGTAAGCCACTTGTTGTGAAAATTAATTGTTTGCGCAAGATTAAAGAAGAGAGAAAGAGATCAAACACACAAATAAAGAACACAAGAATTTACGTGGTTCGGCAATATGCCTACATCCACTGGCGACGACAGGGAGAAAGTTTCACTAAGAAAATAGGGAGATTACAATAGTGGTACCAGGACTCTCTCAAAGAACCCAAACCCCAATTACACCCTAACCTCTCTCTTACCAAGAATAAACCTAGAGAAACCCTTCTCTAGTTATTCTATATTATGTATATCTAATAAGACCTAAAGCCTTATATATATAGCAAGGGGTTTTGCTGAATCCTACCAAAACAAGGACTTTGCATAAAGTTGCCGTGAGTCATAGGTCATTGAGTAATTCTAATACCACTAGAATAACACAAGGGTGGTGGACTATAGAATTCTAATTCAAGCCAACTTCAACAAATCTCCACCTTGACTTGAATTGGTCAAGCCTCACGAACTTCTCCTCCATCGCCGCCGCCATAGCCCCAAAGGGCTATCACAAGCTGCTAACATTGACCAAGTCCAAGCAATGCTTGAACTTGGCTGTGGTAACCGGCTTCGTCAACATATCAGCTGCATTCTCTGAAGTCTGCACCTTCTCCAGAACAATATCTCCTGTAACAATCAACTCTCTTATCTTGTGGAACCTAACATCGATGTGTTTTGTCCTAGCATGATAAACCTAATTCTTAGCCAAGTAAATGGCACTCTGACTATCACAATGCATCTGAACTCCACCTTGATTCAAACCAAGTTCTTTGACTAGCCCCTTTAACCACAATGCTTCCTTTGTAGCTTCAGCTACAGCCATGTATTCAGCTTCTGTAGTGGACATGGCTACTATGGATTGTAATGTAGATTTCCAACAAATAGGTCCACCTGATAGTGTAAACACATAACCTGTAGTAGACCTCCTATCATCCACCTCACCTGCGTAGTCTGCATCCACATATCCTACAACTGAATTAGTCCCTGGCTGTCTTGAAAATAAGATCCCATGTTCCGCTGTGCCTTTCAAGTATCTGAAAATCCACTTAACTGCATTCCAGTGCTCTCTCCCTGGGTTCGCCATGTGCCTGCTAACAGTACTCACTGCATGAGCCAAATCCGGCCTTGTGCAAACCATTGCATACATTAAGCATCCCACTACACTAGCATACGGAACCTTTGACATATTTTCAATTTCTTCCTCATTCTTTGGACACTGACTACCAGATAATCTGAAGTGATTCGCCAATGGTGTGCTCACAGGCTTAGCATCCAACATGCTAAATTTTTCAAGCACCTTCCTGATATAGTTTTTCTGAGACAACCACAGCTTTCTTGTCTCTCTGTCCCTGCGAATCTCCATACCCAGAATTTTCTTAGCAACACCCAAGTCTTTCATTTCAAACTCTTTGTGTAACAAAGATTTTAACCTGTTAACCTCACACATGCTCTTAGTAGCAATTAACATATCGTTCACATACAGTAGCAAAAAAATATAAGAACCATCTTCAAGTATATGAACATATACACAACAATCATATTCACAACGGGTATAACCAATCTGGATCATATACGAATCAAACCTTTTGTACCACTGTCTAGGAGACTGCTTGAGTCCATAAAGTGACTTCTTCAATCTGCAGACAAGATTCTCTGTACCAGGTTGCTTGAACCCCTCTGGTTGTTCCATGAAAATCTCTTCCTCCAAATTCCCATGAAGAAAGGCTGTCTTCACATCCAATTGTTCCAATTCCAGATCCTGATCTGCTACCAAAGCCAATACTGCTCTAATAGATGTATGCCTGACTACAGGTGAAAATACCTCATCGTAGTCAATCCCATGTCTCTGTGAATATTCCTTTGCTACCAATCGTGCCTTGAATCTTTCCCCTTCTTTTTCTGATACTGCTTCCTTCTTCTTGAACACCCACTTGCAACCTATAGGTTTCTTTCCTTTTGGAAGTTCCGTTAACTCCCAAGTTTTGTTCTTGCTCAAAGACTCATTCTCCTCCACCATAGCTTCCATCCACTTATCCTTTTCAGAGCTTTCAATTGCTTCCTAAAATGTAGAAGGATCCTCGCTACTGGTAAGTAGAGCATAAGACACAAGATCCTCGAAACCATACCTGACTGGTGGTCTTTTGTTGCGTTTAGGCCTATCTGATCTGGTGCTATCCTGTTTTTGATCATTACTGTGAGGTTCCTCATTTGACTGAGACTCCAATTCATCAAGCTCCACCTGCACTGTTGATCTACCAATGTTATTACTGCTTTCCGCTGCTTGAGACTTCTCTTCCTTGAATGCTTTTGTCATTGACTTCTCATCAAACACTACATCCCTGCTGATCACCACCTTCTGTGCAACTGGATCCCAAAGCTTGTACCCTTTTACCCCTTTCTTAAAACCAAGAAAGATGCACTTCTTTGATTTTGGATCGAGTTTTGACCTGTCTTCACCTGAGATATGAACATATGCGGGACACCCGAATATTCTCATGAAAGAGTAATCAACTTCTTGTCCTGTCCATACTTCTTCAACGACTTTCCCATCAAGTGCAACTCTAGGTGATCGATTGATGATATAACAAGCCATATCCACTGCTTCCGCCCAAAAAATTTTAGGAAGCTCAGCATTCAACCTTAAACATCTAGCTGTTTCTGTGATGGTCTTGTTAAGTCTCTCAGCCACCCCATTTTGTTGAGGAGTTTTCCATACTGTGAAGTGTCTCTTGATACCATACTCTTCGCAGAACTTCAAGAAATCACCATCCCTGTACTCAGTGCCATTATCAGTCCTAAGGCACTTTATCTTCCTTCCAGTCTGATTTTCCACTTCTGCTTTCCAAATCTTAAATTTAGCAAAAGTCTCAGACTTGTTCTTCAAGAAATAAACCCAAGCTTTTCTAGAATAATCATCAATGAAGCTCATAAAATATTGAGCTCCTCCTTTAGAAGGAGTTCTCACTGGCCCCCAAATATCTGAATGCACGTAGTCCAATATACCCTTTGTTTTGTGTGTGGCAGTTTTAAATCGCACCCTACACTGCTTTCCCATAATACAATATTTGCAGAAATCTAATTTGCATGACTTAATCCCAGTCAACAGATTTCTTTTGTGCAATTCCCTCATACCACGCTCACTTATATGCCTTAGCCGCATATGCCACAAGAGTGTATCATCATCCTCAGACTCAACTACTGCAGCAACTCCACCTAGAATGGTATTTCCTAGCAATTTATAAACATTGCTACTTATTTTCTGACCTGTCATCACAACCATAGCACCCTTTGAAACTTTCATTATCCCATTCTCAGACTTATAGCTATAGCCTTTTGAGTCTAGGGTTCCTAATGAAATCAAATTCTTTCTCATATCTGGGATATGTCTAACCTCTTCTAATGTTCTCACCACACCATCGGACATCTTAATTTTAATTGTTCCCATTTCAATAATTGTGCATGCAGCATCATTACCCATTCGAACAGAACCACAATTAATTGACCTATAAGTGTCGAACCAGTTCCTGTGGGGAGTCACGTGAAAAGAACATGCGGAATCCAGAAGCCAAGAATTGTTCAAACCGTCAGTGCTTGATGAAACAGAAAGCATGTCGCCATCAGATTCCGAGTCTGCTACTACGTTGACAGATTTAGAGGACTCTTCCTTCCCCTTATTCCATTCTGGACAGTCTCGCTTCATATGCCCCTTCTTTTGACATTTGAAGCACTTTACTGCCTTGCTCTTGGATTTAGATCTTCCCCTAGCAGATTTGTCATCCTTGTCTTTCTTCCTTCCACGATCTTGATAACCCTTTACTACTAGCCTTTCACCAGAACTCTCAGCTGAATCCTTATGTTTCCGTTGGTAGTGATCCAACAGGGCTCCTGAAACTTCTTCTAATTCCAGAGTTTCTTTTCCGTAAAGTAGGGTCGTCACCAGGTGTTCGTAGGAAGCCGGGAGGGAGGTTAGGAGCATCATCGCCTTATCTTCATCCTCGAATTTTATATCAATTCGCAACATATCACTAATGATTTGTTTGAAGGTATTGATGTGCTGTCTCAGGTCCGCACCCTCTGTCATCTTAAGCCCATACAACTTTTGCTTTAGATGCAGTTTGTTCGTGAGGGATTTGGACATATATCTTTTCTCTAGATTCAACCAAATCCCTACAGTTGAGTTCTCCTCCATGACATCGTACATAACTTCGTCTGCCAATAATAGCCGAATTGTACTCACCGCCTTCATGTCTAGTTCTTCCCATTCATCGTCTGTCATCTTCTCTAGTTTCTTTGTCTTCCCGTACAAAGCCTTCACCAAACCTTGCTGCACTAACAGATCCTTCACCCTTCTTTGCCATAGCCCAAAGTTACCAGTCCCGTCGAACTTAACTAGGCCTACCGTCGCAATAGAAGCATTAATTGCCATTGTTTCGACCAACAGCTCTGATACCAATTGTTGTGAAAATTAACTGTTTGCGCAAGATTAAAGAAGAGAGAAAGAGATCAAACACACAAATAAAGAAAACAAGAATTTACGTGGTTCGGCAATATGCCTACATCCACTGGCGACGACAGGGAGAAAGTTTCACTAAGAAAATAGGGAGATTACAATAGTGGTACCAGGACTCTCTCAAAGAACCCAAACCCCAATTACACCCTAACCTCTCTCTCACCAAGAATAAACCTAGAGAAACCCTTCTCTAGTTATTCTATATTATGTATATCTAATAAGACCTAAAGCCTTATATATATAACAATGGGTTTTGCTGAATCCTACCAAAACAAGGACTTTGCATAAAGTTGCCGTGAGTCATAGGTCATTGAGTAATTCTAATACCACTAGAATAACACAAGGGTGGTGGACTATAGAATTCTAATTCAAGCCAACTTCAACAAGGTGAATTCTACCATCCTCTCATTGATTCCTACAGTTCCCAATCCCACTACAGTGGCTGATGTGATATACAAATGAATTACAAAAGTATTAGCCAATAGGTTGAGAAACTTTCTTAAGATTTTGATTAATGCAAACCAGACAGCCTCAATTAAGGGAAGGAGTATTCCAAAAAATGTATTGCTAGCTCATGAACTTGTGAAGAACTACCAGACAAGTAAAGGCTTGGGTAGATGTGCTATCAAGACTGATTTGAGGAAAGCATACAGCTCAGTGGATTGGTGATTTATTTTGATGTGCCTGATTTCAAATAGGTTTCCTCCTAAGTTTGTGAATTAGGTCAAAGAATGTATTACCAATCCAAGGTTCTCGATTACTTTGAATGGAAGTATATGCAAGTATGGTGGGGTATTTTAAAGGTGGTAAGGAACCTAATCACACCCTAACTTATTTGTGATTGCAGTGGAGGCCTTCACTAGAGTGTTGAAGATAAAAGTCATGCTGGTCACTTTAAATTAAGGAAGGATCCTCCTTGTCAAGTATCTTGGCATGCCTCTTATTCCTAGTAAACTTAGCTTAAAGGATTGTTAATCCCTCATTAATAAGATTGTGGCAAGGATCAATTCTTGGTCATCTAGGAAGCTTTCATTCTCAAGAAGGCTTTAGATATTTCAACCATTCTGTACAACATTTAAAGTTTCTGGTCCAACATATTCATCATGCCCAAGAGAGTAATTTACTTCTTCTAAATCAATAACATCTTTTTGCTTACCTTGAGATCATCTCAACCTTGATATTTGGATCTCAATATGCTAGATTTCTTGGTAAATGTGGGGTATTATTAACAGTGTAGAGATATAAATTTTGATGTGAATTCAATTTCCATGGAAAGCACATTCTGGCTTAACTAGGATTGTAAATGATCATATTCTATTGAGTTTGAAGAAGAATTGACTCAACAAATGACCAGAAGCAGGGGAAAAGATTTAAAAAATATCAAAGGGGTCTATCACCTTGCTTTAATCTTCATTGTTGTCATAGTCATTAATGAATTTAGATTTTGTTGGAACTCGGATTCCCTTTGATTCAAGTCCACAACAAAAGTGAAGAACAAAAATGGCATCTCACTAAAAAAGTTGCAAAAAAGTTTGAAGAGGTAAGATGCTAAGACCAATTACAACAATGAAAATGTCTCTGAGATTACATTAGAATTTGGAGGCTAAGAACTATGAATTTAACTTCCTAAAAGACAGAGTCCAGTTAGAAAAGATGATAAGGTTAGTATAGAGAGACAACATATTCTTTGTGGATATGTGCATGAGAGCAGGCAATCTAGAAAAGAATAGATGACACAAAAAATCCAAAGCAGAAAACTTGAACAAGAACAGCCAATTTATATGGTGGGATTACTCAATGTGTTGAATTGGTCAAAAGTAAGCTTGAGCCATGCCAAGCAAGATTTATGCAGTCCCTGATGTGGCTAGGAATTCTAGACTTGAATAGCAATATCTTCATGAGTTCCTCTCAATTAGAAGGTTGAAGAAGCTTTCTTTAAGCAAAAGTCAAGGAAGAGGTGGCTTAATCTCGGTTTCCAGAATAATGTCTATTTTCATAACCTTGTGAAAGTAATGCAAGTCGAGAACACTGTCAGATGTCTATTGACTGATACAGGAAGAAGAATGGATGATCCCTCAGAAATCAAATAGCTGGTGGTTGAATTCTATTAGAACCTACTTAGGTCTACTGCTGAAATTAATGCTGAAACAGGTGGTTAGTACAGTCTCTAGCCATTTTTAAGATCAGATGCCAGATGAATAGATGATGTAAAGGAAAAGATGCAGCAGGATGTTAAGGGATGTTGCTTTCAAGTCTTTTTCACTGCTGGTCAGCCACTAAAAAAGGTGAATTTTACCATCCTCTCATTGATTCCTACAGTTCCCAATCCCACTATAGTGGCTGATGTGATATACAAATGTATTACAAAAGTATTAGCCAATAGGTTGAGAAACTTTCTTGAGATTTTGATTAATGCAAACCAGACAGCCTTGATTAAGGGAAGGAGTATTCCAAAAGATGTATTGCTAGCCCATGAACTTGTGAAGAACTACCAGAGAAGTAAAGGCTTGGGTAGATGTGCTATCAAGACTGATTTGAGGAAAGCATACGGCTCAGTGGATTCGCGATTTATTTTGATGTGCCTGATTTCAAATAGGTTTCCTCCTAAGTTTGTGATATAGGTCAAAGAATGTATTACCAATCCAAGGTTCTCGATTACTTTGAATGGAAGTATATGCAAGTATGGTGGGGTATTTTAAAGGTGGTAAGGAACCTAATCTCACCCTAACTTATTTGTGATTGCAGTGGAGGCCTTCACTAGATTGTTGAAGACAAAAGTCATGCTGGTCACTTTAAATTAAGGTAGGATCCTCCTTGTCAAGTATCTTGGCAGGCCTCTTATTCCTAGTAAACTTAGCTTAAAGGATTTTCAACCCCTCATTAATAAGATTGTGGCAAGGATCAATTCTTGGTCATCTAGGAAGCTTTCATTCTCAAAAAGGCTTTATATACTTCAACCATTCTGTACAATATTTAAAGTTTCTGGTCCAACATATTCATCATGCCCAAGAAAGTAATTTACTTCTTCTAAATCAATTACCATCTTTTTGCTTACCTTGAGATCATCTCAACCACTCCTGAATGTTATTTTCTTGTTTGCTCATTTCTTTCTACCATAAGATATTCTCATTCACTTGTTCAGCAATTTGTCATTTTTTTTAGTACTAACAGAAGAACATTATTGTCGCAGAAAGCAAAAAGTTTCTCAAGCTTCTTAAAAGCCATCAACTGAAGCTAAAAACCCAATTATTTTCTCTGAATTTACTGATCATCTGTCTTAAATTAAGCATGCCATATCTCAAGTCATAGTTCATTTACCCTGTCTAGCATTTGCCCACATTTCTTGATTTGCATTCTCCTTTCTTTTGCCTAGTCATAATAAAACCCCTTCATACACTAAGCACAATAGAATAACTTCATGATGTTACATATGTCCATAACCAGCAAGCAAAATATGTAATCAAAACTTAATCTGGCTCTAAATCGTTCATGACCAGAAAATATGTTATCAAAACTTAATCTTCATTCATGACAAGAAAACTAAGTCCCAAAAACAATTATCTGATGCTAATAACTTGCCATCCATTCAGAAGAATGAAAGTGATATCATACCCATGTAATCATTCTACGACATGACTTATCATGAAGTTCATTCGGTTCTATGTTGTCCCTAAAATAATTTTTCTTATGCCCATAGTTTGTCTCCTTTCAGACCTGTCATGTGACAAAAAGTTTTAAAATCTTTGGCCATCCTGCATAAAATGATTAAATTTCGCTCCTGTATCTTCCAAAAGGAAAAAAGATCTCTGAGAGCCGTTTCCTGGATCTTATATTACCTCAATGTAAAGCATATCAGAGTCATTTGGTGGCTTCCTCCTATTTGACCGGAGATCTTTAAGATTGTACTCATGTTTTTCCTTAGAAGAATCATATCGAATCCCTTCCAATCTCCAGTTGTTCTAGTGCTTCCAATGAAAGGGAAGTCCCCCGAGTATTTAAAACTGCCAGCAAGTATCCTGCTTAAAATGATTAAATGAGAACGATCTTATGTTACATTTAGGTCTTGATGAAGTGGACCTTGAATGTCTTCCAAGAAGCCATTTTGTAGTAATTTTCAGTTCATTGTGTTCTGAAGCTTTTCCTTATATAAGAGAGGGGTGAGGAGATGTTTATTGGATCATCAACTCTGATGCTTTAGGATTTAAGTGTTCCCCATTTACAATTGTGCTACTGGGTGCATGGATCATATAGCTAGGGACATTGTGGTTTATTGATAAATAGTTATAAGCTTTAAGTGCATAAATAATTCTGACTTCACGAACGGTGCTGTTCCTTGTGTGATTTTATCAACAGTTTATTTTTTGCAAAGTATCAGCTAATTTTTGTACCTATGCGATCGGGGGCATCAAATAACACCGATTAGATTATACTGTATCACCTTTAAATTTCTCTGTTGTTGACATGATTGATTTTTGTCTTGTCTAACTTAATATGGCATTTAGCAGATGGTAGTACATTGTATCGTGTGGGAAGGTAGTCTTGCTTATACCAACATTTCTGAAATGATCTTTAGTGTGATGCCCATCATAGAACTTACATATTTTTACCTCAATTACCATGCAATAATTTCTGTTATTTAAATTGTCTAGTGAGAACCACTTCAAAGAATGTTAAATCCCATTTATGCCATTGTTTAAACCTTGGGTCTCGTGGGATTTGCAATGACCCTCTGCCTTGACACTACTCTTTTGGTTATTCAATTATAGGCCACTGTCAATTGCTTAGTAGTGGCTAACAAGTTTCAGATTGTGGTGGTCATCTTCTTTTCTTTTTCTGTTGGCTGTCTTTTTGCTGGTGAATTATGTACTAATGAACAACTTGTATGTGAGTTTTCAACTCCCTGAATGTTTGCTTAACAGGTTGATTATCGCGAATGTTTTAGAGTGTACAACAATCCAAATGTCACCGTGCACTTCAATACAGAGACCGTGGATGTTGTTAGCAATACAAAAGGCCAGATGTCTGGAATTTTACTTCGAAAACTAGATTATGGGGAGGAATCTGTGCTTGAGGCAAAGGGGTTGTTTTATGGTATAGGTCATTCACTGAATAGCCAGTTGTTGGAAGGCCAAGTTGAGCTCGACAGCTCTGGGTACGTGTTAGTTGAAGAAGCTACTTCAAAAACTTCAGTTGAAGGTGTATTTGCTGCTGGAGATGTACAGGTAATCCTCTCCAGAGTTAGCATTTTTATTTCTTCAGTTTTCAATTTGTCCAGGATTTATTGTGCCTCCCAGATCCCTTACTCAAGAGTCTGGCCGAAATATTGAAACAGTTCAACTAGTGGTCATCTTGTTGGTTCAGCAATTGTATTGATTAGATCTGTTATGACAAAGCTTGTGTCTATTAATTAGTGCTTGTTGGATTATGAGGAATTGGGATATGTTCAAGGAAATTCTGTGAACTAGTTAGGGAAGATCTTGTATTAATGGAAGTGATGCATGTTATAATCTTTGTCATCAATCTGTTTCTTGGCATGCCCCATTTAAAGATGAAAGACATGGTGCAAGGAATTAGGTTTTAGCCTTCTGTTACATTTTATTGGAAGCTGTGAATCTTCATAGTGGCAAGAAAAAGCTCTCTACTTATGTTTCTAAACAATGGATATAATTGAATTTTATAGCTATGCAGTCAGCACATCCACCTCTCAAGTTCAATTAAATTTTTATTTTTCTGTGTCAGTCCAATCTCATCTTGTGATCTGATATTACCTTAAGTTTGGGAATCATTATCATAGTGGACAATCTTGTAACTCAAACTCTTGTTATCTTAATAGGACCATTAATGGAGGCAAGCCGTAACTGCTGCTGGATCTGGATGCATTGCTGCTTTATCAGTTGAGAGATATCTTGTGAGCAGAGATCTCCTTGTTGAATTTCACCAGGTATTTGATGAAGTCCAAATTCATCTGTTCTACTTGTCTCTAGAGATAGAGTACCTTAACGTGTGCTTGTCATCCCCATGCATTGGAAAACTGTCGTTGTTTAACATAGCTCTGGTAGAGAAGGGGTTTTTGATTACTAAAATACATAGGCAGAGGTGAACTTCGCATGTTCAATTAATTATTATGTGTTAAGAGAGTTTGGTGCGCATAATTTTTGTTAGCTTAATCCTTATACTAGCGTTTGTCCTGACAAATATTGGTTAACCTAGTAGTGGTCAAGTCAGATGCATTATCTTTCTTAAAGCTGTTCAATTAGTTAACTTAACCATAGGTATATTTAAATTAATTGTTGTATGGTAGACGTGTCAAGTTATTGCTGCAAACCCCAAGATTTTATTACAGCCAGTGATGCCATGGAGATCAACGGAAGTCTGCGGACTGCCTAAATGATACCAACTAGTAAAATCTCCTTGTGCTTTTGGACCCATACCCATAGTAATTACAAAGAGTGTGCTAAACTATTAGTAGGAGTAGAAAGTGCCACGGTTTAGAAGTTGCAGCCTTAAGTAGGAACTTGCCAATCATTGCGCATACTATGAAGTTGCCAAGGTTGCACCTTTTAACCAACCTGTAATGTGAATTGGCACAAGGAAGAGCAATAGATTGGACCAACTATTTTGTTGATTTTATATTGACTAAGAAAGCTTGTACAATACATAGTAGGGTACCATGCATCTATAATCAATATGGTGGATAGGTCTGTCTTCAAATTACTCATTGCTTAGCCAAAAAGAAAGGAAAATGTTTGCCTAATTTAAGAGTTTATTGTTAGGTGCTCACGAAGAGGGAAGTGCCCATCGGCACTCAGAAGAGGCCAGTCAGCACTTCCAATGGAGTACAACCAACAATAAAACCCAATTGACCAATACAAAAACAGTTGGCTTCCAAAATTAAAATAAAATTTTCATCTCACTTCTTGCACCACACATATACCTATTTATACTTCCTTCATCCCATTCTTGTTGGAGGAGGAAGTACCATTTAAGCTAGAGCTGATTGGCTTCATGGAAGTTAAGAATGAATTGATTAGTTTTGATTTAAAAGGTTAGTGTTGGCTTGGGACTTTTATAATTTCTAGGAAATTAATCCTGAAATTTCTATATTTTGAGCATATAACACAGTCCCTTATAAAGCTTGTCCTCATGAATTTTCTTGTGACAGCCCCAAACTGAAGAGGTTAAGAAAGAACCTACAGACAGGGATGTCCAAGCGGGCTTTGACATTACACTTACAAAGCATAAGGGCCAGGTACAAGTTATTTCCCAAAATGCTTGCTTTAATATGATGAATTTTCATGTTAATTGAAATCTCCCCTTAACGAACCTTTCCCATTTTTGGTTTTCTGTATAACTAGCCCAATGCTTACATTTCTTTTTCCTTCTTCTTCAGTATGCATTACGAAAATTATACTATGAAAGTCCAAGGCTTATGTGTACTATATACCGCACCAACCTGTGGTCCATGCAGGACTTTGAAGCCGATTCTTAGTAAGGTACATAGTTTGAAACTTGTTTTGCTTTTGCATATAGTTAAATATCAATGCTAGTTAAGTTGTCATGGTTACTGATTTCTCAGTCATGACTCATGATAGAACTGATTCTAGCTATGGGAATTCTGGTAAAAGAATTCATTATGTTGTATAAAATCTTCATGTGCATGCAGCATATTGAAGATGACAATCTGTTAATAAAAGAGATGGTAATTTAAAGAAGATTTTCTTGTTTTATATGTTGAACGTAATACAAACTACACTATGATCCTAGTCACTCTCTGAGGCTTGTTTCTTATGCAATAGTCTGATAAAGTGCCTCAGGATAAGTGTCACTCATTCGGAAAAATAATACACCTTTCACTTGAACCTTGCATAAAATGAGAGGACTGTTACAAAATATATCTATGCTTTTTATTTTACTTTTGCCTCATATTATCCACCAGGAAAGCAATCCATTAATGCTTCTCATGCATGATGGAAAATATACTTCATGTTTCATGATTAATGATTCATGCTTTATATTGTGAATGACTAAGTAAGTATGTGCTAAACTTTTGCTTAACTTCTGGTGGCAGGTGATAGAAGAATTCAATCAGAATGTACATTTTGTTGAAATTGATATTGAGGAAGATCCAGAAATAGCAGAAGCGGCTGGAATTATGGGTACACCATGTGTGCAGTTTTTCAAAAATAAGGAAATGCTCAGGTTGGTTATATTCTGTCCTTTCATACTTCCTTTGTCCCTCTGCATTTTTTTTTTCTCTCTTTAGACTCTTAATTCTTGCTATCTGGTTATGTTTTTCTTAACTATGACTGACAAACTTGTTGTGCTAATCAATTTTTCATTGCATGGAGGTGTTTCATTTGGCAATATTTTGGCATATCCATGTGAAATGTTATAATACACACTACAAACAAAAGTAGTTCTATTTCTTGTGTTTTTGTGGTTGATTGATTTCGACTTTAGAAAGGTTTCTTTTCAATTTTATAGATAGGGAATCGGGGAAATTATCTTCTCGTGTCGACTCTCTTTGAATGTCTTTTGCATAAATTTAGTTCTTATTTACGTGGTTAGTGATTCTCGGCCTCAGCTACCACTAACTGTTGTATTCTGGTTGTGCAGGACTGTGTCGGGTGAAAATGAAGAAAGAGTACAAAGAATTCATTGAAGAAAATAAATGAGAGCATTTCAAAAACTTGTTTGGGTGATGCCCTCATTTCGTGATCCAATTTAATTTGTTCCTTCTAAACAATCTAGTTGAATAATGCCTTCATTTTTTTCAATGGTATCTCGTATTGATGAACTACACTGTACATTATACAAGCAGAGCAACCAATGCATTCGTTACGGGTTTTGAATCTCCTCTCTTGAATTTTATTCAATCTGTAAATTGGATTCAGCTTGGAATTTTGTTCTCATATCGACTACTTGCTAGTTGCTACTAACTAGAATAATTTGCAGCCGTGCCCAATCAAAACCCTTTATGTTTTATGATTATTTATTTATTTTTTTCATTTTCAAATGTAGTTGTCCTTTATACTGAACAAGATGCAATTTTGTTGTTTGTGCCGTCTGCATTACTCTTCTATCAATTGCATTGGAGTATATGAATGATGGTTAAATCATTCTCCAGCAACTTGACGATTTACTGGATTTGCTCTTTTTTCACTGCACTCGAATGTGGTTGTCCTTTTCAAATTTGGATCTTGGAAATTAAGGAAACTAACGCTTCAATTGAATCTGGAGCAAGAGGGAGAGAATCATTAACATGCTTACCAAAATAGATACTTTCCTAAACCTAAATACAACTTTGATTTTCTCGGACAAATTTGGAAAAGGGAAAGCCAAATTTAAAGGATTATTTCAAGCATTTTACAAATTATGAGAAATCATCATATGGGTATCAAACAATCTTCTTTGGATTTAGATTAAATGAATGATTATTACACAGGGCTAAAGGCCTCATTGGCTCATTGAATCTGAAGCAAGAGAGACAAAATCATTAAAATGCTTACCAAAACAAATCTTTTTTTACACGTTACCTATGTTACTGTACTTCGAGAGTACCGTACCTATGTTCATGGTAATAAATTAAGTGCTTCATATGCATCCTTCATTTAATCAATCTAAAGTGGAATACAACTTTGTTAGTAATAGTTATTACCACGAAAAACTAATTTGGATGTTGTTACCATACAATATCTATAAGATTGAGCAAAAGTAGTTTTAGCTTTAAAGTTCAAAGTATAATTTTGTCCTCATGGTGTGTAATGGAACATTGTATTTTTGATATAGTAGTTTGCTTCATTTTGTCAAATTTGGTGATACAGGAAAAACCTAAGGAGATTGAGACGCTCTCTCTAATCGAAGTAGTAGATTTATGCTGATTTTTATGTTTATATCAATTGAAAGTGACCTTTTTGTTTTCTTGTCATTGGAGACAATATTGATGTATTGTAGTGTGATGTATAGTGATTAATGGATTTTGATTTATTTTATCAAATTTGTTTGATTCACATGACATAATTTAAGACTAAATTATGATATTTTCTTTATTTAAAAAATGGCTTCTTACATTGTTCTATTATCAACTGGTGATTCTCTCTTTGTTGGAATGCTAAGTTACTTAGTTCTTCTTTTATTTCTTGTAGTTTTTGTTGGGTTAGGAGAGAAGCAAATAATGTGGCTCACTCTATGACCCAATTTGCTATTAATCTTAACCATGCTTTTATTTGTAATAAGACTTCTATCCCTACCTCTATGTTAGAGGCATGGTTGAGAGACACTATGTTGAGTGATTCTGTTTAATGAAAAGTGGATGTTTAACAAAAACCAAAAAAAAAAAAAAAACTGGTGATTGTATTATATTGTTGATGAATTACACACTGGCTTTCTTTGCATAACCAAAGATGAATTTCACAGACTTTCTTTTTACATTCTGCCTAAAACTTTGCACTAGATATATAGGCTCTTGCCACTGCACTAACAGTATATATATACACATATGTAAGTGTTGTTTCAAATGATTGTGTTGAACAATTTAGAGAAATAAATTTCTTAGACATTGTGCTTTTTTAAGGATCTTTTCTAGCTTTGTATAGTATGTCACGGCTTCTTTTTTGATGAATCAGATTTTTATTGAAACAAGAAGGCAAAAAGCCAGTACACAACTTACAAAGGAGAACCCCACCACACTAAAACGAATCTAACACCACAGACAAACAAACAAAGGTAAATACCTAAGGTACAAGCCTCAACAAGAATCTAAAACACTTTCAAGAGTAAACCTCTCAGAACCAACAGAACCACAGCGAGCAAATTAGGAGCTCATCACAGCATCTTGAGCACAGGAACATGGCAGAGCAGAACATAGAGAAACCCAAGCTAAGTATCAACTGGGCACAATTTACCATCCAGCAAAACACATCAAGATATTAGACCACAACAGTTATCTTTGAAATTTTTTGAGGACTGAAGGGTTGATACCCCAATTACAACATAAGACTTGATTCAGAATAGAGTCGGGGAAGGAACCTTTAATCTCAATTCGAGCCTTAACATCCTTCTTAATAAAGTTGAGAATTTGCTCTTCAGTTTTAATCTGGCCATTTGGTTTGAGGGCTGGAAATAAGAGACATCCCCATAACATTTTTCCAGATTCTGTTTGAAAATGGATATTTAAAAAACAAGTGATCTCTGTTTTCAATACCATTCCTGCAGAAAACACAAGCAGTATCCCCAGCTGACCCCCATTTCATCATCCTTTCTTTGGTAGGAAGTCTATTTTTCACAACTAACCAACCAATGAATGCATGTCTAGAGAATGTATTGAACTTTAATTTACTTACACTTAAAGGAAAAGATCCTACCCCAATAGAATTAAAGGATATACTTTGCCTCTATGCTTTGCCAACGGCCTAAGAAAGAATCGTGTGCTAAGTCATGATCCTGGGTGCAATAAGCCTAATTCTAAAACCCAAGATATAGGATGTCTGGGGATAAAAACAGCTGCTAAGACTTACAACGCATTGATTTGCTTCATTACTATCAACTTCCTTTCCATTCCACCACCTCGAGAACATGGCTGAAATTGTCAATGACATGGCAGTGAAGGTCCTGGAGCAGCTGGGATCCCGTATTTTCCAAGAGCTCAGCTCGGCATTGGGCGTCGGAAGCGAACTGAAAAAGCTGAAGCGCACTGTGTTAATCATTAAAGCCGTACTCTTAGATGCCGAGGAGAAGCAAGCAAGTATCCATAGCCTGCGCATTTGGCTAATGGACCTCAAAGACATTCTTAAAGATGCTGAGAATCTGCTGGATGAATTTCAGTGCCGAGCTCTGCAGAAGGAAGTGATGAAGAGATATGGGAGCACTAGCAAAAAGGTGTGTTATTTCTTTTCTGGTTCTAATCCACTTGTATTCCGTTTTGAAATGGCACATAAGATCAAGGGTATTAGGGAGAGGGTAGATGAGCTTGCAGCTCTGATACCATTTGTAACAACCCCAGGATTTGAAGATAGGAAGATTACAATGCACAGGAGGGACATGACCCACTCCTTTGTTAATCCTTCTGATGTTATCGGTAGGGATGATGATAAAAAAAAGATCATACATCTTTTGATGCAGCAAGATGCTGGTAGAAATGTCAGTGTAATTCCCATCATTGGGATTGGAGGTTTGGGCAAGACCACAATTGCCAATATGGTGTATAGCGATAAAGGGGTAGTTAGTCATTTTCAATTGAGAATGTGGGTGTGTGTCTCTGAGGATTTTGATGTTACAAGGTTGATAAAAGAAATCCTCAAATCTGCAATTGGTAAGACTAATGAGAATTTGGATGTGGATGGGTTGCAAATTAGCTTAAGAGAACTTTTTAAAGGCAAGAAACTTCTAGAAAATTTGGGTGTGGAGGAGTTGCAAAGTAACTTAAGAGAACTTTTAAAAGAGAAAAAATTTCTACTTGTCTTAGATGATGTTTGGAATGAAGATCATAATAAATGGATTAAATTGGAAGCTTTGTTTCGTGGTGGTTGCAATGGAAGTAAAATCATATTGACAACACGGTATGACTCTGTTGCTAATATTACGGGCACCGCTCCCACATACAAGTTAGGTGGTCTGTCCCAAGAGGAGTGTTTGTCTTTGTTTGTGCAATTGGCATTTAAGGAAGGAGAAGAAAAACAGCATCCAAACCTCTTCAAAATTGGAAAAGAAATTGTCAAGAAATGTAAAGGGGTTCCATTGGCAGTGAGGACTTTAGCCGGCCTACTTTATTCAAAAGTTGATGAAAAAGAGTGGGAACGCGTGAGGGATAATGAGATCTGGAATTTAGAACAAAAGGAGGGTGGCATCTTACCTACATTGAAGCTCAGTTACGATCAATTGCCATTTCAGTTGAAGCAATGCTTTGCCTATTGTTCTCTTTTTCCAAAGGATCATCAATTCAATAATCTCCACTTGATTCAATTTTGGATGGCACATGGAATTCTTCAATCTCCTGTAAATGAAAATCAAGAGTTGGAAGATATTGGTGACTTGTATATTAAGGAGTTGATGTCAAGATCTTTCTTTCAAGATTTTGATGAGAAAGAATTACCGACGATGTATTCCTTTAAAATGCATGATCTCGTCCATGATCTTGCACTCTCAATTGCCAAAGAAGAGTGTTCGGTAGTGACCAAGCAGTCCTCTGTTGCTGCAAAAGTTTGTCATTTGTCAATTTTGGACAATGGCCAAGAAGTTACAACACAATTAGAGAATTTGAGTAAAGTTCGAACTATTATTTTCCAAACAGAACAACCAGTGTCCTTCGTTGAAGCATGCATCTCAAGATTTAAATACTTGCGGATGCTTTTTAAAGAGATCCTGGAAGGTAATGACAAAATCAAGCAACTTCCTAATTCCATCTGCAAGCTGTACAATTTGCAGACTTTATGGCTTGCTCATTGTCAAAATCTTGAACGGTTGCCCAAAGGTATAAGGAACACGATCAGCCTTAGGTCTTTGAATTCTCTTCGATTTTTGTGGATTGCTGATTGTAAACATCTAAAATGTTTGTTTGAAGGGATGGATGGGCGCCTCCCCTATCTTCGAACATTGGTTGTTAGGGATTGTCCAAGTTTGACCTCTTTATCACTCAGTATCAAACACCTAACAGCCCTAGAGGTCTTGTGGATTCAGAATTGTAAAGAGCTTAGCTTCACAGAGGAAGAAGGCAATGAAAATCTGAAATTGAGCCTCCGTACATTGAAGATTGTCAAATTACCTAAGTTGGAGGTTTTGCCCCAGTGGCTCCAAGGATCTGCCAACACTTTACAGCACCTAGAGATTGTAAATGGTCACAACTTCACAACTTTGCCGGAGTGGCTGCTAAGTCTAAAATCACTTCAGAAACTTTTGATTCTCTATTGCCGTAAGTTTTCATATCTTCCGGAGGGGATGCAAGATCTCACTGCACTAAGAGAATTGAGGATTAAAGGTTGTCCTAATTTGAGAACAAAACGCAAACAAGATTGGCCCCAGATTGCTCATATACCACAGGTTTATCTCGATGCGGACCATAGAAGTTGAATAGAAATAGATGATGGCATCCGTCAATATCTTCTAGAAGAAAATGATGAGGTAAGGGCATATTTGTCTTTCTCGTTATTCTTGTACTATTACGGTCTTAACTCTTATTCTTGTACCCATAGAGTCAAGGCCTTGCCAACAAAACGCAAACAAGATTGGCCCCAGTTTCTATTGCCAAAGCCAAACCCCATTTTTCCATTAAAAAATAAATAGAAAAAATCCAAAGCTCTTTTTGTCCGGATCAGATTTAAAGTAAATTAAAACCTAAATATCTTTTTGGATCAAATTGATTTTCCAAAACTAAAGTGGCCATCTAAATCATTATTTTTCACCAGCTTCTACAACATTGTTAATCAAAGTGTGGGAAGCAAGGTATCGGCTCCCAAAATCTTAAATGAAAATAATTAAATTTTGATTTATTTATCTATTTTTCTTTTGTAAATTTTTTTTTTTCTAATATTATTCTCACCTTAAGTTTATCATATTATTGCTTTCATTTCAGGAGTTCAGTACAAATCTCAACGTAGAAATCTAAACGTTGCTCATTTCAAAGTTGTGTGCTCCTTCCTTAATTTGTAAGCATTTTTTGATTGCAATCTAGATTGAGAGATGTAAATAAATAAATATTTCTGTTATTGTAATTTGCATTTAAGTGATGTAAATAAGTAGATATTTTCGGTATTGTAATGTATATAAATAAACATTTATGTCATTGTAATTCAAATTAAGAGATGTAAATAACTAAACAGGGGGATGTGTTTACTTCCATGACTACATTCTTATTTATAAAGTAGAGAGATCCATGGATTGGTATATGAGCATGCATTTCTTCCTATATTCATGTTTTATGATTCTCCTTCGTAAGTACCATGTGTAATAACATGTTTAATTAATTGGAAAATGTGAGGTATAACTGACATTGCAAATATTGATATTTGGATTTCAAATTTCAAATTTTAATTTCCCTGGAAAGCTCCTTCAATATGTAAAAAAGAAGTCATAACCTGTTAATGGAACATTTGACTGAAGTTTTGAATTGTGCTACTCAGTCTCATTATCATTTGGTATTTCATATTACATATAAAGCCTAGTGAAACTTCCTTTTTTGATAGATAAAGCTTAGTGAAACTTTTTATTATTTGAAAGATTGTCTTCCTCCTTTTTTTAAGCTTCTTACTACAACAGAAAAAGCCTTTTACAACATGTAAAAAATGTTGTTAAAACGATTCTACAACATTTTAGCGAATGTTGTAGGATGAGGTGTTGTGGAAAGTGTCAAACTTTCAACAACTTTCAATTAACGTTGTCTAGTATGTTGTTAAATATTCAATTAACAACGTTTGAAAAATGTTCTCGAAACATGTAAAGACCATGCTTAAAAAATGTTTTAGTTTTATGTGATATTTGGTATACTCTTAACTTAAGTTATAACTATCTTGATGATATGTATATAAGTTTGAATGAGAATGAATAAATAAATATTTTGAGGTGCATTTATTTTATAGAAGAATTGTGGATAATTGTCTTCAGGTTTGATTTGGTTCTTGTTGATATTAATATGGACTTGATATTTACATGTCCGTCATGCTCATAAATCCGAAGTACAGGTTTGGGTCGAGACACATAAAGCTAATGAATTATACATGAAGCAACAGTGAATATTAAAAGAAAAAAAAATTGAGACAATTTTTTTTTTGCTAAATGAGATAGTAATAATTTAAATGAATGTTTGTATTTTTTTCAAATGAGTGGCCATGATATTAGAAACTTGAAACAATGAAAGTAAGTCAATTAATTAATAAGATAAGGGGAAGGGGGAGAATTCCCTCACCTCATGGCCCCCTCACCCACGCTCCCATCAACATCCCTCCCCAGTCACCGCACCCCACGCTCTTATCAACATCCTTGTTAGGCATGTAAAGTATACGTTGAAATTTATCCAAATTGTTGAATTATCTAAGTTATAAATTTTAATGCTTGAGATTGAAAGCTACCATTCAATTCAAAAACTAAAAAGCTTAAAAGTTAAAAAAAAAAAAAAAAAAAAAAAAACTATGCAATATCCTAAGGCTCTCAATCCCTCGTGAAGTATCAAGTATAAAATTCTATAGCCAAACCTTACCAAGCAAATATATATATATATATATTTGCCCTCCAAAAAATATACACTTCTTTAATTAGACTTGGTAAAATAACTAGATCTTAAAAATAAAAAAAATAAAAAATAAAATAGTTGAGGATATCTGATAAGCATAAATAAATAAATAAATGGAAGGAAAGGGAATAAATAAATAAAGTTTGTTAAACTTAACTTTCACGTGAAACAAAATGAAATTTCATGCTTGATAATGATACACGGGTAAAACTTAGGTATAGTTCCTAAGGTTAAGCACATTAGATTCTCCAATTAAATTCAAACACATGGTTGCATTAACCAATGAAACACAAATAATGTTTTCCAAGAATATTTAAATTTAATGTATTTGAATTCAACTAGGAACCTAATGTACTTGATCTAAGGAACTGTAACTAAGTTTTACTCATAATACACCACTCAAAAAAATATATATATATGTGACAACATGAAATTTACAAAATTGTGTTTTTGTCCTTAAGCCTTTGGGAAATAAGATTCTCTCCATTCCAAAATTCTTCAATTTAATTTATTTCATAATTCAGATTAAATATTACACGTCAAACTTGTGGTCTGGTTTAGCTCTAAAACTTATTTGGCCACAGCATGAAACTGGTCAAGGAAACATGCAAATTTTAATTTACAGAACTATTTTATTTTTAAAAAATTAAATTACATAGAGTTAATAGACTGTGAGAAGTTTACCTGTACATCCTTGAGTTTGAGGAAGATAGGGATTTCCTTCGAAGCCGGAACGGCAAGAACATGTAAAAGTTAAGCTCAGCTTACCCGTTGAAGTAGAACTATTTCCACAGAAATAGGTTTGGGACCGTGAGGAATTATAACTTGACATGTTTCTTCCTGTTACAAGAGAGAATTCGGTTCTATTTACCCCCCAATCCAATACCGCTGGAACCATGGACATATTTTGGACTTCATTGGGGTCTGTAAAATTGTCCTCCAACCACTTCTGTTCTACGATGAATGCATATTTGCAATCTATGGTACTTTGATGAGGTTCATTGTTTATTGACTTTCTAGTAATGAGTAATTCATCGAGATCTGAAGGGATCGTGGTTTGGCAGCATTCGATGCCATTGCAACTAGTGACTTTTGTTCGTTCGGGGTTTTTCTCACAAACGGACATGCACCCACCAATAACTGAGTCATCTTGTGGGGAATTCAATGACGCAAAGGTATTGCAACCCACGGCAACGAATCTGTTTTTGGACTGGGAGAAGACAAAAGGGCTTGGTAATAACCTCGAATCACTTGAGCCACCACCAATCTGGGTGCTGACATGTATTGGACTAGGAGGACCACCAAATGTATTACTAGCACAAATCCTGTCAATTGGATAGTTGACGCGAACCCAACCTTGTAATGAAATCTCTAACACATCCTCCTTGATGAAATCCAAGACAGGTTTGGAATTGTTACGGCATGATATTGCAAAATATTTGCCATAGTAGCAACCATCTCCAATTCCAAAAGGGTATGGAATTCTAACATCTCCACAGTATTCTGGACACGACTCCTTTGCTAAATTCACTGCATGTACGAATAAATTGATTGACCCCAATAACAAAATAATTTCAAACACCATTCGGGCTGCCATTCTCTCTCTCTCTCTCACTTCTTACTTGTATCGTAGGGTTCTTTGTTATTACACAGGAAAAAATTCATATTAACTCATCCTGTACAAAAGCTTGATTTACATTAAGCTTTGCTCGCGTTGTCACTTGTTTAGCCTTTTGTTTTTTTCAACTTAATTATATTAAACTCTTGTCATTATTCTTTTTGAAAAGACGACCATGTTATTAGTTTTCATTCTCCATTAATTTGTGATGTGCCATTGCCAACAATGCTCTCTCTTGGTGGCTAAGTTACATGCATCTATATGGTTATTTTTTACCAGAAAATTATTCAACTATAGTGCAGTCCCTATGATTATAAATTTCTTTACAATTTATTCCTAAAAATATTGGAATTCTTTATAATAATTGAATGGTAAATAACTAAATACGTTTTTTTTTTAATTATTCAAATATTCAATTAATTTTTCACTATATAGTTCTAATTCTATGATTTCTATAAATTTACAAATTACAATCTCCAATTCTTGAAATAACTCTTGACGAATTTGGGATTCTTTCCCAATTATTTCCAAATGCGAAGATTGTTAATATAGTCTTAAGAAAGTCAAGGAAGGAATTGGGAATTCAATGATATGTTCAGATCCAGTTTTAATTTTGGTTGTTTTAAATACATGTCCTCCAAAATTAAGTTTTTAAAATTTCTTGTATTTTCACATATATTTCCACATAAACTAGTTTTAAATTTGATATATTTATAAACGGTATATTAACTAAAACTGGTTCTAACATGATTCTTGACAAATTAGATAAAATAAATTAAACAAGTTAACTTTTGAACTGCTTTTAATATTGGTTCAACTTGTATTAGAATCAAACTAGTTTTGGGATTTGCTAAACACCCCCTGCAACTTTTTTGGGTTAGCAGTATTGTTTCAAATTCATACTGCTAATGATTGATTGAAATGAAGAAACGGATTTACTGCACCAAATTGACTGGTCCTCTTCATTTTCTTAGAACCTCAAAACTTTCATTTGTTATTAAAAATTCATTCAACTATTTTGGGTACTAAAGTCAAAATCTTTCTTATTCCAATTCCTCAAATCTCATTGCAACCTAAAATAATTTCCCGAATAATCCCCATTTCAAAGGTAATTTTGGTACCAATAATTGTCATATTGCAAACTTGTGGCCATGTTTATGGGGGAAACTTTGACACTTTGAAAGTCTTCGATAAATGGAAACACTCTTTCTTGAAAATATATATGTCACGCGCGTGTACGAGTGGTAGACCCACATATCCATAGGTCCACTTTATTCATTTAAAGTGTAAGTATTTTTGCCACCTTATAAACACCTTTAAGACTTTGTATGTTTTCAATATGGGACAAGTACACAAGTCTTCAAACCCCATTTCTATATCATTATATTACAATAACTTTACAACAGTTTGCCTAGTGCGTTCCTATAATTTGTTCTAGGCTGACAATTCACCTCGTGATCTAAGAACGTGAATTAATTAGCAGATGCAATATGCTCTTAAATCTATAACATTTATTTCATGATTATTATTCTTTAACATTAGATTAAAATACTAGTAGATTTCTTCTTTTAGACGAGATTCAATCACATATCTCTCAATGTATCACACATTGGCTAAGTACTCAATGACAATATAAAGGGTCATTCTACAATAGCCACTCTTTTTTGTGGGTATGGTACATACTCCATACCCAAAAAAATGTGGAGAAATCAATATAAATAATAAATAAAATCTTATATCATGAACACTTTCTTTTTTTCTTTTTCTTTTTCTCTCAGGAAATGAGAAAATAAATTTTATCAAAAATCCACCCCAATTTGTGTTTCCTGCATGCCCTGAATTTTGTGCTTATAATACTGACTTTGGCATAAACAATAAGGTGAAGTCCAAGGAAAATATATTTTGAGGACATATTGTAAGCTTGTTTTTGGGCATATTTGTCTTGTGTCTGTTAGGTGATGAGGTTCTAATTAAGCAATGGTTTCTTTATTTTTGTAAGTCTCATCTGATTTATTCTACACAAACCAAGTTCATAATTAATTAGTGCTCTAATGCCATCTTGCAATATTAAATAAATTTAAAACAATTTTTAAAAATTCCTGTCAAAAGTACTCCCTACAATCTGGCTTGATGCCATTCACATGAAAAAGACAAATACATAGAATTATAAACTTACACATAATTTATAGAAATTTTAATGCATAGCTTCAGTCCTTCAAAGTGGTAAAAAGAAAACAGAGAAAGAAAGACCACGCCTATCTTGTCTCTTTCCTGGCCTCTTCACTGAAAAGTCCGAAATATTTGCATTCTCTGTGTTGATGATCTACTAGCACTAGGCCTTAATAACTGGTCATATTGGAGCTCAATATCTTGCTCAGATTAATATTAGTGCATCCACAATTGTCATTCCATGTGGCTTATTTGATCTGCATGTGCAATGTGATCGTATTCACTATTCAAACACACCAACTCTTGTCGATATATGTTCTTGCTAAGAAAGGAAAGCATATCAGCTATATTCACTAGATTGTTCTCTACCATATGCTACTTAATTATTAGTATCAAGAGCCTAACAATTTAGTTATATTATCTACTCTATTTTATAAGAAGAACTAAAGTTTAACTACTCATTTCTTATGGTCATATATATAGCCAAGAGCCTAACGGTTTAGTGGCATTATCTACTCTATTTCATAAGAATAACTAAAATTCAAATCACATATCCTTTATTGTAACTATTATATACATATAGTTCTCTCTTCGCAGCATGACACACTATCTATAGCAATCTCAAAGTGGAATTATCATAAGCTTCTACATCAAGCAAATGTTTCTAAATTAAGAGTGGCCAAGAATTTAAAGTCAATAATTCAATAATAAGTTTTTTTTTTTAATTATTTAATAATACTAATTCAGTAATAAGTTAATAACTAACATATGGATTATTTATGTATGTACGTAAATGTTTGTGTGTATATATCTTAAAATTGACAACAATTCTAAAATAACAAGATATGCTTATAGTAACATACTAACATGTCACTCTTTTCTTTTCTTTTTGGCTTTCAATTTTTTTTTTCTCTCTCTTCAATTGTATACTAATAAACTATATAACAATATTCTAACACTACACCCGTTGTGTATGGACTCAGATTCTCACGTAATAAGTGAGCCCCATGTTAAAATATCAATGTTTTAAAATCCTCCCCCACGTGTGGACTGAGACTCAAACTACCAATATTCTACGTCCCTCACATATAAATTCATACTCACCCAATCTCCCTTAATAAGTAAGGCACAACTTATTAGATTTTAAATTTTTTCAATGAAAGATAGTGCATGTAAAGACAATGTTCGAACTCATTATTATCTATTATAATATCATGATAAATTATCAGTTGTTCCAAAACTTTAAATGAGTAAAAAATATGAATTTAATCACTTTACTCATATTCTAAGTTTCCTCGGGAAAAACTTGTGGCTGAACCCGAGGATGGAATGCAAAACATATATACATGTGACAATAGCCTATGTTATGCAGTATATAGCTAGGCCTAGGTGACACTTTCCACATATCCTGGAAGATTTTAGCCCCTTATACCCAATTACTTCTATTCCTAACCAAATGCTCTCTTTGGGCAACTAGTCGAGCCACTTTCTTAGTGATATATGACCACATTGTCCACTTGGGGGACCGCATGGCCATATGTTGCATGAGGGGATTGATTATTTCCTTATAATAGACACCATATCACATATATATTCAATCAAAGATCAATGTGAGGCGTGGGAAACTCTTTCTCAATCTTTCAATTTGAAAGTGTCACATACAATTAATAGCAGATCTAATCTAGTAAGATCATAGTAAGATCAAAGTGATGTATGTACAATATTGATAGGATTCTAAGTCCTCCAAATTTTGCTTCCTCGCACTTAATTTGTAGCGGATTTCAATATCATATAGTCAGTAGGTCACACTATAATAATAACCTAATGTTATAATTAAATTACTTGACTCATTTGTTTAAGTACTCTTTCCATCAATGCTGAATGAGTAAAGGAATTGAAATGTTGTGAATAAATTGGTAATGTGATAGTTGTACAAAATTAAATTCAAAATTGTCATAGCCTAGTGGCAAGAAAAATATAATTGAGTCCAAATTAATGCCCTTCTTAGCCAACTGTGTTGTACTTTAACCTTACTGCTAGAATTAATATCATTAATTTTACTGAACTTAGAAAAACTATTATTCTAATTAATGGTTCCAAATTAAGCAATTGGAACTTTAAAATTTTACTGTTCCAAATGAAAAAAAAAAAAATGTAAAGTACAAAATTACCTAGCTTCAATGGTTACAAGAAAAACACACGTACTTGATCTCACCTTCATCTAATTTTTTAGCATTTCTTTCGAACAGCACAGCCATGTTTTCTTCCCTCGAACAAATACCAATGATTTTTATTCTCTTCCCTCACCTCTAAACTTCAATTTGATTTGATGGAACTAGCAGCTAAATGTTACCCTTAAAATATATCCTTAATGATTACGGTTTGGCACGAGAAATGTGCACTTACATATAAATATAAAACATTTAATTTAACTTATCATAAGTTATCATCTTACTTTTGCAGCCTTTTTTAAACACAATGTAACTCCAAATTTTCCATTTTACTTGCTCCGACTGTTACGCCCTCATTCTACTAAAATAATCAATAAATTAAATACAATATGATGGCCTTGGTTTCTCTAAAGAATCTTCACAAAGAAAGATAATCTTTCTCTACAATCAAAATCCCCGTGCATGCTTAACAGGATTCTTTTGTCTTCATGAAAATGATAGGGTTTTGTTAACTCAGATGTTGAAGAATAATATTCCCTCCCTTTCATATCATTGGTTTTCTATCCCCTTCTATAATGTGTCAAAATACAATCCTTTTTAAAAAGTCGATGAATACAATATACTGTATAGTTCGAACTTACATTATATGTTATTTAAAAGTCAAATACATCTCTTTCACTACTATAGTTTAAATTGATAACGGTAGTTTTGAATATTTGTACATTTTTATTTGGAAGACAATATATTAAATAATGGACAAAACTTAGGTAGAGACCTAGGGTTAATTAGTTGTTGTATTTAACTTTTTTGATTAAATTCAATTACATGGTTGTATTGACCTATGTAGAAAAAATGGCGTTATCTTTTTCAAAAAAAAATATATATATTAAACTTAACCATGAAGTTCATTGGTCAATGCAATTATATGCTTGAATTTAATTGGAGAACTTAAAGTACAACATCTAACGAATTGTACCTAAATTTTATCATTAAACAATATTTCCTTAAAAAGTTGAATTTTCTAAACAAGATTAACAATAACAATTAATAAAGGATAGATGGAATATTAAATTTTGAGTTGTAAGTATGTAATAAACACTTTTCGAAGAAAAAAGTACACTTATTAATAATTTATTATTATGCACGCATATTTAATATGATTGTATATGTTTTTCTTAATATTTTACACTTTTATTTTATTTTTTGAAAATGTTATAAAATATCATTTAATGGAATATTATTAAATACACTTTAACTTGTTTGGTTTAATGGAATATTTGTAGTTCAAGATTACTCAATAATTTTTCTCTTGAAGCTAGATGAACTTTCTGTTTGCATAAAGTAGAAATAACTAAGTAAAACTGTCAGGGGATTCTCCTATTGGGAAAAAAAGATTTCGAGCAAATGAAAAGTGAGGTTCCATTCTGTTTTCATGAAAATATTAACACTGGATTTTGTTCTCTATGATAGAACAATATTTATTCTAGTTCTGACAAAATCCAAAACACTTGCCAAATCTAATAGGTCATATTGTACAAGAAATGAGTCAATAATTTTCTTCCCAACGATAATACGTACACTATTATTTAAATTGTGGCCCAAACTTCAGAAGCATTTCTATTTCACCAGCTCTCGGCCCACCTACTAACAAGTACAAAGCCCAGACACTCTCAAGTCTCAAGTCTTAACCCCAGCGGAACCTCCACTCATCCCCGTAACCAAACACCACCCGAACCCATCTTCCAAAGTCCAAACCCTAGATCCACGCTGTCTACCTATAAAAGTCTCTCATCAAGTAAATAGGAGTTTCCACTTTACATTCAATCACCTCGTGAACATGGCTGTAATTGCCCATGGCATTGCAGTGAAGGTCCTGGAGCAGCTGGGATCCCGTTTTTTCCAAGAACTCAGCTCGGCATTGGGCGTCGGAAGCGAACTGAAAAGGCTGAAGCACACTGTGATAGCCATTGAAGCCGTATTCTTAGATGCCGAGGAGAAGCAAGCAAGTAACCATAGCCTGCGCATTTGGCTAGGGGACCTCAAAGACGTTCTTAAAGATGCCGAGAATGTACTGGATGAATTTCAGTGCCGAGCTCTGCAGAACGAAGTGATGAAGAGATATGGGAGCACTAGCAAAAAGGTGAGATATTTCTTTTCTGGTTCTAATCCACTTGTATTCCATTTTGAAATGGCACATAAAATCAAGAATATTAGAAAGAGATTAGATGAGATTGCAGTTCTTAAAGATCAATTCAATCTTGTTCAAGGACTTGAAGATAGGAAGACAACAATGCATAGGAGGGACATGACCCACTCCTTTTTTAATCCTTCTGATGTCATCGGTAGGGATGATGATAAAAAAAAGATCATGGATCTTTTGATGCAAGAAGATGCTGGTAGAAATGTCAGTGTAATTCCTATCGTTGGGATTGGAGGTTTGGGCAAGACCACAATTGCCAAGCTGGTGTATAGGGATGAAGAGGTAGTTAGTCATTTTCAATTGAGAATGTGGGTATGTGTCTCTGACGATTTTGATGTTGCAAAGTCGATGACAGAAATCCTTAAATCTGCCAAGGTTACAATTGATAAGAAAATGAGTGTAGATGCGTTGCAAGAAAAATTAAGAGATTGTTTAACGAATAAGACATTTCTACTTGTCTTGGATGACGTTTGGAATGAAGATCGTAATAAATGGATTGAATTGGAAGTTTTGTTACGTGGTGCTGATGGTTGCAATGGAAGTAAAATCATAGTGACAACACGAAATGAGTCGGTTGCTAATATTATGGGCACCACTCCCACATACAAGTTATATGGTCTGTCCCAGGAGGAGTGTTTGTCTTTGTTTGTGAAATTGGCATTTAAGGAAGGAGAAGAAATACAACATCCAAACCTCTTAGAAATTGGAAAAGAAATTGTCAGAAAATGTAAAGGTGTTCCACTTGCAGTGAGGACTTTAGCTGGCCTACTTTATTCAAAAGTTGATGAAAAAGAGTGGAAACATGTGATCTGGAATTTAGAACAAAAGGAGGGTGGCATCTTACCTGCATTGCAGCTAAGTTACAATCAATTGCCTTTTCACTTGAAGCAATGTTTTGCCTATTGTTCCGTTTTTCCAAAGGACTATCAATTCTCTAATATTGGTTTGATTCAATTTTGGATGGCACATGGAATTCTTCAATCCCCTGTCAATGAAAATCAAGAGTTAGAAGATGTTGGTGACTTATATATCAAGGAGTTGTTGTCGAGATCTTTCTTTCAAGATGTTGATGTGAAAGATATCTTCCAGTATACCTTTAAAATGCATGATCTCATCCATGATCTTGCACTCTCAATTGCCAAAGATGAGTGTTCGGGAGTGACCAAGCAGTCCTCTGTTGCTGCAAAAGTTTGTCATTTGTCAATTTCGGACAATGGCCAAGAAGTTACAACACAATTAGTTAAGTTGAGTAAAGTTCGGACTGTTATTTTCGAAACAGAACAACCCGTGTCCTTAGTTGAAGCATGCATCTCAAGATTTAAGTACCTACGGGCGCTTAATTTCAAGAAATCATCTTTTGAGGAGTTGCCAAGTTCTATTGGTACTTTGATACATTTGAGATTTCTCAACCTAGAATCTAACGACGAAATCAAGCGACTTCCTGATTCCATTTGCAAGCTGCACAATTTGCAGACTTTAAGGCTTAATGAATGCGTAAATCTTGAACGGTTGCCCAAAGGCATAAGGAACCTGATCAGCCTTAGGTGTTTGACAGTAACAACAGAGCATACATCCTTGGTGGAGAATGGAGAAGGTTGCTTGAATTCTCTTCGATTTTTGGATATTGCTGATTGCAAACATCTAAAATGTTTGTTTGAAGGGATGGATGGGCGCCTCCCCTATCTTCGAACATTGGTTGTTGGGCAGTGTCCAAGTTTGACCTCTTTATCACTCAGTACCAAACACCTAACAGCCCTAGAGGTGTTGTTGATTGGGGATTGTGAAGAGCTTAGTTTGACAGAGGGAGAATACAATGAAAATCTGAAGTTGAGCCTCCGTCGGTTGGAGATTGCCAATTTACCTAAGCTGGAGGTTTTGCCCCAGTGGCTCCAAGGATCTGCCAACACTTTACAGCACCTAGATATTGAAGATTGTCACAATTTCACAGCTTTGCCGGAGTGGCTGCCACATCTGAAATCACTTCAGAAACTTCGGATTGCTGATTGCCCTAAGTTGTCATCTCTCCCGGAGGGGATGCAAGCTCTCACTGCACTAAGAGAATTGGAGATTTACCATTGTGAAGAGCTTATTTTGACAGAGGAAGAAGACAATCAAAATCTGAAGTTGAGCCTCCGTTTCTTGAAGATTGACAATTTACCTAAGCTGGAGGTTTTGCCCCAGTGGCTCCAAGGATCTGCCAACACTTTACAACACCTAAAGATTAAAAACTGTCAGAATTTCACAGATTTGCCAGAGTGGCTGCCAAGTCTGAAATCACTTCAGAAACTTTGGATTATCGCTTGCCCTAAGTTGTCATCTCTCCCGGAGAGGATGCAAGATCTCACTGCAATAAGAGAATTGAAGATTGAAGAGTGTCCTGAATTGAGCAGAAGATGCAGAAAAGAAGATGGCCCCAAGATTGCTCATGAACCGGTGGTTGAACTCGATGAGGTCTATGGGAGTTCATCAGAAACAGATGATGACATCAGCGTAAAAACACCAGAAGATGATGAAGAGGTAAGGGCAAATTTCTCTTCTTGTACTATTATGGGCTTAACTTTTTTTTGATGAAATACAGCAGTATAATGGGCTTAACTTAACTCTTATTTAGCCTGACCTCTTTTTGTTTTCCTACTTATGAGTATAAGTTAATTTGGGCAGCTGCACTAGGCCTAAATGTATTTGATTCTAGCTGTAATAACCCTTTAACTTAAACTACTTTAGTTCTCTAGCTGGATTGTCTTGCATTATATATAAGTTAGGTTTGTTCAAGAATTTGTTCCCTACGATCTGATACTTGAATCTTAATCTGATAAGTCTCTGTAATGTGATTTACAAAGCTGTCTAAAATATCATAGCAAACAGATTGAAGCCACAGTAGAATAAATTGATGACTTATTGGCAAGCGGGTTTTGTCCCAACTTGTTATATTCATGACAATTGCATCATGACTTATCAACCAAATTGAAAACAAACCAGGGAGAACTAAATGACAACAGCAAAACTACAAAAATAAATAATGGAAAAACACCGTCTAATCAACCAGGTTCCAGATGGATAAAAGACACATACATTGGCTTATCCCACAAACTTAGTCCAAGATTTCAATGTACAAGCATATATATATATATATATATTTCATTTTATCGTTGAATTACTAACTAAGAATGTGCAAAACTTTTGCTTAACTTCTGGTGGCAAGTGATAGTCGAATTTGATCAGAATGTACATTTTGTTGAAATTGATATTGAGGAAGATCCAGAAATAGCAGAAGCAGCTGGAATTATGGGTACACCATGTGTTTTCTTGTTTTCTGTTTTTCCCTCGTTAGACTCTAATGCTTGCTATCTGGGTATGTTTGTCTTAACTATGAGTGACAAACTTCTTGTGCTAACCAATTTTTCATTGAATGGAGGTGTTTCATTTGGCAATATTTTGGCATATCCATGTGAAATGTTATGATACACACTGCAAACAAAAGTAGTTCTATTTGGAAATTATCATCTCGTGTCGAATCTCTTTGAATGTCTTGCATAAATTTAGTTCTTATTTATGTGGCTAGTGGTTCTCGGCTCGGCTGCCACTAACTGTTGTATTCTGGTTGTGCAGGACTGTGTCGGGTGAAAATGAAGAGAGAGTACAAAGAATTCATTGAAGAAAATAAATGAGAGCATTTCAAAAACTTGTTTGGGTGATGCCCTCATTTCGTGATCCATTTTGTTTGAATAATGCCTTCATTTTTTTCAATGGTATCTCATATTGATGAACTACACTGTACATTATACAAGCAGAGTAAGGTTACGGATTTTGAATCTCCTCTTTTGAATTATATTAAATCTGTATAGGAAAAGCCAAATTTAAAGGATTATTTCAAGCATTTTACAAATTTTGAGAAATCATTATAAGAGTATCAAACAATCTTCTTTGGATTTAGATTAAATGAATGATTATTACACAGGGCTAAAGGGCTCATTGGCTCATTGGCTCATTCAATCTGAAGCAAGAGAGACAAAATCATTAAAATGCTTACCAAAACAAATCTTCTTTTACACATTAACTACAATGCTTTTTTGCACATTAACTATGTTACTGTTCTTCGAGAGTACCATGTACCTATGTGCATGGTAATAAATTAAGTGCTTCATAAGCATCCTTCATTTGATCAATCTAAATCCAAAAATAAAAAAATAAAAAAAATAAAGTATTTCCATTAGGTACAATAAATTGCAACAATAAGAGAGGCTTCAATTTGCCACAACTCAAATAAAATAAATAAAGATTACATTGGGACACACCACAATTCACAAGTCACTCAAGTTGTTGGGAAAATACTTGAGATTTTGTTGGGTCCATAAATTTATGTGAAAAATATTGTATACATGGCATTTATCATAAAACAATTATGCAAAGGATACAACTTTTGCCACAACTTTGAAGTGGAAAACTGTGAGTGGTTGGCTATTACTTTCATATGGACTCACCATTTTTTTTCCACCACTCACAGTTTAACACAGTAGAGTTGTAACAAAATGAGGACGGATTCTAGCCACGTCACGTTAGCATTGTAACTGTCAAGAGTTGCTTGGAATTTGAAAACAAAATGGCAGACATGAATTTTTTGAACAAAAATACTGCCCAAACCAAGTCTAGAATTCCGATAGAGTAGAGTTTTTTAACTGCAATTTTCTACCGCAAATATCTAACACTTGCATGACAATGTTTATGAATATAAATTCTCTATCTCACTTTTTGTGTTCCACTTTATACTTGATCAATTACAATTTGCACTGATCAACCTTAAAGTAGATTTACGTTTAACGTTCAAAGTATAGTTTTGTTCTCACGGTGTGTAATGGAACATTGAATTTTCGATATAATAGTTTGCTTCACTTTGTCAAATTTGGTGATGCAGGAGAAACCTAAGGAGATTGAGACGCTCTCTCTAATCGAAGTAGTTGATTTTTATGCTGTATTTGCAAAACAAGTTCACAAGTACTATTGTAAATTTGTTTATATCAATTGAAAGTGGCCTTTCTGTTTTCTTTTGTCCTTGGAGACAATATTGATGTATTGTAGTGTGATATATAGTGATTAATGAATTTGGATTCATTTTATCAAATATGTTTGATTCTTATGACATCATTTAAGATTAAATTATGATATTTTCTTTATTTCAAAATGGCTTCTCACACTGTTTTATTATCAACTGGTGGTGGTGGTTGTACTATATTGTTGATGAATTACAGACCAGCTTTCTTTGCATCATCAAAGATGAATTGTTAGACATTCAGCCCATAACCTTGCACTAAATATATAGGCTGTTGCCACTGCACTAACAGTATATAATATATATATATATATATATATATATATATATATATATATATATATATATATATATATATATATATACATATATGACTGTTGTTTCAAATGATTGTGTTGAGCAATTTAGAGAAATAAATTTCTTAGGCATTATGCTTTTGTAAGGATCTTTTCTAGCTTTGTATAATATGTCACGGCCTCAATTATCAACTAGAGAATGTATTGAACTTTAATTTACTTACACCTAAAGAAAAAGATCCTACCCCAATAAAATTAAAGGATATACTTTGCCTCTATCCTTAGTCATTCCTATTCCATGCTTTGCCAACAACCTAAGATAGAATCGTGTACCAATCGTGTACCAAGTCATGATCCTGGGTGCAATAAGCCTAATTCGAAATCCCAGATATAGGATGTCTGGTTGATAAAAACAGCTGCTAAGACTTACAAGGCATTGAATTACTTCATTACTATTACCTTCCTTTCCATTCCACCACCTATAGAACATGGCTGAAATTGCCTATGGCCTCGCAATGAAGGTCTTGGAGCAGCTTGGGTCCTCTACTTACCAATAGTTCTACTTGGCATGGGGCATCTGAACTGATTTGAAAAAGCTTGAGTGCACCGTTTTAGCCATCAAAGCCGTATTGTTTGATGCTGAGCAGAAGCAAGCAAGTGACGAGAGGCTGACAACCTGGCTAGGGGAGCTCAAAGACGTTCTTAATGATTTCGAGAATGTGTTGGATGAAGTTCAATGCTGAGCTTTGCAGAAGAAAGTCATGAAGAGATACGGGAGCACTAGCAAAAAGGTGCATTATTTCTTTTCGGGTTCTAATCCACTTGTATTCCCTTTTGAAATGGCACATAAAATCAAATATATTAGGAAGAGGTTATATGATATTGCAACTAATAAGATTGAATTCAATCTTACTGAACGACTTGAAGATAGGAAGATAAAAATGCATAGGAGGGAAATGACCCACTCCTTTGTTAATCCTTCTGATGTCATCGGTAGGATAATGATAAAAAAAAGATTATACATCTTTTGATGCAACAAGATGCTGGTAGAAATGTTAGTGTAATTCCTATCATTGGGATTGGAGGTTTGGGGAAGACCACAATTGCCAAGCTGGTGTATAGTGATGAAGGGATAGTTAGTCATTTTCAATTGAAAATGTGGGTGTGTGCCTCTGAGGATTTTCTTGTTCCAAGGTTGATAAAAGAGATCCTCAAATCTGCAATTGGTTCAATTGATGAGAATTTGGGTGTGGATCAGTTGCAAATTCGCTTAAGGGGATTATTAAAAAACAAGAAATTTCCACTTGTCTTGGATGACGTTTGGAATGAAGATCGTAATAAATGGTTTGAATTGGAAGCTTTGTTATGTGGTGCTGGTGGTTGCAATGGAAGTAAAATCATAGTGACAACACGGAATGACTCGGTTGCTAACATTACTAGTCGATGTCCTGCGCATCAATTCCTTTTGAAATATTTTTTAAAAAATTATCTTATATATGATTCATCTATAATACTTATTATGTGCTATATAATATTTGAGAGAGCATGCTATAAATGAGATTACCATGAGTCTCTTTATCACATGAGTTGGCATGCATTTAATTAGAAATATCATCCTAATGAAAAGTAGGCAAAGGCCTCAATGGAAGTAATATATTATGTTGGCAGGCTTCCATTGGCACTTAAAGTTTTGGGCTCTTTTCAGTTTGACATGAGCACCTATAGTGAATAACTCATAATAGGTTGCTTGATTTTAAATTCATGTAACAGTTAAAATACCATGTATATACATGAAGACGAATCATTAACATTGTAGCAATGTAAATTTGTTTATGAGTAGAAGAAAAAGTAACAAAGTTACGACAATACAAAATACATAAATATAATCTCATCTGAAGCAACCTTAAAAATTACAATTCATAACAATCCCGCAAGGATGTAGTCTATCCAATAGACCATAAAGAGAAACATGTATGTAAAAAAAAAATAAAAAATTGAATTTCAATAGAGCATTGACAACTTTACTGGTACATTTAATGCAACTTGTAAACTCTGCAGTTATAATAACCTAGGGTCTACTATTATACCAAAAATATGTTAGTAAGCATCAAAACGTTGATGCCCAATGAATTCCTTTTGCTTCTCCTATAATTGGACTACAAGTTTGGATTAATCTTGAAACAACCATAATAATTGGGTCAACCTATAAACAGAGATTTCACTGTCACAGCTGCAACAACTTATCCATCTACCACTTTTAACATTACAATCCTAAACATCTCAGTCATCAAATGTATCAGTAAACACCACAACTTCACAACTATGAATGTAAGTTTTGTAGAAACCAGTATGCACCTCAATAGCTTCATCACTATAATAAAATGCTGAAAACTGAGACTATAGAAAATCTTGGTAACACCAATCTCATAAATTAGCAAAACCATTTAAAGTAGCAAAATTATCATTTCTTTGACAACACAAAAAATCCCAAACAGCAGCCAAGTCCCGTAATGAATAAATTCATATTCATCTAATTCCAAATGTGTTTTGGTTTAGCCCATAAAAACATTCATCCAAAAAACAAACACATAGCTAGAATATGTAAAGTGGGCATGTCCTTTATTTAATTTAAGTTTCATAGATTAGTAATCATGTTATTCCTAACTACAACTTTGTTTTGTTCTTGGGTTACTTTTTTCCATGTGCAATTTCCACATAATGAGTAAGGGAAAATATTCTTTCACACCATCTACACTTACATCACTCAAATGCAGACAACATTTTCCACATTTTAAGTAGTGTGAAATAATGATGTGAAATGGTGGTGTGAAAATATCAAAAGATCACTTTCAAAATATGTTTAATTAATATATGTACAAAATGTGACCAAATGCCTATGAGGTCATCTCTTTTGTATCTCATTGGGGTTCTAATGGCTCTTTGGTTCCAGCTTAAAGATGTTCAAGGTGTGTGATTTCATAAAATTGATTATTGGGATCAAGATAATGCCATTTCCCATTGATGTGCCCATATTCCTTTTTACCAAAGTTCATATACCTCTGATTCAACTGGACACATATCTGGCTGCCTTACAATGTACATTTGATCTCTAGCAAGGCTGTACATATCCTGATTATGGTGCCAAGTCCACAAAGCATGAGTCTCATTTCTCACCTACATCCCAAGTACTTGTAGCATTATCATCAAAATGGAGCAAACTGGGCGGATGATGACAAATTTCCATTTCCAATACTTGAGGAGCTTCAGGGTACAGTGGTCTAGCCGGACAGTGTGAGGTTGCAGTTTGTGAAACCATTGCATTTCAATTATCTTACATAGACTTAAACAAAAACGGGCGTAAGAGATTGGATCGATGATACTTTTCAAGAAAGGAAAAGCTTACATTAATACATAACATATTTAGATCTGACATGTTCAATGGCATCAGCTCAGTAAACAATATTTTAATAAACACCAGCATTTTAATAAAGGATGAGCTTCAATCCCTCCCTAACTGAAATTTAGATAACGTTATACTGAAGCCATAATGACATGGTTACTTGAAAACATAACTGTTTACTTCCCTCTGCCCCAATGTGGACGAAAATCCCATTCATCATGCTAGAATACACTGTAAAAGAGTCCCCGTAACAAAATAAAAACCAAAACATTTACAAAGTAAAAAATGACTTCCACACCTGAAAAGGAGTCATTGGAAATGAATGGTGAATTTCTCTTCCTTTAATACCATATGGTAAAATGTTTTTACTAATAGATATATTCAGTTAACTGTACATCAAAGCCAAGAACTTAACAATCACATGGAAGTTAAAATATGAGGAGTTAGCCATTAGATGATAACTTGATAAGCCAAAAGAGGGACATGGAAAAACTAAATCAAAAACTTACCAGAGCCTCATAACATTCCTTACTTGAATCCAAAAGCATGAAGAATGCTTTTCTTCCCCGGATATCCAACAAACCCACAAATGACTAATTATAGATTATGACTGATTTTCAGGGTAGAATGGGCACTGTATGATAACAATTTTCTTGCAAAATGTGTCAATGATTCATTGAAATAAATGTCTATCTAAATGAATGCAGCTTGTATAGTTGTATCATGTCTTGCAAAATTTGGAACTATGTTAATTTTTAAAGAATATATTCTTTTGTTGACATCTACGATCTAGTGCAGCCGTAAAAGAAGGCTTTTAGTGAAGCATTTGTGTCTAGATCTAAATGTAGAAGATTACATTTGGAATATTTTAAATATGTGTTTGTGTGTGAGAGAGTGAGAGAGGGAGGAGTACCTCTGGAATCCCATGGCCAAAGCTCCGTAATTGACTGAATGCCTATTTGATACAAACTTACAGAAGGAAGAAAACCACTTTATTGGCCCTGGGCAGACCACATATATCCTGTAGGAAAAAGCATAAATGTTCACTAATTAGATCTATAAAAAGAACATTGTACAAAATCAAATTCTATAAACTGAACAAAGCACTCAAGTATTTTATCAAACAATTTGCATGCATGTATCATGTAACATTTTTATGAGATAGAGGGGTGATTTTGTTGAGACTTGAGATTACAAAAATTTACTCATTGGCAGAGAGAAACAAATCAAAGATTCAAAGAATACAAAATAACCAAACCTGAATTAGAAGGTGAAATCAAAATAACTAAATCATGCTCTGATTGGGTTGAACAGAGGTCGGGAAAACAACTGTGAGCCTGTGAGAAGAAGATAGAAAGTTCCAAGCAGATCAGCATCACTCGGGGAAAAAGGGTAGAGTGAGGGAGAACATAAATAGATAAAGACCAATGGGATTTGGGGTAATCACAAAGAGAACCGTTACAATATCGTTCATTGAAGAAAAGAGAAAATGTAACAGCAAGGTAGGATAGAAAAGGTTAAGCCATTGAAGAAGAGAGATAAGGGAGAGAAAGGGTTTGGAAACCGAAGTATCCGAAGAGATTGTTGGGTTTTGACTGGAAGAGAAGAAGTTGAAAAAGTAGGAAGAGAGGGAGTGGGAGCAGTTACGGTAGGAGGAATTAAATGTGGATGATGAGGGTAAAAAATTTCTCTCTGTTTTAAGTTTTAATTTATAATATTATAGATTATAGATAATAAATGTGTTATAAGTTATAATATGCTGGATTTCTTGGTAAATGTGGGGTATTATTAACAGTGCAGAGGTATAAATTTTGATGTGAATTCAATTTTCTATGGAAAGCACATTCTAGCTTAACTAGGATTGTAAATGATCATATTCTATTGACTTTGAAGAAGAATTGACTCAACAATGATCAGAAGCAGGGGAAAAGATTTAAAAAATATCAAAGGGGCCTATCACCTTGCTTTAATCTTCATTGTTGTCATATTCATTAATGAATTTAGATTTTGTTGGAACTCGGATTCCCTTTGATTCAAGTAAACAACAAAAGTGAGGAACAAAAATGGCATCTCACTAAAAAAGTTGCAAAAAAGTTTGAAGAGGTAAGATGCTAATGCTATGACCAATTACAACAATGAAAATGTCTCTGAGATCACATTAGAATTCGGAGGCTAAGAACTATGAATTTAACTTCCTAAAAGCCGGAGTCCAGTTAGAAAAGATGATAAGGTTAGTATAGAGAGACAACATATTCTTTGTAGATACGTGCATGAAAGCAGGCAATCTAGAAAAAAATAGATGACACAAAAAACCCAAAGCAGAAAATTTGAACAAGAACAACCAATTTATATGGGGGGATTACTCAAAAGTGTTGAATTGGCCAAAAGTAAGCTTGAGCCATGCCAAGCAAGATTTATGCAGTCCCTGATGTGGCTAGGAATTCTAGATTTGAATAGCAATATCTTCATGAGTTGCTCTCAATTAGAAGGTTGAAGAAGCTTTCTTTAAGCAAAAGTCAAGGAATAGGCGTCTTAATCTTCCAGAATAATGTCTATTTTCATAACCTTGTGAAAGTAATGCAAGCCGAGAACACTGTCAGATGTCTATTGATTAATATAGGAAGAAGAATGGGTGATCCCTCAGAAATCAAACAGCTGGTGGTTGAATTCTATCAGAACCTACTTGGGTCTACTGCTGAAATTAATGCTGAAACAGGTGGTTAGCACAGTCTCTAGCCTTTTCCAAGATCAGATGCCAAATGAATAGATGATGTAAAGGAAAAGATGCAGCAGGATGTTAAAGGATGTTGCTCTCAAGTCTTTTTCACTACTGGTAAAGGAAAAAAGGTGAATTCTACCATCCTCTCATTGATTCCTACAGTTCCCAATCCCACTACAATGGCTGATGTGATATACAAATGTATTACAAAAGTATTAGCCAATAGGTTGAGAAACTTTCTTGAGATTTTGATTAATACAAACCAGACAGCCTTGATTAAGGGAAGGAGTATTCCAAAAAATGTATTGCTAGCCCATGAACTTGTGAAGAACTACCAGACAAGTAAAGGCTTGGGTAGATGTGCTATCAAGACTGATTTGAGGAAAGCATACGGCTCAGTGGATTGGCGATTTATTTTGATGTGCCCGATTTCAAATAGGTTTCCTCCTAAGTTTGTTAATTAGGTCAAAGAATGTATTACCAATCCAAGGTTCTCAATTACTTTGAATGGAAGTATATGCAAGTATGGTGGGGTATTTTACAGGTGGTATGGAACCTAATCTCACCCTAACTTATTTGTGATTGCAATGGAGGCCTTCGTTAGATTGTTGAAGATAAAAGTCATGCTGGTCACCTTAAATTAAGGAAGGATCCTCCTTGTCAAGTATCTTGGCATGCCTCTTATTCCTAGTAAACTTAGCTTAAAGGATTGTCAACTCCTCATTAATAAGATTGTAGCAAGGATCAATTCTTGGTCATCTAGGAAGCTTTCATTCTCAAGAAGGCTTTAGATACTTCAACCATTCTGTACAACATTTAAAGTTTCTGGTCCAACATATTCATCATGCGCAAGAAAGTAAGTAAAATCATTGAGCAGTGTTCTAATCATTTTCTTTGGCAGGGGAAACACTCTGGGAAAGGGCGGATTAGAGTGGCATAGGAGAAAGTATGCTTGCCAAAACAGGAAGGTGGTCTTGAAGCCTATCTAGAATCTTTTCAACCAAATCTCAATTGTTTTAATCATTTTTGGAGCACTAAGTTTGAAAATTGTCATTTTAGTATAGTAACTTAGATAATGCAATCATTCATTGACCAACCATAATCCTAACTGAAACACACACACACATCACATTACAATTTATTCCACAATATCAACAAGTCCACTCCAAGATAATAGACATGCTAACCAACCAGTAAGTCCTCTAATCTAACAGACAACAAAATAGTGAAGTCATACATTGCTACTACTAGTCTCAATTGTTCTAGTGAGTAGTTTCTTTGTTTTCTTGAATGTTGGTTTGCACATCTGTAATCACATTTGATTTTTGAACAGTTTTATTGCTCTTTAGCCATGTGACGATAGCTTTACCTGGGAAGCATATGTAGTATCCTGATTTCACAATTGTTTCAACAAAGTATATATTGTTCCAGCTGATACTGGCATGCAGTTGAGGTTGTAAGAGTTATCCAAAATCCTCTTATTTAGCCCGACCTCTTTTTGTTTTCCTACTTATGAGTATTAAGTTAATTTGGGCAGCTGCACTAGGCCTAAATGTATTTGATTCTAGCTGTAATAACCTTTTAACTTAAACTACTTTAGTTCTCTAGCTGGATTGTCTTGCATTATACATAAGTTAGGTTTGTTCAAGAATTTGTTCCCTACGATCTGATACTTGAATCTTAATCTGATAAGTCTCTGTAACGTGATTTACAAAGCTGTCTAAAATATCATAGCAAACAGATTGAAGCCACAATAGAATAAATTGATCACTAATTAATTATTGGCAAGCGGGTTTTGTCCCAACTCGTTATATTCATGACAATTGCATCATGACTTATCAACTAAATTGAAAACTAACCAGGGAGAACTAAATGACAACAGCAAAACTACAAAAATAAATAAAGGAAAAATAGCGTCTAATCAACCAGGTTCCAGAGGGATGAAAGACACATACATTGCCTTATCCCACAAACTTAGTCCAAAATTTCAATGTACAAGAACCTGCAATGTACAAGCATATATATATATATATATATATATATTTCCTTTTATTGTTAAATTACTAAGAATGTGCAAAACTTTTGCTTAACTTCTGGTGGCAGGTGATAGACAAATTTGATCAGAATGTTCATTTTGTTGAAATTGATATCGAGGAAGATCCAGAAATAGCAGAAGCAGCTGGAATTATGGGTACACAATGTGTGCAATTTTTCAAAAATAAGGAAATGCTCAGGTTGGTTATATTTTGTCTTTTCATACTTCGTTTGTGCCTTCACTTGTGTTTTCTTGTTTTTTGTTTTGCCCTCTTAGATTCGTAATTCTTGCTATCTGGTTATGTTTTTCTTAACTATAACTGACAAACTCCTTAACTAATTTTTTTCATTGAATGGAGGTGTTTCATTTGGCAATATTTTGGCATATCCATGTGAAATGTTATGATACTATTTCTTGTATTTTTGTGGTTGATTGATTTTGACTTTAGAAAGGTTTCTTTTCAATTTTATAAAGAGGGAATTGGGGAAAGGTTTCTTTGTAATTGCATTTTGTTGCTCTTTTTTCACTGCACTCGATGATATTAACCTTACTTTATTCAAAAGTTGATGAACACAAGTGAGAATCTGTGAGAGATAACGAGATATGGAATTTAGAATGAAAGGAGAGTGACATCTTACTTGCATTGAGGCTTAGTTACAATCAATTGCCATTTCACTTGAAGCAATACTTTGCCTATTGTTCTCTTTTTCCTAAGGATTATGAGTTCAAAAGTGTTGAATTGATCGAATTTTGGATGGCACATGGAATTCTTCAATCGCATGAAAATCAAGAGTTGGAAGATGTTGGCGACTTGTATATCAAGGAGTTGTGGTCGAGATCTTTCTTTCAAGATGTTGATATAAGAAATTTCTTGAACTACACATTTAAAATGCATGATCTTGTCCATGATCTCGCACTCTCAATTGCACAAGGTGAGTGTTCAATAGTGACCAAGAAGTCCACTCTTGGTGGAAAATTTCGTCATTTTTCATTTGCGCATCGAAACCAAGAAATTACAACACACTTGGTCAAGTTAAGTGGAGTTTGGACCATTATTTTTCAAAGGGAAACAATAATGTCCTTGAAACATGCATCTCAAGATTCAAGTACTTGCGGGTGCTTGATTTAAGTTGTTCGTCTATGGAGGTGTTGTCAAGTTCTATTGGTATTTTAAGGCATTTGAGATATCTCAACCTCTCTAATAATTATCAACTTAAGAAACTTCCTAATTCCATTTGCAAGCAGCACAATTTGCAAACTTTACTACTTGTTAATTGTGAGAGTCTTGCACAGCTGCCCAAAAATATAAGCAACATGATTAGCCTTAGGTTTTTGGTAGTAACAACAACAAATAGGTCCTTGTTGGAGAATGGAGTAGGTTGCTTGAATTCTCCTCGAACTTTAGTTATAGACTTATAGTTGAATGTCAGAGTCGAAAATGTTTGTTTGAAAGGATGGATGGGTGCCTTACCAACCTTCAAACATTAGTTGTTGATAAATGTCCACATTTGACCTCTTTGTCACTCAGCATCCTAACTGCCCTAGAGATTCTGATAATTCGTGATTGTAGAGAGCTTAGTTTGACAGAAGGAGAAAACAATCAGGATCTCAACTTAAGACTTCGAAAATTGCAGATGGTGAATTTACAGAACATGGTTGTTTTGCCCCAGTGGCTTCAAGGATCCGCCAACACTTTACAACACCTAAAGATTGAAGATTGTGCCAATTTTGAAACCTTACCAGAGTGGCTGCCAAGTTTGACAGCTCTTCAAACACTTGAAATTACCAGTTGTCCTAATTTGTCATCTCCTCCAGAGGGGATGCAAAGTCTCACTATGCTAAGAGAGTTAACGATTGAAGATTGTCCTGAATTGATTAGGAAATGTAGACAGGAAGATCATTGGAAGATTGCTTATGTACCACAAATTAATCTTAACTAGTCGCTAACCCGTGTGATGAACGGGAAAATTTAATAAAAATTACATACATTTACAATGACTTGAAAATGAACGAATTAAGTAATTTAGCTCAAAATAAAGATTCGAATATATGTAAAAAATACAACCTTCATCTCACAATGCCATTTAGCGTAAACTTGGATCATCATTAAGAATTACAATTAGAGAAAGATCATTAAACAACCTAACTTAATTCATCTAATAAGGAAGTTACAGAAAATCGGTGACTAACTAAATATAACATTTGTATAGAGAAATTTACATGCCTGGAAGGCTCTGACTGTATATGCTTGGAAAGACAATCAGATCGTTGAAGGAACATAATAATATTCTGAATTTGCCCAATAAAGGCTGGCCTTATCGCCCATATAGGAATTGGCATATAATTCTGAATTTGTTCCTATATTCATGTTTTATGATTCATTCTTCGTGAGTACCATGTGTAATAACATTCTTAATTAATTGGAAAATGTGAGGTATAACTGACATTGCAAAGATTATTATCTGGATTTCAAATTAAAAAATTTAATTTCTATGGAAAGCTCCTTATAGATTAAGCTTAGAGAACAATTGAATTGCTAGTAATTAGAGGGGAAAAGATATAGACCGTTGGTTCTCATGTTTGGGAACCATCATTGTCATTTTTCAAATCCTTAAAAAAATAAAAATAATAAAAATAAATAAAACGCTTAAGTTGGGTTCCATGTTTTAAGGAAAATTCATAATGGTTTTCTGTACATTTCCTTTTTTTATTTTTTTTGGTACAATAAAATAGACAGCTTTTACATACACATTAGTCATTAGACTTTAATGCCAACGATGTTCCTAAAAAAAGGGTTTAGGAAGATGTCGAGTTCTTAATCTTATATATATATACACTTATAATTGTGTATGCATGTATTTTGAATTTATCTTAACCAATTTATGAATATTATAATTTGCCCCTCGTGAGATGATATTACATGTAAAATCCTGAGATAATATTTGGTATAACGATTGTATATAACATCCACCTCACGTGAGGTTGGACCACCCCACAACCCATTCTCATGTTAGGCTGTTACATGTAATCCTTTCCCCCACCAAAATTCTTGGTTCCGTCACTACTTGAATATGAGCTTCCAGTGCATCGTGCAATTCGTGACTAGTTACTATTAAAAATTGATATCATGAACTCACTGGCCAATATGGAGCACCATTAGCAATGGATTGCAGATTTTCCATTAAGTATGTGGCAAAAACTCACCAACACAAAGCATCTTTTACCTTTCTAATACAACTTCAATAAATCTAAGGCAAATACAAATACAGGAAAAATAAAAAATAAAAAGAAGGCATGCAAAGAGGGAGTGGGGAGAGAAAAGGCCAGCATATACAATTGTAATGTTACATATAAAAAAGTAAAAATAAAAAGCTTGTGAAACTTGACAACTCATGACACAGTGTTTGCATCAGGGACATCATCAAGTATAAAAGGACCAAGTTTACCTGCCCTAAATAGAGTAAGAAACTTTTTTGATATCATCATACGTGCTTCTGAGGCCTTATGAGGTATCTTAAATGCCTTTTGTAGTGCTTCAAACTGCTGCTCTATAAGACCCTCCAAGTCACTCTCATCTTCCATGTTACCAGTAAATTCTAACAGGGTTAAATACAAAGCACATTGGACTTCTGTTACAAGATCCTGAAAGAAAACCAAAAACAAAAACTAGAAATTTAGAAATGACAAGATATTCACAGGTCACGTGGAGACCCTGTTAAGCTACAACGATAATAACTACAAATCACATAAAAAGTAATGTGCAAAATAGCTAGAATATACATCTTAACATAAACATTTAAAAGCGTTTTGGAAAAGCTTCAACGTAAATTTATTCTTGATAAGTATTTAAGAGTTTGAATTGAAAGATAAACCAGATCTTTCAATCCTCATTCCAACTATTTTCTTTACCAATAAGAGAGGGTACCTACCTTTTGTAAAAATTATAGATAAAGAGGGGTCATTAGATGGATACTATGGATACAAAATACTCTCATATGAGCTTACTCACAAATATTTGTGATTCTACTATCTCTTACAACTACTCCCCCATCTATTATCTTTCCAGTCAAACTATCCACCTCAAGCAACACATTCTTACTCTATGACACTGCCAAACGTGTCGTTAGTAAATAGTAATAAACCAGCATCTTAATTTACTCTTCCTGAATATATGTATCATCTAATAGGGTTACTTGTGAGTTTTCTTTTATTTACTTCTTCTAAATCAATTACCATCTTTTCGCTTACATTGAAATCGTCTCAACCACTCCTGAATGCGCTTTTCTTGTTTGCTCTGTACCGTATGATATTGTCATTCACTCTTTCATCAATTCTTCATTATTATTTTTTAACTATTAGCAAAAGAACATTATTGTTCCAGAAAACAAAAAAGTTTCTCATCCAACAGAAGCTAAAAAACCCGATTATATTCTCTGAACTCACTGATCATCTGTTTTAAATTAAGCATGCTATATCTAAAGACATAGTTCATTTACTCTGTTTAGCATTTTTTCAAAGTTCTAGATTTGCATTCTCCTTTCTTGACCCCTTCATAAACTAAGCACAACAGAATAACTTCATGATGTTCTACATGAATGTCCATAACCAGCAAGTAAAATATGTTATCGAAACTTAACCTTGCTGTAAATCATTCATGACCAGAAAATATGTTATCAAAACTTAATCTGCATTCATGACAAGAAAACTAACTGTTCCAAAAACAATTTTCTGATGCTGATTATTTGTCATCCATTCAGAAGAATCAAAATGATATGATTTTCTTTATAACGTGGGAAGAATCAAAATGATATGATACCCATGTAATAATTCTACAATGAGGTACATTCAGTTCTATGTTGTCCCTAAAACAATATTTCTTATGCCCATAGTTTGTCTCCTTTCAGACTTGTCATGTGACAAGAAGTTTTAAATACTTTGGCCATCTTGCATATAATGATTAAATGAGAACAATCCTATATTACCTCAATGTAAAGCATATCAGAGTCATTTGGCGGCTTCCTCCTTTTTGGCCGAAGATCTTTAAGATTATACTCATGTTTTTCCTTGGAATCATATCGAATCCCTTCCAGTCTCCTGTTGTTCAAGTGCTTCCAATGAAGGGGAGTCCCCCTAGTATTTAAAACTGCCAGCAAGTATTGTGCAATACGCTCCTCACCTACCACTGAATCTTTCACAGACCCTTCATGTGCATTTAAGAAATTGGTAAGCTTTATCAGATAGAATAAGCAATACAATGTGGCAATAGTAATTTCATGTTGACTTGAAATTCCAAGACGCCCCCAAGAAAACCACATATACACAAAAGTAAAAGAAAAAAGAACAATAAAATTCCAAGACGCCAGGTTGAAAATTTTAGATGCTGCAGCTTGGACAACCTATGTTGGTTGGAGGTCAATAAGAGAGTTGAAATTTCATCCCTAACCAACACAGATCGAGGCATAAAACTTTTAGGTGTTACCCAACATAACTTAAACTGAATTCAGTTGGCTTGTTGCAACCTAATCAGCTCAGGTTGAGTTGGGCTAAGGCTTCTCTTAATAGTGGTTGGAGGATGTCTCACTTTTTTTTGTCTGTTTACAACAGTGAACTTTCAAGCAAGATTTAGCAACCTTAAACTTAAAAAGAATGCATGCATTGCTTTGTGTAAATGTGTACTGTATTACGTATACAGAAATCACATAAGAAACTAAAAAGAAGTTAAATAGGAAGAGGATGATACCTGCAAGAGCTAGCTTCAGTCCCGTCTCAATGTCAGGGATACTTGGAACCAATACACCTGGAGTGTCTAGGACATATATACTAGGCTGATGCGCAATCTGCAGCTTAACAATTCAACATCAGCATTTAAGCATGCATAGATGTTAGCAGATCAACAACAGAAAGAGAAAGGAACAGTAGCAAGAAGAAAAAATTAAGATTTAAAAAAGAAAAGGAACCAGCCAAATGCTTGATGATTTGTCATGATGTTCAAAACATGACTTTATATAAGGGTTATGCAACTGATTAGTCACTACAAACATTTGATAATTAAACCAGAGACCTAAGCCAGATAGTTTGTCCCGTAACTGTTCATATAAACCTACAGACACTTGCCAGCTTAAAAAGAAAGCAAAATATAGATAAATAAATTAGTAAGAAAGCAAGCAAAATAGGGGGGAAATCAATCAATTAAGCCAGAAATATAATCCAAGTCATAGTAGCCCCCTTCACTTATATATGTGGTCAATTAATATAACACAAGTCAGAAATAACTCCCTTGCAATCAGTCTGCTACTCATAAAAGCAAGAACATCAACTAAATGTTAAGTGATAAAGGTCAATCAAACAATACACAACCAAACCTACAACATCTTCCTGCCAGCAATATCAATATCAGGGTCCAATCTCAGATATGGAGCCTTATATATTGAATGCCAACATGTACGAAAGACACACGAACCTAGAATTTCAATCTCTTTTTACTTTCTAGGTTATATAAACCACAAAATATGCCAAGAGCCTTGTAGCTCAGTGACACTATCTGGTCTCGATTACGAGGGTTCAAATCCTCTCTTCCGCTTTAACAATTGAATTATCAAAAAATAATAATAATATACCACAAAACACAGAATCTCATGACCTTGTATCCAGCAATATCTTGAGTAACACCGGGCAACGGCCCAACTGTAGCTCGCTTCATCTTCTGCTGCACTACAATTAAAAACAAAACCGTTATTGTTCAATTCAAGACAGTGACATCCAACCATACTTATCAAAAAAGACAGTGACATCCAACCATAATCTAGCAAAAACAAAAACACAGTAACAACTTACCACCAAAGCGAGACGAGGCAATTTGATGTATTGAATTAATCAAAGCCGATTTCCCAACGTTAGGAACACCAATCACCAAAACAAGCAGAGTAGGTTCCCTCGAAATCACTTCCTTCAGCTTGAACTCCACAAGCTCAAGAAGCTGTTTTGGTAATTAATAAAAACACCATCATTAAATGTGGATATATATCCACAAATTGTGGATAATGTCCACATTTAGAAAATAGAGTATGAGTGAGTGACTGACCTTGTTAACGGAACTCTTGCTATGGGCGTTAATAGCCATGCAATCCTGGTTATGGGAATCGAAATAGCGAGTCCATTTGTGGATGATGTTGGGGTTGGCTAGGTCTTTCTTGTTGAGTGCAACGACACGTCGTTTTGAGGAGAGTTGGGGTTGGAGTTGGTGGTTGATAGAGGATATGGGAATACGAGCGTCGCGGACTTCGATGACGAGGTCGGCGAGTTTGAGGCGGTCCTTGATGGCGCGTGTGGCGGCAGCCATGTGACCCGGGAACCAATTAATGGGCCCACCACCGGCATTGAAGCCCATCTCACCCAATCCCTTCTTTATTACTGTCTTTGCCACTCCCAATCCCATCCCAAAGATTTAGTTACTGGAAAATGATAACGGGAGGTTTAGTTAGGGTTTAAAGCTTTAAACTTTAAAGCCAGCTTCTTGTATGGTTTTGGAAATTGATTTTTTTCTAAACGGAAAACTGCATCTACATAAATGACCATACTACTCAAAATCAACCATTTTTTCATAATTCAAAATAACCATAATTCTCAAAATTCCAAATATACTTAAAATAGACAATCAAAAATAGGCACCTACATAGTCAAAAAAGTTCACCTACATAGTTAAAAAGGTCTTTACATTTAATTTTCTAAGCTATTTCAACTATTTTGGTAGAAGAAATTTTCCAACCATTGCTTACGAAGCCTGTCATATTTCAACATAAATGATCTAGCTAATACTTAATCCCCATTCAAATGATCAAATGCAGATGCAAGCATGGATTCCTCAAACCCGTCTTTGTAGAGACACAAAAAAGCATTATCAAGAGGCAACTACAGATTCACTCCCAACTAAAAACCCATTAATAGTACCCTCAGAAATCAGAAGCCAGCAAAAAATGGGTCTTTCCTATACTCAACAAAGGGAATCTTAAAACCCCAACACAGCTAAGGGCCAAAAAAGACTCACCAAGAAGTGGTAATTTGAGAGAGGTCACTGAAAACCCATATCTTTATCTCAATAAATACTTTTTAAGCCCACAAGTGCCTAAAATGATTGAAATAAAGCTCTGGTGTCAAGCATCAAGGGAACCAATAAACAGAGACTCCAGCAGTGCGGGATATTTCCTGAAGTTGTTGAAGTCAATCCCAAATGCCGATATATCTTGTCAGTGTAAGAGTGGGATTGTCACAAGTTAAGACTACGACCCAAATGCTGAAATACCCAAATCAAATCTAACCCGAAACAAAAACCAAAATCGAATAAAAAAATCAGAGCTTCTCAGTGACACATTGAATCAAACAGGTGGCGTGTCTTAGAAGATTATTGATGCTGTTGAGGTTTCTTATGATGATTAGAATGTAATGCTTTTATGCTAAGAATAATTTCAAGAAATTATGAGAAACTGCAACAACAACAATTATAAATCAAAATTCCATACTGATTGTTGGAAGAAACAGTTCTCAGCAACCACACACAGAATACACAGATAAGAACACAAACAAATACATGCGTTAGAATCACAAGAGAAGAAAGAGACAGAGCAAGAGAGAGAGAGCATGAGAGAAGAGAAGAGAGAGAGACCTTACCGAGAGCTTGAGAGAAGAGAGAGAGAGAGAGATAGAGAGAGAGAGAGAGTTACGGTTTGGGTCGGGTCGGGTCGGGTTTGGTTTTATCCCAATATGATTGCTTTCGCTTAAGAAATTCTCAATCCAAGATAGTTGGGTTGGGTTTGCTTCTATTTAAATTTCACTCATTATCTCCTATTTTTAATCAGATGTGAGATATTTGGCAGATAGACAATGTAACGGTTATAATAAAATCATGTATTTTTCTCCTAATTTCACTTTCTTTCTCTCTCTAATAACTTTATTTTCTTCTTTTTGTAACCATTAAATTGTTTATCTGCCACGTTTCTCACATCCGGTTAAAAATGGGAGGTAATGGATGGAATTTAAATAGGAGGGGAGCCGAACCCATTGAGTTTCGATATTTCAAACTCATGAAAACTAAATCTTAAAAATAGGCCTTTTTTGGTTTAGCTAGAGAGTAGTGCTAAAATATTGTTTTTAAAATTATTTGACTATATAATATTGTTTTGAAACTATTAACTTGAAACTTGTTGAGTTCCATGTTCGTAATGTTGAGATGCTTATTTGATATGACTTCATGACTTCTTTTTTTTTGGCTACTATGATGTCATGACTCATGAACTTTTCAAAATAAGAGTTTGAACTCGTCTTTCAATAGGTGAATTTGAATTTGTTAAAATTAGGTGCTCTAGAAAGCATATTATTATTAAAAATTTAAGATATGCGTTGGTGACATAATCTTTTTTATTTTTTATTTTTTATAATTTGATAATTTGGAGATGGGGAATTTTTTTTTGGTAGAAAGATTAGGAAGCGCTAATTGAGCTAAGGGCTACAATACTCTTGAATCGATGACATGAATTGAAACTTCTTATACTTGTATCATCACATTTATTTTTCTCCTTAAAATTAATTAGAAAATAAAAAATAGTCCAAGAGGTCCAAACTTTGTTTCCTTGGGCTCCAATTGATACTACAGTTAAAACTTTTTTCAATAGCCCACAATTCATGAATTGGGCAGATTTCAGTCTTCTTTTACAAATCCTGAACCCAAATAAGAAAATGAGTGACACCTCCTATGTTTTGGTCCTCTCTCTCTCCCTCTCTCTCTCTCTCTAAGAGGAAATCCCTCTAAATGTTGGAGAATCTTGAAGGTACAGAGATTCTTGATTTTCGTAAGAATGGAATTAACCTCAGCTGATCTAACCTTTTATCAATTTGGGTTAGATACCAAGTCTGCTAGGAAAAGTGAGGGGCTACTTTAATTATTGTTTGTGAGCAACCATACGAATCAACTTTTAGGAAGAAAAAAATCCATGTCTTACAAAATATCAGCATGGATTTTATAGGTCTCATAGCAAGCTGAATGCATATAAATGTTGTATGAGATATATATTTTCACGTCATTGGTCTTCTTGTCCTCAATTATTACAGTTAACTAGTCACAAACCTGTGCGATGCACTGGAAAATTATTGAAAATAAAATCTAAATTAATTTTGATTCATTTTACTTCTTTTGTTGAATTTTTTTTTTTTTTTTGTAGTTCAAAATGTTGTAGGCAAGATCGATAAAGAGACTTTACGAATCGGATTTAGGATAAATCCTTCTTTTTGGTTTAAAAAAATAACTAAGAAAGTATTTACTATAGATAATTAAAATTTAATATAATGTAATTTTTCTTTTGGCATAAGTTGAATATAATCCAATTTTTATAAAACACGATTCATGTTTATATTTACCATATGGATCATGTTTCCATCCAAAAATAAAATAAAAGATACTCAAAATAAAAAGAAGGACAAATAAATACATGGGCACATGATTATATGATCAAACTTAAAAAAATTTCATAACTCATTTCAAGCTCACATGGTTTCATTATAACAAATCCATCCATCTTTCTCCATTGCCAGCAACAAAATTAAATGAAATACATAAGAAAAAAAAAAACTCTAAAAATCTTGATGAAAATTGATAATTATGATTATTATTAAAAGATATTTATATTGTGTTTATATATGGAATATATTTTAGTATTAGACATTAATTATGATTGTGTTTTATATATGGAATAATATATTCTTATATTAAAGAAAATATGATATGTCAAAGTTCTAAGGAAGGTTTAATAATAGAATAAAATTTAAATTTAGTTAGAAATTATATATTAAAATAATGAGGTATAAAATTGTGAGATTTCAAAAGCTTATGTGGCACAACATGATGAGGTCAACCAAAAGTTAAAAAGTTTCGGTTTTACATTATAGTATAAATTTATTAGCTTTTATCTGATAATATGGATCTATACATATTCTAAAGTAACACATTGTATTAATTACAAGTCTTTTCACTAAGCTTGAACCTAGGAAGTACATTCTATTATAACAAGTAGTTAAATAACTATAGCAATCTGAAACTTGTAAAGCAGTATTTTCACAATTTTCCTACTTACCTAGATACTTACACCAGCATCATGTCATGAAGAGCTGGACTTGAAAAATTGGGTCATGACTCATGAGGACTGTATTAGGAGATGATGCCTATTTTGCATGTGTAAGCCCAACTTATGGTATAGATTGGATGCATTCTTCACACTCAAAAAATTATAAAAATATATATATGATTAGACATGATAATTATATATTAATAAAATTGTGGATTTAATCATTTACTCGTTATTCAAACAAGATATATATACCTAAAACATTTTAAGTTCTAACACTATTTCTTAATGGATCTTGACCAAGCTTGGCATGTCCTTTGGTGGAGGCCATTGACCAAGACAGGGTGTATAAAGCTTCAAATATATATATATTTTTTTTTGATGAAATAAGCTTCAAATATTATATGTTTATGCATTTGGGTAGCTGGATAGAACATGAAGAAATATATATATATAACTGTCTCTAGGCGGCACAAGATTCTCTTCAAGTATCTGATCGAACTCGTTATCTTTCTTTTCCTCATACTTTATTGGCATAGTTACATTCTATGTGATTTTCTTTTAGTTCTTTTTCTTTATGAGCCACACAGCATTGCAGCGCATATCTTGCTTGGATTATTAATAATGCTATACTAACCATGACCAATATTGCCTTTCCCATGTGCCCTTATGCTCGCGTTGTCACTTGTTTAGCCTTTTGTTTTTTTCAACTTAATTATATTAAACTCTTGTCATTATTCTTTTTGAAAAGACGACCATGTTATTAGTTTTCATTCTCCATTAATTTGTGATGTGCCATTGCCAACAATGCTCTCTCTTGGCGGCTAAGTTACATGCATCTTTATGGTTATTTTTTACCAGAAAATTATTCAACTATAGTGCAGTCCCTATGATTATAAATTTATCTTTACAATTTATTATTCCTAAAAATATTGGAATTCTTTCTAATAATTGAATTGTAAATAACTAAATATTTTTTTTTTGTAATTATTTAAATAAAATTTAAATTTTTCACTATATAGTTCTAATTCTATGATTTCTATTACAAATTACAATCTCCAGTCCAATTCTTGAAATAACTTTGACGAATTTGAGATTCTTTCCCAATTATTTCCAAATCCGAAGATTGTTAATATAGTCTTAAGAAAGTCAAGGAAGGAATTGGGAATTCAATGATATGTTCAAATCCAGTTTTAATTTTGGTTGTTTTAAATACATGTCCTCCAAAATTAAGTTTTGGGATTTGCTAAACACCCCCTGCAACTTTTTTGGGTTAGCAGTATTGTTTCAAATTCATACTGCTAATGATTGATTGAAATGAAGAAACGTATTTATTGTACCAAGTTGACTGGTCCTCTTCATTTCTTAGAACCTCAAAACTTTCATTTGTTATTAAAAATTCATTCAACTATTTTGGGTACTAAAGTCAAAATCTTTCTTATTCCAATTCCTCAAATCTCATTGCAACCTAAAATAATTTCCCGAATAATCCCCATTTCTAAGGTAATTTTGGTACCAATAATTGTCGTATTGCAAACTTGTGGCCATGTTTCTCGAGGAAACTTTGATACTTAGATAAATGGAAACACTCTTTCTTGAAAATATATATGTCACGCGCGTGTGTGAGTGGTAGACCCACATGTCCATAGCTTCACTTTATTTTATTTAAAGTGTAGATATTTTTGCCATCTTATAAACACATTTAAGACTTTGTATGTTTTTAATATGGGACAAGTACATAAGTCTTCAAACCCCACTTCTATATTATTATATTACAATAAATTTACAACAGTTTGCCTAGTGAGTTCCTATAATTTGTTCTAGGCTAACAATTCACCTCATGATCTAAGAACGTGAATTAATTAGCAGATGCAATATGCTCTTAAATCTATAACATCTATTTCATGATTATTATTCTTTAACATTAGATCAAAATACTAGTAGATTTCTTCTTTTAGACAGGATTCAATCACATATCTCTCAATGTATCACACATTGGCTAAGTACTCGATGACAATAGAAAGGGTCATTCTACAATGCCCACTCTTTTTTGTGGGTATGGTACATACTCCATACCCAAAAAAATGTGGAGAAATCAATATAAATAATAAATAAAATCTTATATCATCAACCCTTTCTTTTTTCTCTCAGGAAATAAGAAAATAAATTTTATCAAAAGTCCGCCCCAATTTGCGTTTCCTGCATGCCCTGAATTTTGTGCTTATAATACTGACTTTGGCATAAACAATAAGGTGAAGTCCAAGGAAAATATATTTTGAGGACATATCGTAAGCTTGTTTTTGGGCATTTTTGTCTTGTGTCTGTTAGGTGATGAGGTTCTAATTAAGCAATGGTTTCTTTAGTTTTGTAAGTCTCATCTAATTTATTCTACACAGACCAAGTTCATAATTAATTAGTGCTCTAATGCCATCCTGCAATATTAAATAAATTTAAAACAATTTTTAAAAATTCCTGTCAAAAGTACTCCCTACAATCTGGCTTGATGCCATTCATGAAAAAGACAAATACATAGAATTATAAACTTAAACATAATTTATAGAAATTTTAATTTATAGCTTCAGTCCTTTAAAGTGGAAAAAAGAAAATAGAGAAAGAAAGACCACGCCTATCTTGTCTCTTTTCTGGCCTCTTCACTGAAAAGTTTGAAATATTTGCATTCTCTGTGTTGATGATCTACTAGCACTAGGCCTTAATAACTGGTCACATTGGAGAGCAATATCTTGCTCAGATTAATATTAGTGCATCCACAATTGTCGTTCCATGTGGCTTATTTGATCAGCATGTGCAATGTGATCGTATTCACTATTCAAACACACCAACTCTTGTCGATATATGTTCTTGCTAAGAAAGGAAAGCATATGGTAGATTGTTCTCTACCATATGCTACTTAATTATTAGTATCAAGAGCCTAACAATTTAGTGGTATTATCTACTCTATTTTATAAGAAGAATTAAAGTTTAACTCACTCATTTCTTATTATCATAACTATTTTATATGTATAGCCAAGAGCCTAACGGTTTAGTGGCATTATCTACACTATTTTATGAGAATAACTAAAATTCAAGTCACACATCCTTTATTGTAACTATTATATACTTATAGTTCTATTCAAATCATGGGTAATTCTACAGTACCCATGTGGGTACCATACCTCTAATAAATAAAATCTCATATTAATGATACCAATGTCACATATTATGGTACCTACCTCACATATGATAGTACTTACTATTTTTATTTATTATTTAAATTAATATATATAAAAAATCAGATAGTACCAATATCACATTAAATAGTACCAACATCACATATGAAGGTACTTATATCACATTTGATGGTACCAATTGAGTGGGTACCATACCCACAAAAAAAGTGTGGGTATTGTAGAATGACCCTCAAATCATACATCCTTTATTGTAACTATTATTGTAACTATTATATACATATAGTTCTCTCTTCCCAGTATGACACACTATCAAAGAAATCTCAAACTAGAATTATCATAAGCTTCTACATCAAGCAAATGTTTCTAAATTAAGAGTGGCCAAGAATTTAAAGTCAATAATTCAGTAATAAATTTTTTAAAAAAAAAATTATTTAATAATAATAATTCAGTAATAAGTTAATAACTAACATATGGATTATTTATGTATGTACGTATATGTTTGTGTGTATATATCTTAAAATTGACAACTATTCTAAAATAACAAGATATGCTTATAGTAACATGTCACTCTTTTCTTTTCTTTTTGGCTTTCAATTTTTTTTTTCTCTCTCTTCAATTGTATACTAATAAACTATATAACAATATTCTAACACTACACCCCTCGTGTATGGACTCAAATTCTCACGTAATAAGTGAGCTCCATGTTAAACTATCAATGTTTTAAAATCCTTCCTCACGTGTGGATTGAGACTCAAACTACCAATATTCTACATCCCTCACATATGGATTCATACTCTCCCAATCTCCCTTAATAAGTAAGGCACAACCAGTTAGATTTTAAATTTTTTCAATGAGAGAGTGCATGTAAAGACAATATTCGAACTCATTATTATTTATTATAATATCATGATAAATTATCAATTGTTCCAAAACTTTAAATGGGTAAAAAATATGAATTTAATCACTTTACTAATATTCTAAGTTTCCTCGGGAAAAACTTGTGGCTGAACCCGAGGATGGAATGCAAAACATATATACATGTGACAATAGCCTATGTTATGCAGTATATAGCTAGGCCTAGGTGACACTTTCCACATATCCTGGAAGATTTTAGCCCCTTATACCCAATTACTTCTATTCCTAACCAAATGCTCTCTTTGGGCAACTAGTCGAGCCACTTTCTTAGTGATATATGACCACATTGTCCACTTGGGGGACCGCATGGCCATATGTTGCATGAGGGGATTGATTATTTCCTCAAAGTCATCGATATACGGCTGTTATAATAGACACCATATCACATATATATTCAATCAAAGATCAATGTGAGGCGTGGGAAACTCTTTCTCAATCTTTCAATTTGAAAGTGTCACATACAATTAATAGCAGATCTAATCTAGTAAGATCATAGTAAGATCAAAGTGACGTATGTACAATATTGATAGGATTCTAAGTCCTCCAGATTTTGCTTCCTCGCACTTAATTTGTAGCGGATTTCAATATCATATAGTCAGTTGGTCACACTATAATAATTACCTAATGTTATAATTAAATTACTTGACTCATTTGTTTAAGTACTCTTTCCATCAATGCTGAATGAGTAGAGGAATTGAAATGTTGTGAATAAATCGGTAATGTGATAGTTGTACAAAATTAAATTCAAAATTGTCATAGCCTAGTGGCAAGAAAAATATAATTGAGTCCAAATTAATGCCCTTCTTAGCCAACTGTGTTGTACTTTAACCTTACTGCTAGAATTAATATCATTAATTTTACTGAACTTAGAAAAACTATTATTCTAATTAATGGTTCCAAATTAAGCAATTGGAACTTTAAAATTTTACTGTTCCAAATGAAAAAAAAAAAAATGTAAAGTACAAAATTACCTAGCTTCAATGGTTACAAGAAAAACACACGTACTTGATCTCACCTTCATCTAATTTTTTAGCATTTCTTTCGAACAGCACAGCCATGTTTTCTTCCCTCGAACAAATACCAATGATTTTTATTCTCTTCCCTCACCTCTAAACTTCAATTTGATTTGATGGAACTAGCAGCTAAATGTTACCCTTAAAATATATCCTTAATGATTACGGTTTGGCACGAGAAATGTGCACTTACATATAAATATAAAACATTTAATTTAACTTATCATAAGTTATCATCTTACTTTTGCAGCCTTTTTTAAACACAATGTACCTCCAAATTTTCCATTTTACTTGCTCCGACTGTTACGCCCTCATTCTACTAAAATAATCAATAAATTAAATACAATATGATGGCCTTGGTTTCTCTAAAGAATCTTCACAAATCTTATCGAAAAAACAAAAAGAAAAATCTTGCCAAAAACGCCGGAATCTTAATCCTGGTTTTTGGGATAGATGACAAGCGTGCCAATCAGTCTTGCAAATGTTTGCTTAATTTGGTACAAGCAAAATGCACGCACTCACGGAAAGAAAGATAATCTTTCTCTACAATCAAAATCCCCGTGCATTCTTTTTTCTTCATGAAAATGATAGGGTTTTGTTAACTCAGATGTTTAAGAATAATATTCCCTCCCTTTCATATCATTGGTTCTTTATCCCCTTCTATAATGTATCAAAATATAATCCTTTTTAAAAAGTCGATGAATACAATACTGTATATTTCTAACTTACATTATATGTTATTTAAAAAGTTAATACATCTTTTTCACTACTATAGTTTAAATTGATAACGGTAGTTTTGAATATTTGTACATTTTTATTTGGAAGACAATACATTAAATAATGGACAAAACTTAGGTAGAGACCTAGGGTTAATTAGTTGTTGTATTTAACTTTTCTTATTGAATTCAATTACTTGTATTGACCTAGGTAGAAAAAATGGTGTTATCTTTTCCAAAAAAATATATTAAACTTAACCATGAAGTTCATTGGTCAATGCAACTATATGCTTGAATTTAATTAAAGAACTTAAAATACAACATCTAACAAATTGTACCTAAATTTTATCATTAAACAATATTCCCTTAAAAAGTTGAATTTTCTAAACAAGCTTAACAATAACAATTAATAAAGGATAGATGGAATATTAAATTTTGAGTTGTAATTATGTAATAAACACTTTTCGAAGAAAAAAGTACACTTGTTAATAATTTATTATTATGCACGCATCTTTATTAGATAATATGATTATATATGTTTTTCTTAATACGGGAAATAACAAATTTTTAATATTAAAATAATATATAGAAAGACAAAATACTTAAAAGCATTAAAACTTTATTTTAAAATGGAAGCATTAAATGAAAATGTTAACAGGACCTAAAATATCATTTAATGGAATATTAAATACATTTTAACTTGTTTATGTCAACTTGTTTGGTTTGAGACACTCTATTGGTGAAAGAGTAGATTCCTCCCCATTTTATTTTAAAATAAAGAGGATCCTATTCCAAATGAGTAATTATTCAATACTCCTAAAATAACATGTAGTCATATTTCTAGAAGTACTGAAGAGTTTTGTTTCCGAAAAAACCGAAATAATATTGGGAACATGGCATTAATTATTAGACTAGCTAGCTTTTTCTTTTGCATGAAAAATGTAAATGAAAAGAGTGAACAAGAAGATAAAATCATCTGGTAATACATATAAAAATACACATTCAAAGTCACTAAAATTACACAATAATATTCCTTTCCACCTTACAATTTCCTAAACTTATACATACCAACATTAACACAAGTTTTCCCTTTTCTTTTCCTTTTTGTTTTCACTTTTCAACTTTCCCTACCTATTCATAATTTCACATCATTCACTGTCATTCATATTCTGAGAAGAAAAATACTGAGCTCAGGCCCTCCATTCCCATCAGGATTCATCATGTAAAACGCCTCCGAGTCACGACTCCCCACAACTCGCTCGAACCTCGCTCTCATATACAGCAACTCCCCTTCCGACCCACCACCGCCACCGCTCTTCTTCACGTCCTCCACCACCGGAATAACTCCGGCACCGACAGAAACACTCTGAATTGTACTCAGCACGTGCAAGTCAAACTCCCCACACGTACGTGACACTGCATACCCGCACTTCCTTCCATTGCAGTACATCGTCCACGTGGGCTCCTGGAACAGCTTCCTAGTACTAACGTTAACAACGTTGTTAACCTTGTCACACTCGAGGGCAATGCGGACGAGACCGGAGGACATTTCTTTGACGAGGTTTGAGGTTGACATGGCGAGCTCGAGGAGGAGGAGGGGCTCGGAGCGAGGGTCGAGCTGGACGGCGAAGGTGACGTGGCCACGACGAAGGCCGAAGAGGGTTCCGGTGACTTTACGGCCGAGGGAAGGGTTGAAGGAGAGGTGGGGATGGAAGGAGAGCCATTTGCATGAGGGGAGGATGGAAGGGAAGGAAATGAAGTTGAGGAGGGAACGAAGGAAGGAAGTGAGGCTTTTGGGTTTTGTGGTGGAGAGGGAATTAGAGAGTGGGGAATAGGGTTTTGGGATGAGGAGGTTTTCGGAGATGTTGATGTTGATGTTGTTGTCGTCGTCAAAGGAGGAGCGAGTGTGGTAATTTGAGTTTGAGGGAAGGATTTTTCTTGTGCTTCTTGCTGTGCTTGTGTTTCTTTGGAGACTTATGAGTTCTTGGTGTTTCATGGTAGAGAAAGAGAGAAGAGAGAGAGAGAGATGAGTTTGGTGGTGTTTTTGAGTGTTAAAGCACAATGGAAGTGGAAAATATAAGATTGAATTTTGGAGAGAAAGAGTGGGATTGGTAGTGGTTTGAGTGTAAAGCACAATGGAAGTGAGAAATCTTGATTGAATTATGGAGAAAGAGTGGGTTGTGTTGAGGTGTTATGTTGCCAAACACAAAGGGAATGGAAATTTTGATAGAATTATGTTTAGAGAACCTTGCAAAATATGTTCAGAGAAATCTGTAAAAGTGGGAGCTTTATGTACTAGCACAACTTTATGGTCACAAAGAGAAATGGGTTTGCTAGTGTTATGCCTCTAAAGCACTAAGGAAGTGAAAAATCTTGACTTTGAGAGGGGGTGGGGGGTGGGGGGGGACGGGTTTGTGTTGAGTGTTATGGTTCCAAACACGAAGGAAATGAAAACTTTGATTGAACTATGGTGTGTAAGAGAGAGAGAGAGAGGTTTGTGGGGTGGGAGATGAGAGAGAGGATAAAGAGGCCGACAAAGGTGATGATAGTGTTCGGAGGTGGCCAAAATAAAGGGAGACTATGGAGGCTTGTGGTGATGATGATCATTTCCTGGACAATTTATATTGTGCTTGGGAGAGACTTTAATAAGGTCCTACAAACCCCACCATTATGCTCACCATTGCGTTCACAACACTACTCATGCATCTCCACCATCCATTTTTGTGGGTCCACTTTAAACATCTTAGTAATTTCATAGGTCACTGCCCAAACCAAAGTCTCATATCCTATCAATCTAATTTCATCCCAACCTTCTTAATTTTTCGTTCTCGGACATACCCAATTTCACACTTATTTTCACGAATTACTCAAGTTGCACGTTTTGATTGGTGGGCAAACATTATCACAAAGTCCAATCACTAGTACCACCGGTAGGTTATAAATTTTTCTATCAATCACTTCAACAAATTGTTAAAAAAAAAATGTACAATTAGGTGCGTCCTTAGAATTATTCATTAATTTGTCTTCACAACTTTACGAAATATTATATTAATTAGAACATTCGATGGTTACGATTCGCTTCATGTTCAGCATATATACATTATATTTGGCAATTGTATAAGGTAACTAATTAAGCTAGTAGGATTTTATTAATAACACAATGATCTGTTCTTGATAGCTAGTATTGTAAGATTTCTTGGTCATTTTTTATTTTATGATTCCGTGTTGACCGTAGATTAGAAATCATAAACATAGAAGTGGTTGCAACATGATGGAGAAGTAATAAGTAGTTTATCAGGCTCTCACTTGAAAGAAGGCATTTTTTAAGTTTTAACACGCCCCAAACTCCAAGCAAGCAGCTGTCTTTAGTCTTTACAGGTTTCGAGCATGCAAAAGTCACCCAACTTTCCTAATTAGGATTTTCTAAGGTTGTAGAGGTAATTCACTAATTCTGTTACCAATTTTCTTTTTTCTTTTTTTAATTTCAAGAATTTAAGATTAAATAAATATATAGTTCATATCTTATTACATCATCATCTTAAACAAAAACCAAAATAATGATAACCAATATTTTTAATTTTAATTTTGATGATGTAACAAGATTTGAATTATTGAATGATAAAAAAAATTAAAAACTCTACAATGGATTTAATGATTTACCGAACACAAATCTTCTATCATACTTTATGCTCCATGCATCAATCACAACTTGCTGTGTGTATGATGCTTTTCTATTTTAAACTTTAGTCATTTTATAAGGAAAGTAAAAAGAATACATGACAAGTTTTGATTGATAAAATATAAAGTGAAAGTATCAAAAGTGGGACATAAGATTTTTATTTATAATTTATCTTAAAAACTCTTAAAGAATCTCGATCCTTTCACTGCACATACATTTTGACAATCATGTGCACACTCGGCTGTGCATGTGGCTATGTCCAAAACTCTCAATTGGGTGTTTGGGATATTAGCTCATTTGAGAAGAAAGTTGCCTTACGAAGGGGCAGAATCTTTCAATTAGTTGCCTCCTTCCAATTGCCTATCGTCACTCTCATCAAGGTCTTTTTTATTTATTCATGGAGTTTGCCAATATGATGGACAATTAGTCAAAAACCTACCATGGTAGTCTGACGTCATTACTCAATTATGGGATGAAACAAAAAACATTATTCATTCTTCCCGTTGTATTTACACGTGATCCTTTCAACCAATACAAATAAGTGATTATGAGTTTGGATCATTATGTGGCTCCTTAAAACTAGAGATGAATAAGAAATCACTTATTTATATTGGTTGGAAGGATTGTATGATACAACGGGAAGAATGAATAATTTCTCACAATGTATGATCCTAGTTTTCTACCAAAATGGGAAGAGAGAGACACGAGTTATGTGACAAACCCTTAATTAACAAGAATATATACTCGAGTTTCATGTTAAATTGTCTCTTCTTCTTGTACCAACTAATTAAGCTAACTGCACTTATGCTAGAAATCTTTAGATCATAAATGAAAAGGACACATAAAAATGACACTCTACCTTTTCTTCTTGTTCTTTTTTTAGAAGAAAATGCATGCTATCATTATTTTTCTTTTTCTTTTTTGATAATTTGATAATTTGATAGTTGGTAGAGAGAGATTTAAACCCTTGTTCTCTTAATAAAGACGATCAGTAAATATTAGTTGAACTACAAAGTTCTTGATCCTTAACTTGAATCGGCATTTTACAAGCACAATAATAAAGAAAAAAAAGGCTCTTAATTATCATGTGAAATGATTATAGACCATCTAAACTTAAAACTTGCTCAGATTTCCAATCTAAATCTTTAGTAAAATGTTTTAACATAAATCATTAATTTGCTCATTCAAAATTTTGTTATGAATATCTACAATAGGATCAAATCTTTCATAAAAAAAAAAAGCCGTAAATTGTTTAAGCTGAATAGGGGTTTTCAACTTTCATGTGTACAACTTGTAATCCACTTAGAATAAAATCACAATGACATGAACCTTCTAAAAACAATAATAAATAAATAAAAATTTCTTTTTTCTTTTCTTTTGCATAGCTTGGCAGCTAAAAGGTGCTTGAGGATACCATCCTTATGGTGGGGATATGAGAGGTGACACGAGGGTGACGAGCATGATGATGAAGGTCAATACAAAATTATGTTATGTGAGAGTCCACTTTGTCCCAATCCATTTGGAAAGCCAAACAATACTTTATCAACTATACTTAATCTGTATGCTTTTTATAATTAATCATCATCATCATCCACTCTTATTAAAATTAACAACAATTTTGGGCGGTTCCCAACTAGGCATGCTTTGTCTATCTCATGACCAATCATATTGGTAGCCTAACAATTTTGAGGGCTGAAAGTGATTGCAATGTGCCACATGAACAAAGTAAGCATCACCAGCAAGCAGCAGCTATTTCTTTCATTTTCATGTGTTTAATAATATATATCTCATCTCTAATCCATTTGCATCACCATTCCTAATTGTTTATATAAGTAGGATAGCTAGCTTTTGTTTATGAGAGAGATTTTTCTACATTAATCACGTTGCCTATTGCGTCATTTAAACAAGACATATAGTTATTAAATAAATATATCATTTAAAATATAAAAGTACACAAATAATCATTAAATACATCGTATATGATGAGTTAAAAGAATTTTTCCTACACTGATTTAAAAGAAGATGTAGTCCTATTTTTAATGATCAAAAGTAAAGAAAATTAAAGATGAATATTATTTATGCTGGATCAATTACTATTGGACCCACAATTGGTTTGTGTTTTATCAAGAACATCTCTATCAATGGGTCCTTCCTCTTCCAATGGCTTGAATCAGTCCAATTGGGAATCTTGAATAGTAGTAAATTTGGGGATCTCGAAGTAATATTGTTGATCTCATTAAAACAAAAAGTAAACAAAAATTGTTTGTATTTATCGTATTTGCTCTTTACCATCTAAGTGTGAACATTCACAATTTGTGGACATCAATATTTAAATATATTCATAATTATATATCTACACTTAGATTGTGTGAAATAAAGTAGTGTATGACAATCATTGTCCAAAATTTGAGAAATAACATTTCGTTGCAAGTAGACCTTGGTTGGAGTACGCGTCGGTGTCTCTCAAAGAACTTTGAACCCTGTAATCATACATGGCTGAAATTGCATTCTTTGGTGATAGGACAGGTTAGTGGCTTGAATGTCATTTACATGGAAATGTACATTTAAAAATATCATTGAACAATTAGGCTGAGTGGACTGCAGAATTATACAAATCACAAGCATAATACAAAAGCTGTCAAAAAAATGTAGGCAACTTCATAGAGAATTAGTGAATGCATGTTCAAGTTAGATTACAATGAGTCTAGTACATTAAAATTTTCATATTCTTTTCCTTTTGGGAAGTAAAAATATCATATGCAATTGAGAGGAGTTAGGCACAGATGATTTTCCAATGAAATTTGACCACTTTTGGAAAGAAGGAGAATTGGAGATGATTAATACAAAAACGAGGTGGTTTTGTTTCCACCTCTAATAGTCTTCATTGTTTGGCCACTTATTGAATACATGTACATAATAAGTAAATGTGGTAAGGCCTTCTTTTACATAAGTATTGGTTCAGCACAATGGAGAAGAGCTTTGTAATTAGTCACTCACTATTCATATCAAAATTCAAGGCAATTCCTTTTTTTCTTTGATCTTTCAGTTTTCCACATTATGTTAGGGTAATCTGCATTTTGCATTACGACCCTAGCGCATTAAAAAAACTAAACATTTTACTGCAATGCTTTAGCATCTACAGAAATCTAAAAACACCTTCATTTAGCTAAAAACATCTACGTCTACATGTCAAAAGAAGAAATTAACTTATATAATATAGCTGAAACTAACTAGATGAAGTTTCTAACTGCAAGACAGTAATTTCTTAATGAATATATCACTCCGAGGCCACTTGACTCCCCGAGTCATTGCATGTGTGGTTGATCTTCTGTGCTTTTCTCTTGTGACGAACTTCTGTTGGCAACCTGAGAAAAAAAAATATGTTAAAGAAAAATACTAAGCAAAGATCATATTAAGAAGCAGAAGTGATTTTAAATTGAATTTCGATTAAGGTTTCTCTCGATTTGATTAAAATTGTTAATGGTAATTAGAATTGACATCCTCAAAGGAAAACAAGGTTCAATTTTCAAGCACAAGCTCATGACAAAGAAAAGCAATGCTATCCTTATGCAATTGGTTGCTGCTACAAGCTCTAAGTGGAATATCTAGGTAGGCATTTTCTGCAACACTTTTCTCAAACAGGCAATGCAGTTTTTCTAAATAGCCCACTAACATGAGGTCTAATAGGAAGTGTCATTACCAATAAGTTGAGAATTCTTAAGCCCAAATACCATATATAGCCAGCCTACCTTATGAAAGAGAATATGAAACCTTTTTTCCCTTTTTTTTCTTTTAAAATTTTTTACAGAAGGATTAAAACTTACCTAAATCCTTACTTGGTATGCAAGAAAATGAAGAAGAAGAAGAAGAAGAAGAAAAAAAACGTTTGACAGACATTCAAAATTGAGGCATACCCCAAATGCAAAGAAGTGTCTGAATACTCATTTTCCTCAGATGCAGAGGTAGAAACAGCTTTTGAACCCAAGCAAGAAAACCTCCTCTCCAAGGGGTTGAATTCAAGGAAAGGTGACTTGCAGCTTCGCCGTATTTCATCAATCTGTTAATGTTTAGGACGATAAAAATTTAGGCAACAGATTTATGTTGTATATAAAAATATTGTATAGAAGAAATGGTTTTGATCTCACCTGTTTGCGCAGAGTGTCATTCTCTAGCATGGCCTTTTGTTCCTGAGGGTAAATAAAGCCAAGAAGAAATTAAAAGACAGATCAAAGTTTTTCCTTTGGAAAGGGAATGGTAATCCAATGAAGCATGCTTACTGAGTTCTACACTACTATTTTCATTAGCCTAAAAATGTTTCTAACTTTCTATGATAATAAAACTTTGTACACTTCAGCAGAAGAATATCATTTAATTGCTAATTCCCTAAGTAAATGCAATGCCAAATTGCCCCCAAAAAAAAAATTGACTTTGTTAAATAAACTTCAAGTTTCAAACTTTGATCAAATTATTTCAAACCCAAATTCCAAATTTTCTTTCATGTAATTTCAGTTGAGCCTATATTTTCACCCAACACCACATGGGAGCAAACTTTAAGTGTGCTTAGGCTAAACTATTCCTAAATCCTAATTGAGTTCTCAAAACCAAACACCAAAAGAATGATTTTTAAAAAGATCATATAAAAAGAGTTACAAAAGTTTATACTTTTTCATACTAAGGGAAACAATTTAAAGGCACCCCTCTTTTTGGGCCCTTTTTTGCTAGTTGGACCATGTAGCATTAGGACCTATCAAATTAATAGGTGAAAACTTTCTGTTGGAAGGAATTACAGTTCATAACTCAAAGGGTCAATCATAAACAACCTTTTGTGGAAAGAAATACTTTCTAACTGTCGAGACCCCTTTTTTATTGATCCTAATCAAGATGCTCTTTAATAAAAGCAACCAAAAGATAAAGAATATTAAAGATCTGTATTCATAACAATACTTTATTTTTTTAGCAAACAAAACAGAATACTTAGTTTACCTGTACTCTGGACCTCTTAAGTTGCTCCAAAATAGCTTCCTCCTGCAATATTAAAGTTTAAGTTAAGACTTGTAGAAGAAGCCTCATATTCACCAAGCATTATTAAATTGAAAACTGACTGCCACTTTGCAAATTAAGAGAGGAACTAATTACAGTTTGGATGGTTGCCTATAAGAAAGAAAGTAAAGCTTCCTTTTTTTAGAAGAATGAAAGAAAGTAGAGCTTCTATATATCCATGTAAAACAATTCCAAAATTTTGCACTTTCTTACCATAAGAGAAAATGAATGAATTTAAGAAAGACGAAAGAACGATTTTTTTTTTCTTCTGAAATTCAAAATTTCCATTATGAGCCACTACAAAGGTTCAAATCTTTGCTGATTAAAGTAATATTATGAAATTGGTTACTTTAACCTAAGCCTTTTTACTATGAAAAAGAACTCCTTTAATTGTCACAGCTGCATTAGCTTTGGCCTAACATAACAGAACATAGACATTTATGTCAACTATATAAGAAATAGTTACAGCTTCATTTTGGGCATCCATGTGTGTATAAAGAAATGCAAATATCTATTGCTCACCTTCTTTTCCTTCACAGCTAATATCCCTTCACTCATCTGATCCTCTAGGAGCTGCAAATCTTTGAAGCTCAATTCATCCAGGTCCTTACCCAACATTCTCCTTCAAAATCACAAAGTATATAAGAATAGGAATTAAAAAAAATGACCAATTCTATTCTAAGATTTTCTTAGTGTTTTTTTTTTTTTTTTCCTTATAGATAGTGGAACAATTCCATTTACAATGGTGTTTGATTACCAAAACGAAAAAGAATACAATCAAAATGACTTACTTGTATTCCAAACGTAGCCTTGCTAATTCATTCTTCAGTGCATCCACATCATCTTGTGGCTGCTGTTTATTTAACAGAACAACACTTACATAAGAAACCTCTACTAAAATGCATAATTTTTTGTTCATTTTAAAGGGTTGGAATATAATCAAGAACATGGAATAATTATATCATAGAACTTAACCAAAACTAACAATTGTGAATATAACACACACCTCTTTGGCATGCTCATCTGAAGATTTTTGTGGATAATCCAAGTCCAATCCCCTGCTGTATCTTGATAGAGTGTGTTCCATGCTTCATGAATGAAAAAAGAACAATCATAAGAAAAGATATCATTTTGATAAAATTAGTCCTACACTATGTAATGGTAAGGGATGGGAACATGAATGAGAAATTGATTGATTCAGGTAGTCACCTTTCAAGAAGAAGATAAAGGGAGAAGAGAGAATTGAGTGAGGAAATGAGAAAATATGGTCTTTGTCAATCTTTGGCAAATAACCAACTAACTAATTTGGCTCTTTTTCTTGCAAGTTTAACTAACTGTTCTCCTTGCAATCTTGCAAATTTACTAAGAGTTACATTTGTAGTGTTTTTCTAGCTCACTTGGGTTCATTTCACACTAAATATATCCAGTAATCAAGGAAAGCCTTCAAGGGCAATTGGTACAGGAATAAGTTCAACACAACATTTTTCATAATTTTTTCACAATTGCTGACATGGTATAAGTAATGAATCCAACTATGTCCAAAGTTGTAAAATAATATTGTCTTACTTCTAGAACAAAACCCTTTTTTACAATTACTTTGTACAAAAGACACCTCTTAGCCGTTCGATAAAGGACTCAAACATGATCACATATAGTTGAAATTTAATACCCTTTTATATATAGACTTTTGTGGGACACTAAACTTCATTGTAATTAATTTTTTTCCTGAATATATAAAGATTCTTTTTTTTTTTTTTTTTTTTAAAATGACACCCTTTTTCCCTTTAAAACTGAAGTTGATCAGAATCCTAATAATCTTTGACCAGAATCATTGAAATCTTATTTTGACATATATTTAACAAATATGTAGTATTAGTCTCAATATTGGAGCCCTAATTTTAGGGCGGCTAGCCCACAATTCAAAAGATAACCTCAATTTAGTCGCTGGGCCTAGTTGGGCCTCATGACCACGGCCCAAAAAAAAACCCACTAAGATAATTACAGAAACTCGTATTTGCTAGGCCCTTTTACCAAAAAATAAGATAATTAAGTAAAAAATCAAATTACAATCTTTACTAAAAAGTTGGCGTTTTTTTTTTTTCCTCTGATAAATCCTAAAACAGGGTTTCCACTTTTACCCAAAAACCCCTCTCTTCAATGTACAAAAATATAATTTCTTTTTTTATTAAATTTCTTATTTTTAAGAAATTGAATACCCCTTAAATCAATTATTTTGAAAATATATTTGTAATACCAGATATTAAATTTCTACCTTTACCTTTTCCCATCATATTTTCTCACCTATAATTGATTTTTTTTTTCATCATATTTTCTCACCTATAATTGATTTTTTTTTTCAGTAATAATATTTTAAGCGACTTTTTAATTATTATTTAATTTAATGTTAATAATTTAGTAATATATCAGTTTTACTCAGCATGTCAACTAGGTCAAATTAAAGATTACTTTTTTATAACTTGTGCCGCAAGATTGCCGGCAACAGCCTCATCCACCAAACAAATTGCCTGGCTTTCATGGACTCAGACTTTGTAACTAAAAAACAAAAAACACAATCTTTGACCATGTTTTACAATCCATAAATCATTAAAAAAAAAAAAAAAAAAAAAAAAAAAAAAAAAAAACCAAACTAAAATTTAAAAATATCAAACAAAAATAAAAAAAAATAATAAATAAAAAATAAATAAATAATCCCAACAACAAGAAAATAAAGAAGCACACGTACCTATTGCTGGCAAATTCATAGAGTTTTCCTGTGCTAGAGAAAATTATGACTGCAACCTCTGCATCACACAAAACAGAAAGCTCCTTGGCCTTCTTGAGTAACCCAGTTCGACGTTTTGAAAACGTGACCTGCCGGCTATTCAAATTCTCTATCTTCTTTATCTCAATTTTCCCTCTACCCATTGTTTTTTTTCTTTTTCTTTTTGTGTTTTTGTTTTCCTTGGCCTCCAAAACACTGAAACAACAAATATGAGAGAGGAAAAGAAGAGTATATATATAAGAGGGTTACTTGAATAGGTTGGGATTTCTTAGGCGGGGCTAATGAAGGAAAGTGTGACCAAAATTAGAATGCTAAATAGAAAGGTGACAGATGGTATACTATATAGGGCAAATATCCAAAAATGGCATTGCCAATTACTTCAGCAGTGGGGTTTTGCCACTTTTGGTTTAGGGAGTGTTTGGGGGTACCATGAAGTCTAATCAAGTAAGGTCTCTTTTATGTGATTATGGAATTGGGTTTTTTTTTTTTTTTTAATAAATGTTAAACCCTAAAGTTTAGGGTTTTGCCACTTTTGGAATGTTTGGAAGTATCAAGAATTCTAATCGAGTAGGGTTTTTATTTTTTTTTTTTTTTTGTGATTAGGTCATTCACTTAATACTTGTAATTGATTATTTTAAAAAAATAAAATAAAATAAATACATTTTAAACAGTATAGTTTTAAGAGTAAAAAATTTAGTTTTAAGAGTAAAATAAATACATTTTAAACAGTATACCAAATAAAATAATATAGTTTTAAGAGTAAAAAATTAAACTTAAATATTTCAAAAAATAACAAATTACATCTCGGCTGATTCAAGTGGAACACAGTTTTATTTTAGTTTTAGTATGGATTAGAGTTTAAATTATTATCTTTTTCAAAGTTTAATACTTGTAAGTGATTATTAAAAATAAATTACATTTTAAACACTATAATTTTGGGGTATAAAAAATTAGATAATATAATTTTAAAAGTATGAAATTAAACTTAAGGTTTTAGAAAGCAACATATTAAATCTCAACCGATTTAAGTGGATCATCGTTGTACTTGGGGTTTAAAGTTTAATATGGATTATGGTTTAAATTATTGCCTTTTTCAAATTTTGAGGTTTAATTTATTATTTTTGAAAATATAAAATTTAATTTGTTACATTTCTTAAATTTAGGGTTTAATTTTTAATTTTTAATTTTTTTTTTAACTTATGAAAACAAAAATTCTCTTTTTATTATTTGGAGAAATTGCAAAACCACCCACTAGGGTTGGGTTAGTTTGCCTAACCCTTTTGTATTTTCAATTTGTTGTTATTGAACTATCTGTAATAACAAAATTGATCTTTATGTCTTTTTTGTTTATTATTATTTTTTTTTTTTTGTCAATTGTAATTAATGAAGATTGTTCACTGTACTACTATATTTGACCAATTTATTATTAAAAAATTCATTTGACAGCGAGTCATTATAGTGCACATGACCAATTTTCATCAATTACAATTGATAGAAAATAAGACAAAATGATCAATTTTGTCATTACATATAGTATAGGGATCAGTAACACAAAAGTGAAAGTACATGGGATGGGTTTGCAACTAACCCAAACCCAAGTGAATATTTCTTGAAATTGACCTTATTATTTTTTAAAGTAATGCTCTATGAGTCTATCCTCTAGGGCTATTGCCTATTGGTTTTGGTACTTGAGATATTGATATGATGTGATTCCATGAAAGATAGGTATGTGATTCCATGAAATCGCATCTTCTTAATGTGACACTTATGACTTAACTTGAACCAGTAAAAAATCAATTTGATTGACATACATGACTTTGAAAATAAATTAAAATTTTCGATAAATATATATAATATATATATATTATATATATATATATATATATATATATATATATATATATATATATATATATATTTGTTTTCCCCAAACTCTACCTTACCAAATTTGTGCCAATATTGCCTAAGAATGATAGTATAAAATAAGAGGGAAGGATTTTTAATAATTAGAAAAACTTACTATTTTTTTTTTAAGGGTTTTTAATTTCCCGGAAAGGCATGGACGAATCAATCATATCTGCTCAATTTCGTTCCTCATAGTTGTTATGATTTCTATATTGTATTTTTGGGATAGCTCAGTTTGAAAATTCAAAGAGAAAAATTGTTTGCTTCTTTCTCAAGCAATATGAGAGATTTCACTATATATCATGCCATTATTTGAGGTAGAAAAGGAAAAGGTGGAGAAATGTGGGAAGAAAATAGTTATTTGGTTGGAAAAGGGGATTGGGGAGAAAACTTTGTGGAGCCTGGTAGTTTTCTCCTAAGCCCACAAAATGTTTTCTTCCTTGCATAGTATTAGAGCCTCTCACTTTTCAGTTTTCCTCTTATTTTATCTCCCTACTATTCCTTCCACTCTCATTTTCTTTCCTCCCCATTTTTTTCCTTCTATCCAAACAAAGAACCATGTGTCAACCCCAAACATAAAAGTTTGCATTGTGTCATTCTTTTTTTATTCAAGTCCACTTTAACCCCCTAAGTTTGGTGTCGATTTCATTTTAACCCCTAACTTTGAAAGTTTTCACTAGGTCCCTTAGGTTTGAGCTGTTTGCAAAAAAAACTTTTCCGTCCAAATATGTTAAAAAGCTTTTATTATATGCCACATAAGCCATCCAAGTCAGCATTTTTAATTGTTATTTAATTCAATTCAGAAAGTTTTAATTAAAAATTAATCAAATACATTTTTTTCTTAAAAAAGAAGTTTGAAAAAATATGTTATTCTTTTTTTTAAATTAATTTGAGAAAAATGAATTAAATTGTATTGTGTTGGATTGTTGAATTGGCATTTAACTGAAACTTGGTAATAGATTTGGATGGAATCGTTCTTTTGAAAATGACTAAAAAATAAGGGACCCAAGTGAAAACTTTCAAAGTTAGACGGCTAAAATGAAAGCAACACCAAACTTAATTAGGTGACCAAAAGTGGACTATAATTTTCTTTTTTAATCTACCCATTGACAATACTTGTTTGTTGAGCCTTTTTTGATATCATATGTGGTTTTTGTGAACTTGCCTTATGCTATGCATATTTATCTTGTCTCCAAGAATAACATATATGGATACTACTTTTGGAAGATAAGATAAAACCTTGAAGTATTGCATATATGGCTACTACTTGTTGGAGAGATAATAACTTGAGTAGATGCCAATTAAGGCCTTAATATAACACATATGAATATCACTTAACTTGAAAACTTAGATTTATGAGTTTGAAACCTATGTTATATTAATTTCTCAAGTTCTTTTAACTTCATATGAAACTTCAATTCAAATATGTATACTCAACAAAAATAACTTATGACATATTAATATTTAATCCTATGTAGCTACAAATCTTACACTTTAAGATTGTCTTCTTATTACTTATCACTGATGGTTGTGTTTTCTTTTTCTTTTTCTTTTTTAATCTAGCCATTTGGCATACGTATTATCCATCAAAAAAACTAAATTAAATTTGCTCCGAAAAATGTATCAATTTGGTAAACGTGGCAAAGACGCATCCATTATTATGATTTTTTATTCCACTGAAAATTTGACAAAATCATTCTAACACTATGGCATTGGCAACTATCCAAAAAATAAAAAGCATAATGTGAAAGAAGTTACTTCCAATATAGGCTTCTTTTTTCTTTTTCTTTTTTTTAAATGGTAAATTACACTGTTTGGCATACGATTATCTCAAAAAAACAAATTTGCTCCGAAAAATGTATCAATTTGGTAAACGTGGCAAAGACGCATCCATTATTATGATTTTTTATTCCACTGAAAATTTGACAAAATCAAATTTTTAAATTTATGTTTAACATGGCAAAATCATGAGTCTTGGCTTAAAATCAAAATAGGAACAAATACAATAACGAAAAATCGACAAATAGCATAATTAACACTCTGATCTCGTGGTCTTTCAAGTGGAGTCAAGACTCCAAGGGGGTGGGTTATTGGCCAGTGGAGTCTTGGCAACATAGAGAAAAAGAAAAGATAAGCATTTATTTAATTAGGCATGTTTCAAATATTTTATATTTATTGGTTTATTTTACTCAAAAAATAATTTGGGTAATACCAAAGTCATATTTAGAAGAAGAAAATGATACTTTAAAAAGCTATTCATAAACTAACTTAAAAAATAGTCTTAAATATGTTTTTGATTCTCAACTTTTAGGGGTTGGCCCTTACATTATTATTTTTTTTTTTTTGTTTCATTTTAGTCCTTACTATTTTTGAATCGTGCTTCATTGCTATCTTTACCGTTGCCTACAAAATTTTTTTTTCTTTCCATTTTAGTCCTTACTATTTTGAAGCGTGTTTCATTGTTATCTTTATCGTTGCCTAACTGTTAGAAATTGCTGAAATAGATAACAGAATGTTTATGTGCCACTTAATTATAATAAATAAAATGAATTAGAAAAAACTCTATCCCCAACTTTCTTTCTTTTTTCCTTCACCTTTTTGGTAACCAAACATTGCATAAACAAGTGTGTGTGCTATGTTTGGTTGCCAAGAAAGTGAAGGAAAAGAAAAGAAAGTGGCCACACAACTAAAGACACCAAGGGGGCGTTTGGTTCACGTGATGTACTTGTGATGATAATGATATTAGCGTAATGTGGAACATCACGGTGTTTGGTTCGTTTAAATATCCGTAATGTAAGATTACAAAAGTAATCACATCCCCCAAAAAGATGGCCCATTTTGAAAAACACGCGTGATGCTAAAAAAATATGTTGTTGACAAAATTGTCCATGCCAATATTTCGTAATTACAAAAATTGCCATCGATATATTTTCTTTCTCCCACGCTTGAAACCCTAGCCGCTCTCTGCCTCTCTCTCTAGCGAATGGTTCTCTCATGGTTTGCTCATCACAGGCTTCAATGGTGCTTGATCGTCGGAGTCTCGCCGGAATCATAACCATAGTTCTTTGTGATTCTCTCACTCCTCGCCAGATCTTCTTCTCAGGATATTCAGATCGTCAACGTCGAGCGCAGAGTAAGCTTCGCATTTCTCTGAATTCTCGCTTCCCTAATCGCTCTTATCATTCGGAGTTCTAGAAATTTTTGTGTGATTAGGGCTTTGATTCATTGCATGATCCAATCGCGTTTATTATATGAGTATTTAAGCTTCGTTTGGTTGTTGAGAAAATGCAAGAAAAGAAAATTAAATGTTATAAGATCTTGGTTTTTTGTCTAGAATAATTTATGGTTTAGAAAAATATTTCACAATCAAAATTTGAATTTCATTGTTACTGTGATAGAATTTAAGTGATTAGGGTTTTAATTCATTGCATCCAATCGCATTTATTATATGAGGATTGAAGCTGCGTTTGGTTGTTGAGAAAATGCTAGAAAAGAAAATTAAATGCTATAAGATCTTGGTTTTTTGTCTTGAATAATTGCTGGTTTTAGAAATATTTCACAATCAAAATTTGAATTTAATTGTTACTGTGATAGAATTTAAGTGATTTAAGACAATTTTTTTGAATATCAAGAGCTTTGTTTAGAAATGTTTTATTAGACATAATTCAAAAAAATATTTCTATACAAAAAGCTCCTCTCAACTGAACCTAATCAAAATTTTTGTGTGATTATGCATCATTGGACTCCTTCCACTATTGGGTACTTGACATTTTATAGCTATTGCTCTCTTGTGTGATTATGCATCATTGTATTTTTGTGATTTTCTTTGTGAGATTTCATTGTATCCTTGAATTTTGGCAGTGAAAACTCGAATTTCATTCCTAAATTTGGGTTTCATGGGTTTGAATTTCCAAATATGAATTTGGGTCCTATAATCCTTTCCGCAATTATGAGTAGTGGCGCTAATAGGCAAGTCCCTGGTTTGGAGCTTGGTCTTTCACAAGAGGGTCATATTGGGATGTTAAATTCCCAAACTTTGAGCCAGTTTTACCAACAGATGGGGCAGAGCCGAGGTGATCCATATTCCTTGAATCAACCACACCAGGAACCTTCTGATAAGGATGATTATGAAGATTCAAGGCAGTAGAAGAATTAGAGTTGTAAGAGAGAGAGATTGATCATGACAAAGTAGCATAGCTAAGAGTAAGAAGCTGAGTAGAGTATTATAGAGTTGAGTGTTTGGAGTTTATTATTGAGAAAGTTGGGAATTCAATTCAGTATTTTTAAAGTATAGAGCTTTAACATCGCAGTTGACTTGCATGATTGCTCTTCTTTGTACACACAAAGTTTCATCCTTGTCTGCAAAATCAGGTTTTTTAGCTTTCTCTTTTTAGCTCTTCAAATCTATAATTGCGATTATTATAGATTTACATTGAGAACTCTCTTGCAAGCACACAAGGTCCACCAATAGTTGTATCTCTTGCAAGCACACAAGGTCCACCAGTAGCTGCATCATCAGATAACCCATATGGTACTTCAACATCAACATCAACCAGGAGGAAGAAAGGAAAGAAAAGTGATCATGCGTTTATGCAATTAATGGATCACCTGAGTAATATGAGTAAAGTTTATGAAGAAGCCACTGAAAATATGAAAAAGCTTGCTGAAACTTTTAAGCATGAGGCAGATAGGGTAGATAGAAGAATGAAAGTACATGAGGAGCTTATTTTTGTTGGGGGGGCTTGACTCGTGAAGAAATTGTGAAAGTTGGAGAGATTATTACTGCTAATTACAACAAGACTGATAATTTTATTTACATTGGGAGGACATTTCAAGAAGTTGTATGTGTACAACTTACTTCAAAAGAGGCTTTAGTTATGTAAAGCTTTGCTTAGTGTACTCGTGAAAACCAACATTATTTCTTCTTTTGTCTCTCTCCCTCTCTTTTCTAATACTGTAGTTAAGTACATGAATAGATTGGAACTATTTGTAGACCAATTTATTTCTATCAATGGTACTTTATATGTATTCTATCTATTAGTTATATTTTTAGAATAACTTGGTTGCTTACTTATAATTTAGAATATTTTTTTTAGGTAACTTTGAGAATTAGTTTAATGAATTTTATTCACCCTCCTTTTAATAGTTATAGGTATTATGGGTTATTTTAGTCATTTTAATAATTAAATGATTTTTTATTTTTATTATTATTATTTTTTTTACAGTTATATAATTTTTTTTTATAGCTATATGAATTATTTTTTAATAGTTATATGAAAGATATTAATGTTAGGGTATTATATGTTATACACAAGGGTACTTTTGGAATTCATTATAAAAAATTGTAATGAATCCTAGAAATGTGATACAACCAAACAAACATTGGAACGTTACATTCTTGGAATGTGAAGGGGATGTAATTAATGAACCAAACATCATAATCCAACATTCCCTTGATGTGATTCCATGGTTCAAGGATTATAGGAATGTTACATTATGGTATAATCTAAGATCAAGCGAACCAAACGCCTCCCAAGTATTCAAGATTTATTGCCCTTCTATTATGTTCCAACGAAACCAGCTAAGACTGTCAGCCACCATGCTATATATGTATATGATAGTACTTTTTGTCCGTTGAACTTAGGGAACAGAGACAAAAAGACCACTTTCAAGATTTCCCTAAGTTCAAAGGTTAATTCCATTTTGACTCTAAATTCAAGGAGTCTTCAGGTATTTTGTATCTTTTCCCCTGCTTTTATTACTGTTGCATCAATTGTTCTCCAAAGGCAGTCACAGAATATCATTTACAATCCTCATTAAGCTAGAAGGACCTTTCCATGGAAATGGAATTGTTTGAATTCAAAATCGAAATATCAATCTCTGCACTCAGTTATACCGCGCATGCACCAAGATATTAAGCATGTTACAAAGATGAATTGATAAATATACACACAAATGAATGCACACATCAATACATGGATCCCTAAACTTTATAAACTAGAACGTAGTCACAAAAGTATACACATCACCCTGTTTATTTATTTACATCACATAATTTGAATTACAATAACATCAATGTTTATTAAGAAACACCTTTTATGAACTCAAGTTCTGCTTGCGAATGTATGACAGCGCACGAATAAGTGATGGATACCGGAAGAAAACGCATCCTTGTTGTGCCAATCTCTGAACTCGTCAAAAGATTTTCTGGACAACTGTATGATAAACTTAAGATGAGAATAAATCTAGGAAAATTGTGTGTGCAAGAAAGAAAAATAAATATGTAATAACTTATTAAGTTCATTTTAATTTTTGGGATATTAATACCTGTCTTTCCACACTGGCATCACTGAGATGAATATGTGGTACATGAGCAATCTTCAACCGATCTTCTTGTCTACATTTCCTACTCAATTCAGGACAACCTTCAATCCTTAACTCTCTTAGCGTAGTGATGTGTTGCATCCCCTCCGGAAGAGATGACAACTTAGGGCAATTGGTAATTTTCAGTGTCTGAAGAGATGTCAGACTTGGCAGCCACTCTGGAAAGGCTGCAAAATTGTCACAATCTTCAATCTTTAGGTGTTGTAAAGTGTTGGCAGATCCTTGGAGCCACTGGGGCAAAACCACCACCTTCTGTAAACGCTTTAGGTATAATTTTTTTAGGCTCAACTTGAGATTTTGATTGTCTTCTCCTTCTATCAAACTAAGATTTCCACAGTCATGAATTCTCAAGATCTCTAAGGTAGTTAGGTGATTGGTACTGAGTGACAAAGAGGTCAAAAATGGACACCTATCAAGAACCAATGTTTGAAGGTGGTAAGGCATCCATCCGTCCTTCCAAACAAATATTTACATTTTAGATTCAGACATTCAACTATAACCAAAGTTCGAAGAGAATTCAAGCAACCTACTCCATTCTCCAACAAGAATGTCATCGTTGTTGGTACTACCAAAAACCTAAGGTTAATCATGTTGCTTATGTCTTTGGGCAACCGTTCAAGACCGTGACAACCAGAAAGTAGTAAAGTTTGCAATTTGTACAACTTGCAAATGGAATTAGGAAGTTCCTTGATTAGTACATTATCACATAGGTTGAGATATCTCAAATGCTTCAATATACCAATAGAACTTGACAACGCCTTTATAAGTGAACTACTTAAATCAAGCACCCGCAAGTACTTGAATCTCGAGATGCATGTTCCAACTAAGGACATTGGTGTAGTTCTTTGGAAAAGAATGGTCCGAACTCCACCCAACCTCTTTAAGTGTGTTGGAACTTCTTGGACTCCATCTGAAAATGACAAATGACGAACATTTTCACCAATGACAGACTTCTCAGTTATTATTGAACACTCACCTTGTGCAATTGAGAGTGCAAGATCATGGACGAGATCGTGCATTTTAAAAGTATAGTACATGAAATTTCTCATATCAACATCTTGAAAGAAAGATCGCGACCACAACTGCTTGATATACAAGTCGCCAACATCTTCCATCTCTTTGTTTCCATGTGGTTGAAGAATTTCATGTGCCATCCAAAATTGAATCAATTCAATACTTTTAAATTCATAATCCTTTGGAAAAAGAGAACAATAGGCAAAGCATTGCTTCAAGTGAAATGGCAATTGATTGTAACTGAGCCTCAATGCAGCTAAAATGTCACCATCCTCTTGTTCTAAATTCCATATCTCGTTATCTCTCACGAATTTCCACTCACGTTCATCAACTTTTGAATAAAGTAGGTCAGCTAATGTCCTCACTGCCAACGGAACCCCTTTACATTTTTTGACAATTTCTTCTCCAATTTCTAAGAGGTTTCGATGTTGATTTGCTTCCCCTTCCTTAAATGCCAATTTCTCAAACAAAGACAAACAATTCTCTGGGGATAGACCATGTAAATTGTATGTAGGAGCAGTGCCCATAATAGTAGCAACCGAGTTATTCCGAGTTGTCACTAGGATTTTACTTCCATTGCAACCACCAAGTAACAAATCTTCCAATTCAGCCCATTTCTTACGATTTCATTCCAAACATCATCTAAGACAAGTAGAAATTTTTTTTCTTTTAAAAGTGTTCTTATGCGAATTTGCAACTGATCCATACTCATATTCTTATCAATTCTACAATTTGCAGATTTAAGGATTTCTTTTATCAACCTTTTGACATCAAAATCCTCAGATACACACACCCACATTCTCAATTGAAAATGATTAACTACCCCTACATCGTTATACACCAACCTGGCAAGTGTGGTCTTCCCCAAACCTCCAATCCCAATAATAGGGATTACACCGACATTTCTACTAGCATCTGGGTTCATCAAAATATTTATGATATTTTCTTTGTCATCACCCCTACCGATGACATTCTGAGGAAGAACAAATGAGTGGGTCATGTCCCTCCTCTTGTGGATATTTATGATCTTCCTATCTTCAAGTCCTTGAGCAAGATTGAACTTATCTTTATCAGCTGCAATATCATCTACCCTCTCCCTAATACCTTTGATGTTATGTGCCATTTCAAGTGGAATAGAACTAGAAAAGAAATCACTCACCTTTTGGCTAGTGCTCCCGTATCTCTCCATGACTTCCTTCTGCAGAACTTGGTAGTGAAATTCATCTAGCACATTCTCGGCATCATGAAGAACGTCGTTGAGCTGTCCTAACCAATGGTTCAGCCTATGGTCACTTGCTTGCTTCTCCTCAGCGTCTAAGAGTACGGCTTTAATGGCTGAGACAGTGCCCTCAAGCTTTGTCAAATCGCTTCGGACGCCCCATGCCGAGCTAACTTCTTGATAAGTCAGGGATCCAAGTTGCTCCAAGACCTTCACTGCGATCCCATAGCCAATTTCAGCCATTTTCTCGAGGTGGTAAAGACGATCAAATGCCACAATGAAAGAGTTCTCTCAGTTGCAAGATTGGTAAAGTAGTAAAAGATATGAGTGCTTATTTGCGGGATTGGTGAAGTTGTAAAAGAAGACTGAGTGCATGCTTAATAGTATAAAAGAAGACTGAGTGATTTTTTTTTATTGGTGAAGTTGTAAAAGAAGACTGAGTGCATGCTTTTTTTATTTTTTTTATTTTTTATGAGTGAGTGCATGCTTAATAGTATAAAAGAAGACTGAGTGATTTTTTTTTATTGGTAAAGTTGTAAAAGAAGACTGAGTGCATGCTTAATAGTATAAAAGAAGACTGAGTGATTTTTTTTTTTTTTTATGAGTATAATAGTAAAGTGATTTTAGTTCATGTTTGCTTTTCCTCATTTGACAAACTTACGTCCTTACAAATTTTGAGGGATTTTTATTTTTTATTTTTAAGATGAGTGAAGGATTGTTTTTGGTTAATAAAAAATTCAACAAAAGCATATTTTCTCACTATGTGTGGAGAAAAAACCTAATTTTTGGTTATTTTTTCAAATATATTATTCAATAGATTGTTTATTCTTTCTTTACTCTATTTAAATATTATTTATTTTATTCTTCAATCTCATATAGTCAATAACAAATTCAATAAAATCATATTTTCTCACCCGCATGTGGAGTAGAAACTCACTTTTTACTTACTTTTAAAAAAATACTATTCAATAGATTCTTTATTCTTTTTCTACTCTATTTAAATATTCTTTTTTCTTATTCTTCTATCCCATTTAATCAATAACAAATATAACTAAATGATATTTTCCTACACATGTGGAGAAAAACCCCACTTTTTACTTACTTTTTAAAATATATTATTCAATAGATTCTTTATTCTTTTTCTAATCTATTTAAATATTCTTTTATCCCATTTAGGCAATAAAAAATTCAACAAAAACATATTTTCTCACCCACATGTGAAGAAAAAACCCACTTTTTACTTACTTTTTCAAATATATGATTCAATAGATTCTTTATTCTTTCTTTCTTATCCTATTTAAATATTATTTTTTTTATTCTTCTAATCAATATAGTCAATAACAAATTCAACAGAAGCATATTTTCTTACTCGAATGTGGAGTAAAAACCCACTTTTTATTTACTTTTTAAAAAATAATTCAATAGATTACTTATTACTAATAGAATCTTTATTCTTTCTTTATCCTATTTAAATATTATTTTTTTTATTCTTCTAATCAATATAGTCAATAACAAATTCAACATAAGCATATTTTCTTACTCGAATGTGGAGTAAAAACCCACTTTTTATTTACTTTTTAAAAAATACTATTCAATAGATTCTTTATTCTTTTTCTACTCTATTTAAATATTCTTTTTTCTTATTCTTCTATCCCATTTAGTCAATAACAAATTCAACTAAAGGATATTTTCCCACACATGGGAGAAAAACCCCACTCTTTATTTACTTTTTTAAATATATTATTCAATAGATTCTTTATTCTTTCTCTAATTTATTTAAACATTCTTTTATCCCATTTAGGCAATAACAAATTCAACAAAAACATATTTTCTCACCCACATGTGAAGAAAAAACTCACTTTTTACTTACTTTTTTAAATATATGATTCAATAGATTCTTTATTCTTTCTCTACTCTATTTAAATATTCTTTTTTCTTATTCTTCTATCACATTTAGTTAATAACAAATTCAACTAAAGGATATTTTCCCACACATATGGAGAAAAACCCCACTTTTTACTTACATTTTTAAATATATTATTCAATAGATTCTTTATTCTTTCTCTAATCTATTTAAATATTCTTTTATCCCATTTAGGCAATAAAAAATTGAACAAAAACATATCTTCTCACCCATATGGGAAGAAAAAACCCACTTTTTACTTACTTTTTCAAATATATGATTCAATAGATTCTTTATTCTTTCTCTACTCTATTTAAATATTTTTTTTCTTATTATTATATCTCATTTAGTCAATAACAAATTCAACTAAAAGATATTTTCCAACACATGGGGAGAAAAACCCCACTTTTTACTAACTTTTTAAAATATATTATTTAATAGATTCCTTATTATTTCTCTAATCTATTTCAATATTCTTTTATCCCATTTAGGCAATAAAAAATTCAACAAAAACATATTTTTCTCACCCACATGTGAAGGAAAAACACACTTTTTACTTACTTTTTCAAATATATGATTCAATAGATTCTTTATTCTTTCTCTACTCTATTTAAATATTCTTTTTTCTTATTCTTCTATCACATTTAGTCAATAACAAATTCAGCTAAAGGATATTTCCTCACACATGTGGAGAAAACCCCCACTTTTTACTTACATTTTTAAATATAATATTCAATAGATTCTTTATTCTTTCTCTAATCTATTTAAATATTCTTTTATCCCATTTAGGCAATAAAAAATTCAACAAAAACATATTTTCTCACCCACATGTGAAGAAAAAACCCACTTTTTACTTACTTTTTCAAATATATGATTCAATAGATTCTTTAATTTTTCTCTACTATATTTAAATATTCTTTTTTCTTATTCTTCTATCACATTTAGTTAATAACAAATTTAACTAAAGGATATTTTCCCACACATGTGGAGAAAAACCCTACTTTTTACTTACATTTTTAAATATATTATTCAATAGATTCTTTATTCTTTCTCTAATCTATTTAAATATTCTTTTATCCCATTTAGGCAATAAAAAATTCAACAAAAACATATCTTCTCACCCATATGTGAAGAAAAAACCTACTTTTTACTTACTTTTTCAAATATATGATTCAATAGATTCTTTATTATTTCTCTACTCTATTTAAAGATTCTTTATTCTTTCTTTACCCTATTTAAATATTATTTATTTTATTCTTCTATCCCATATAGTCAATAAAAAATTCAACAAAAGCATATTTTCTCACCCGCATGTGGAGTAAAAACCCACTTTTTACTTACTTTTTAAAAAATACTATTCAATAGATTCTTCATTCTTTCTCTACTCTATTTAAATATTATTTTTTCTTATTCTTCTATCCCATTTAGTCAATAACAAATTCAACTAAAGGATATTTTCCAACACATGGGGAGAAAAACCCCACTTTTTACTTACTTTTTTAAATATATTATTCAATAGATTCTTTATTCTTTCTCTAATCTATTTAAATATTCTTTTATCCCATTTAGGCAATAAAAAATTCAACAAAAACATATTTTCTCACCCACATATGAAGAAAAAAACCCACTTTTTACTTATTTTTTCAAATATATGGTTCAATAGATTCTTTATTCTTTCTCTACTTTATTTAAATATTCTTTTTTTCTTATTCTTCTATCACATTTAGTCAATAACAAATTCAACTAAAGGATATTTTCCCACACATGTGGAGAAAAACCCCACTTTTTGTTTACTTTTTTGAATATATTATTCAATAGATTCTTTATTCTTTCTCTAATCTATTTAAATATTTTTTTATCCCATTTAGGCAATAAAAAATTCAACAAAAACATATTTTTCTCACCCACATGTGAAGAAAAAACACACTTTACTTACTTTTTCAAATATATGATTCAATAGATTCTTTATTCTTTCTCTACTCTATTTAAATATTCTTTTTTCTTATTCTTCTATCACATTTAGTCAATAACAAATTCAACTAAAGGATATTTTCCCACACATGTGGAGAAAACCCCCATTTTTTACTTACATTTTTAAATATATTATTCAATAGATTCTTTATTCTTTCTCTAATCTATTTAAATATTCTTTATCCTATTTAGGCAATAAAAAATTCAACAACAACATATTTTCTCACCCACATGCAAGGTAATTAAAATCGGGATTCTACCTTGAATCGTTGGGAGGGTTTCGCAAATCGAATCGTAGAATCGAATCGTGAATCGTAAGATTCTACTTTCCGTAAAATAAAAAATAAATAAATAATTATAATTCATAACATAGGTTAAAGAATCATTGAAAAATAAATAAGTTTTGGCATAAAATTTATAAAATGCAATAAGTCATCAACTACTAAATACCAAATGACAAAGGCTAAAATACACTGTTGGTCCTTAAAGTTTACACGTTGAGCGCTTTTGGTCTCTGAAGTTTGAAATGAGGGCTATTAGTCCCTAAAGTTTCAAAAATGAGCGTTATTGATCCTTCTATCAAAGTCCGTTAGTTTAATTATCTATGTGGCTAACAGAAGAATGATGTAACATTTTTTTAATGATGTGGCACAATATTTTTTAAATAAAAATTACACATAATCAAAATACCCATAAGCTAACCTGGATTAATTCATAACCCAGATGCCTACAGTCCCGCCCGAATCCATAAATCCCCAAATCAATTTACTATTATTTTCCCCAAACCTAGAAAATCTCCAAATGAAAGATTGAAACTCACAAACAGCCATGAGTGCTGCCACTAATAACGCCTAAGCCATCTCCACCACCGCCGCCATCGCCATCGCCATCGCCATCACCATCACCATCACCATCACCATCTTCCATCTTTCTAACATTCACTACAGGCGAATAAAATATCTCTATGGCTTTCCTGTTGTAGTTTGCATTTAATTAAACAAAACCTTTGTTTCTTTCAAACGAAAATTCAAATGATGTTGAAGTTTAGAGAGAGAGATATTTTGGAGATTTTGATTAATTGTCCAATAGACGTGAAGCTTCAAAGATGATGCTGCATAGGACTGCTTAATTAGACCGCCGCCATCGCCATCGCCATCTCCATCTCCATCACCATCACCATCACCATCACCATCTTCCATCTTTCTAACATTCACTACAGGCGAATAAAATATCTCTATGGCTTTCCTGTTGTAGTTTGCATTTAATTAAACGAAACCTTTGTTCCTTTCAAACGAAAATTCAAATGATGTTGAAGTTTGGAGAGAGAGAGAGATATTCTGGAGATTTTGATTAATGGTCCAATAGATGTGAAGCTTCAAAGATGATACTACATAGGACTGCTTAATTAGACCGCCGCCATCGCATCGCCATCACCATCACCATCTTCCATCTTTCTAACATTCACTACAGGCGAATAAGATATCTCTATGGCTTTCTTGTTGTAGTTTGCATTTAATTAAACAAAGCCTTTGTTCCTTTCAAACGAAAATTCAAATGATGTTGAAGTTTAGAGAGAGAGAGAGAGAGAGAGAGAGAGAGAGAGAGATTCTGGAGATTTTGATTAATGGTCCAATAGACGTGAAGCTTCAAAGATGATGCTGCATAGGACTACTTAATTAGACCTTATCAACAAAGGACTTAATTACATGTCAAGTACAAGATAAGAAACATTGAGAGTTTCAATCTCTGGTTTGGAGATTTTTGGGTTGGGGAATATAGAAAACCGATTTAAGGATTTATGGGTTTAGGCAGGCTCTACTGAGGTGGGTCAGTTTTATGGGTTATGAATTTATCCGAGTTAGCTCATGCTATTTTGATTATGTGTAATTTTTAAATAAAAAATATTGCACCACATCATTAATAAAATGTGACATCATTATTCTGTTAAGTGTTAACCAATTAGGCAATTAAACTAACAGAATTGGATGGAAGGATCAATAACGCTCATTTTTGAAATGTTAGGGACTAATAGCGCTCATTTCAAACTTCAGGGACCAAAAGTGCTCAATGTGTGAACTTTAGGGACCAATAGTGTATTTTAGCCAATGACAAATTTCAAACTTCAAACTTTCAAGTTCCAAGTTTTAATACCACATAACAACAAAGATACATAATGTTCCAAATAATAACACTACATAAATCAAAATATTTCCCAGCCATTTTCCACAATGGTGATTTTGTGACAAAAGTAACACATTACTTATTATTCAATGTGAATAATCAAGATCTAAAAACCAAGATTATCATTGATTGGATGAATGTTGTCCTCTAATGGGAGACCTTCACCATAAATGTCGTTGCTTCCATCTAAATCATCTATGGGAAAATCATCAAAATCTCTTACTTCATTTTCAAGTTCACAATCACTAAGATTATGAATTTCTTTATCTTTATCACCTAGCAAAAAAGAACAAAAACAAATTGTATTCAAAATTTTATAAAGATCTAATAAGGAAGTCATAAGTCATAACTCACAAGATTTAAAACCTACTTACCATTTTCATCTTCCTCTTGAGCATCCCTATGAAAGACACTTGGCCATTCTTCATTTGGTTCATTTGGACTCTCTTTTGCAGCTATCCACTCATCATCTGAAGAGATATCCTCCAAAGAAAAATGGGCAGGCTTCTCTTATTAAAAAAAAAAAAAAAAAGGGCGGGCTACTTTTTATCAAAAAAAAAAAAAGGGGGCAGGCTACTAACATACTAAAAAGTAAAAATCAGCCCAATACAAGCTAAATTTTCATTGGAGGCCCAAAAAAAAAAAAAAAAACTCAAAAAATCCGAATAAACCTTGTGCAGTAGAATCGTATAGAATCGGAAGCAAATCGGGATTCTAAAGATTCTAAGATTCAAATCAGGATTCTATTAAGATTCTACCACATTTAAGATTCAGTTAAGATTCGAATCGTTTTCATAATATTGAATCGTAAAATCGTAAGATTTTAAGATTCGAATCGGGATTTTAATAACCTTGCCCACATGTGAAGAAAAAACCCACTTTTTATTTACTTTTTCAAAATTGATTAATAGATTCTTTATTTTTCTCTACTTATTTAAATATTCTCTTCATTCCTATCAATTTAGTTAATAAAAAAAAAAGGCTTTACACATGTGAGAAAAACCCCCAACTTTTTTTAAATATATTATTTAATAGATTCTTTATTCTTTCTCTAATCTATTTAAATATTCTTTTATCCCATTTAGGCAATAAAAAATTCAACAAAAACATATCTTCTCACCCATATGTGAAGAAAAAACCCACTTTTTACTTACTTTTTCAAATATATGATTCAATAGATTCTTTATTATTTCTCTACTCTATTTAAAGATTCTTTATTCTTTCTTTACCCTATTTTAAAATTATTTATTTTATTCTTCTATCCCATATAGTCAATAAAAAATTCAACAAAAGCATATTTTCTCACCCGCATGTGGAGTAAAAACCCACTTTTTACTTACTTTTTAAAAAATACTATTCAATAGATTCTTCATTCTTTCTCTACTCTATTTAAATATTCTTTTTTCTTATTCTTCTATCCCATTTAGTCAATAACAAATTTAACTAATGGATATTTTCCAACACATGGGGAGAAAAACCCCACTTTTTACTTACTTTTTAAAATATATTATTCAATAGATTCTTTATTCTTTCTCTAATCTATTTAAATATTCTTTTATCCCATTTAGGCAATAAAAAATCCAACAAAAACATATTTTCTCACCCACATGTGAAGAAAAAACCCACTTTTTACTTACTTTTTCAAATATATGATTCAATAGATTCTTTATTCTTTCTCTACTTTATTTAAATATTCTTTTTTTCTTATTCTTCTATCACATTTAGTCAATAACAAATTCAACTAAAGGATATTTTCCCACACATGTGGAGAAAAACCCCACTTTTTGTTTACTTTTTTGAATATATTATTCAATAGATTCTTTATTCTTTTTCTAATCTATTTAAATATTCTTTTATCCCATTTAGGCAATAAAAAATCCAACAAAAACATATTTTCTCACCCACATGTGAAGAAAAAACCCACTTTTTACTTACTTTTTCAAATATATGATTCAATAGATTCTTTATTCTTTCTCTACTTTATTTAAATATTCTTTTTTTCTTATTCTTCTATCACATTTAGTCAATAACAAATTCAACTAAAGGATATTTTCCAACACATGGGGAGAAAAACCCCACTTTTTACTTACTTTTTAAAATATATTATTCAATAGATACTTCATTTTTTCTCTAATCTATTTAAATACGCTTTTATCCTATTTAGGCAATAAAAAAGCAACAAAAACATATTTTCTCACCCACATGTGAAGAAAAAACCCACTTTTTACTTACTTTTTCAAATATATGATTCAATAGATTCTTTATTCTTTCTCTACTTTATTAAAATATTCTTTTTTTCTTATTCTTCTATCCCATTTAGTCAATAACAAATTCAACTAAAAGATATTTTCCAACACATGGGGAGAAAAAGCCCACTTTTTACTTACTTTTTTAAATATATTATTCAATAGATTCTTTGTTCTTTCTCTCATCTATTTAAATATTCTTTTATCCGATTTAGGCAATAAGAAATTCAACAAAAACATATTTTCTCACCCACAAGTGAAGAAAAAACCCACTTTTTACTTACTTTTTCAAATATATGATTCAATAGATTCTTTATTATTTCTCTACTCTATTTAAAGATTCTTTATTCTTTCTTTACCCTTTTTAAATATTATTTATTTTATTCTTCTATCCCAAATAGTCAATAACGAATTCAACAAATGCATATTTTCTCACCAACATGTGGAGTAAAAACCCACTTTTTACTTTCTTTTTAAAAAATACTATTCAATAGATTCTTTATTCTTTCTCTACTCTATTTAAATATTCTTTTTTCTTATTCTTCTATCCCATTTAGTCAATAACTAATTGAACTAAAGGATATTTTCCCACACAATTGGAGAAAAACCCCACTTTTTATTTACTTTTTTGAATATATTATTCAATAGATTCTTTGTTATTTCTCTAATCTATTTAATATTCTTTTATCCCATTTAGGCAATAACAAATTCAACAAAAACATATTTTCTCACCCACACGTGACGAAAAAACTCACTTTTTATTTACTTTCAAATATATGATTCAATAGATTCTTTATTCTTTCTTTACTCTATTTAAATATTCTTTTTTCTTATTCTTCTATCCCATTTAGTCAATAACAAATTCAACTAAAGGATATTTTCCCTCACGTGTGGAGAAAAACCCCACTTTTTACTTATTGTCGACACCAGAAAAATTTCCTTGTCTCTTCCTTTTATTTTTATCCTCTTTTTTGAAGAATGGGAAGATGGAGAATAATCCTATCTCGAACCCCTATTTGGCGAGTCTTTGTTCAGAATGTATAATGTGTTGTGTGTGTGGGTGTGAGGGAACACGTGTATGTATGCAAGTGAGCACAAATTTGGAGTCACCACCAATCATGGGAAATTTAAGGTGTGATTGGGCACGTATGTTTAATAGATTTTATCTTATTAGACATATCAAAGAAAATGGTCTTGAACCAGAGATGGGTTCGGGGGTTTGATTATGCATGGGGAATGTGTTAGGCACCCTACGATATCCGTTAAGAAATGGTTACCTCCCTTCTAGTGTTCCTTCACATTTGCTTAGCATGGATTGTTGGTTTAAATTATGTAAAAATGTCCCAATTTCCATCGCGCAATATACCAAGAGTGGTAAATGCAATTTGACTTCATTTGGTTTTGATTAGACTCTTTGGTTCACTTTCCCTTATATTTGTATTTTTTAATATTCCGGGCAATTCAATGGTAGGATGCACTTGAAATCCTAACATCGAGTGCCGGGACAAACAATTATGTTTTTGGTGCCATATTCAGGATCCCTTTACCCTTGATATCCAAGAATAAAGTGGTCCGTCAAATAGCGGGTTTTGGATGATTAATTCACACTTTGGGGAATTTTAGGCCATAATCTTATGGGTATTATAGCATGTAGAATCCCTTATAATGTGTCAACGGCAAGCCACTTCAACGCATAAAGGACTCATACCATGGTGTCCTAAGACTAGGTTAAGTCGTAGAACTTGGGATGAACCAATCTCATTTGTAACTCCTATATTACCATGTTTACTCTTTTTAAAGTTTTCATAGTAAAATGTATTTTAACCACATTTATATCAAAGCGAGTAAATATTCAAGCAAGTGATCATGACATGTTTGCAGTATTTTAATCACAAAGAACAAATAATGAATATGGCATCACATTTACATAAAAGCGAGTAAATATTCAAGCAAGTAATCATGACATATTTGCAGCACTTTAATCACAAGTCAAGTATGGAATGGATGTGGAATGATATATATCAAAGCGGGTAAATGTTCAAGTAAGTGATCATGGCATGTTTGCAGCACTTTAATCACAAGGAACAAGTATGGAATAGATATGATATGATGGAAATAATCGAGATGATAAGTAAAGGATGATTATGACATAAATGTGACGGTTAATCAAAATGACAATATGTAATTCATGATGTAATTAAAATACTTAATCAAAATGACAAGTATGAAATAAAGATGACAATATGAGGTGGATTAGAGAAAGGATCAAGACCTCGTGGGACTGGAATTCAATGCTATTGAAAGACTTACTTAATTTTTAATACCAACTTATGATTTACATGAATAAAAGAAAGCAATGTAGAGAAGAGTTCAACGCCTCTTGGGATTACACGAAGGATTAGTGCTATTGAAAGGCTTACCTAATCCTTCGAGACCAAATAGGAACTTATATGAACGATAAATAGGGAAATTAGTGAAAATAATGTCGGAATCTCGAGGGTCCAATACCTTATGGAATTACATGGTTGTTAATGCCATTGAAGGTCTTACATAATCCGCCAAGACCAATAAGGATTTTCATGCCCAAATTACAATGGGAAAAAGGGATAATAATCACAACGTAGTAAATAATAAAATAATAGTGGAATAAAAGCAAGGAAAATTTTCGTGGGTCCATTGCCTTATGGGATTACATGGTTGTTAATGCCATTGAAGGTCTTACATAATCCACCAAGACCAATCGGGATTTTCATGCCCAAATCACAAAGGGAAAGAGGAATAATAATCACAATAACGTAGTGAATAAGGAAATAATAGCAGAATTAAAGCAAGAGAGATTTTCGTGGGTCCAATGCCTTATGGGATTACGTGGTTGTTAAAGCCATTAAAGGTCTTACATAATCTACACGACCAATCGAGATTTTCATGCCCAAATCACAAGGGAAAAAGGGGATAATAATCACAACGTAGTAAATAAGGAAATAATGACGGAATTAAATCAAGGGGGGTGTTCATGGGTCCAATGCCTTATGGGATTACATGGTTGTTAATGCCATTGAAGGTCTTACATAATCCGCCAAAACCAATAAGGATTTTCATGCCCAAATCACAAGGGAAAAAGGGGATAATAATCACAACGTAGTAAATAAAGAAATAATGACGGAATTAAATCAAGGGGGTGTTCATAGGTTCAATGCCTTATGATATTACATGGTTGTTAATGCCATTGAAGGTCTTATATAATCCGCCAAGACCAATAAGGATTTTCACGCCCAAATCACAAGGTTAAATGGGATAATCAAAATAACGTAGTAAATGTAAATGACGGAAAGGAAATAGCAAATAATCCACATAGTGAAAGCAATAAATGTATTTAAAGCGTAATGAAAGCAATAAATGGTATTTAAAGCATAATTAAAGCAATAGATGGTATTTAAAACATAAAAAAAACAATAAATGATATTTAAAGCATAAATGAAAGTATATTAAACATATTTAAAGCATAATAAGCATGGATCATTGTGAATCCTTTCCCACTGTAGGATCATCACTAATCACCTCCATGAAAAGGAAAAAAGAATGGATATGGGAGAGTGTATGAGTGAAGAGAGGGATGAGAAGAGCTTGGGTAGAGAGAGATTACCGAAGTAGGATTTCCTGTCTCTAACCAAAGACTAGTCTAAAACCCAAAGAGAGGACCCCTTCTCAAGTTTCTGCCTAAACAGAGCCTAAAATCTCTATGGGAACTCGAGCCAAGCTTGCTGAAGTGATGGGAGAGAGGGTCTAATTTATAGGGAGGCTCACGTAGGGTGAGGCTACGTGCTACATGGTAAGGCTACGTGACACGTGGCAGTCTTATCTGCCACATGGCATCTCCAACAAATCCTCATCGCTTCGCGTGTTTGTGTAGTTTTTTTACCTAGTTTTCGAGGAAGCTTTTGGGGACCTTCCGGTGTCCAAAATGGGTCATGTGTGATACCGTTGGAAATCTTGAGAAGTCTACTTTCCAACGATATTAAGTTTATGCAAATCGGAGTTCGGACGGAAAAGTTATGGCTCCCGGAAGTCGGAGCGTCCGAGCTATTTTTCTACGTTTTTCCGGCGAAGATTCCGGCCAAACGGGAGATGTTTTTGGCGAACTGAAAGTTGCATGTTGTAGCCAAAGTTGTAGTCTTTCTTAAAGTTTTGAACTTGCAGACCAAATTGTAGTGAGTTGGGAGGACTCTGCGCACGAAGGCAGCTATCCGGGAGGAAAAATGCATTAGATTTTCAGCACGTTTTTCTTATTTTCGTCAGTTTTCCCGCACACGGTTGACGTAGCTCCCGATGTCGGTTTTCGATGATCTTGGTGTTCCTGGAAAGCTTGCGATACCTTCTTTCTTAAAGTTTTAGACTTGTGAGTAATAGAACTTGGGTTCGAGAGATACGGCCCCACAAACAGAGGCTACCGGAGTGTTTTTCCTTGCCAGAGGGCTGTTTTCCGATCGAGATTTAGGCCAAACTGGGGAAGATCTTGGCGATCCAAGAGTTGCACGTTGTGTCTGAACGTGTCCTCTTTTTTAAAGTTCCAGATTTGCGGATCAATTTGTTGTGAGCAAGGAAGAATCTGTGTGCGAAGGCGACCTCTCCGGGAGGAAAACTGTGAAATTTTTAGCATAGTTTTCTTTCTTTTGTTGATTTTCCTGCGTATGGTTGGCATAGCTTTCCGATGTCGGTTTTCGACGATCTTGTTTTCCCTGGAAAGCTTGTGATACCTTCTTTCTTAAAGTTTCGAACTTGCAAGAAGTCGAGCTTGGGTTTAAGAGATACGGTCCCGCGAACAGAGGCCACCGGAGCGCTTTTTCATGACGGGAGGTCATTTTCCGATCGAGATTCCGGCTTGATCGGGGAAGCTCTTGACAATCCGAGAGTTGCACGTTGTAGCTGAAGTTACCCTCTTCCTTAAAGTTTCGAACTTGCGGACCAAATTGATGTAGGTCAGAAGGAATCTATGCGCAAACATCGCCCCCCCAAATAGGCTGTTTTGTCAACAACACTTAGCAAAATTTTATTAAGTATTGGACCAATTTTTACGGTTTTGCCCATAACTTTCTCGTTTCTCGTCTGTTTTCGACCCATAAATTACTAAATCGAAGCTCTTGATGTGCTCTATCCAATAGTCAGAGGGTAGTCAATCAAATATTGCTTTTGGTCTTGTCAAGGCCTTGGTCAAATTTGGTCAACTCCGGTTAACTCTGGTCAAACTTGGTCAACATTGGTCAAACCTCCCCAAACCCTCGAGAAATGCACTCCCAGCTATGTTTTAAGAGTTCTTAAGTGTGACTGGACCTCTCTCAGGTCAAACCGGCTCAGTCCGAGCTGCCTTGTTTTGCGTGCCGATGCCTGAGAAAATCCTGAGGGTAAAAATATGGTTATAACACTTACTTTTTTAAATATATTATTCAATAGATTCTTTATTCTTTCTCTAATCTATTTAAATATTCTTTTATCCCATTTAGGCAATAAAAAAAATTCAACAAAAACATATTTTCTCACCCACATGTGAAGAAAAAACCCACTTTTTACTTACTTTTCCAAATATATGATTCAATAGATTCTTTATTATTTCTCTACTCTATTTAAAGATTCTTTATTCTTTCTTTACCCTATTTAAATATTATTTATTTTATTCTTCTATCCCATATAGTCAATAACAAATTCAACAAAAGCATATTTTCTCACCCGCATGTGGAGTAAAAACCCACTTTTTACTTACTTTTTAAAAAATACTATTCAATAGATTCTTTATTCTTTCTCTACTCTATTTAAATATTCTTTTTTCTTATTCTTCTATCCTATTTAGTCAATAACAAATTCAACTAAAGGATATTTTCCCACACATGTGGAGAAAAACCCTACTTTTTGTTTACTTTTTTGAATATATTATTCAATAGATTCTTTATTCTTTTTCTAATCTATTTAAATATTCTTTTATCCCATTTAGGCAATAAAAAATTCAACAAAAACATATTTTCTCACCCACATGTGAAGAAAAAACCCACTTTTTACTTACTTTTTCAAATATATGATTCAATAGATTCTTTATTATTTCTCTACTCTATTTAAATTCTTTATTCTTTTTTTCTTTTTATTCTTCTATCACATTTAGTCAATAACAAATTCAACAAAAACATATTTTCTCACCCAAATTTGGAGAAAAAACCCACTTTTTACTTACTTTTTCAAATATATGATTCAATAGATTCTTTATTCTTTCTCTACTCTATTTAAATTTTTATTTTTATTTTTTCTTATTCTTCTATCTCATTTAGTCAATAACAAATTCAACAAAAGCATATTGTCGAAAAGAAAAAAATGAGAGAGACAATTGAAGAAACTCATAAGACTCTATAAGAGAAATCGATGAAAATGGAATAAGTGATAGATTATGGCAACTGGTGAGGTGTAGAGCAAGAAGAAATTGACCACCTTGGATGGAGGTGTTGAGCAAGAAGAAATCAGATGGAGAGAGAGAGAGAGAGAGAGAGAGAGAGAGAGAGAGAAGAGAGAGAGAGAGGAGGAAAGAGGATGAGCAAAAAGAAGTCAGAGGATGAAGGTGAGAGAGAGCAACATTTTTTAGTTTGGCTCCCTACAAAGTGTAGAAAATTGTGAATGTGTATAGCTAAGCTACTGGAGATGCTCTAATGTGATCACTTATGAAGTGATGACATGTCACTTTTAAATTTGGTTGTATAATCTAAAACACTAAAAAAAATCACTCTAAACATGAAATTAAAATCATTAATGGATTGAACTAATGGATTAGACTTTAGGTAATGATTATACATTTAAGCCTAAAAAACAAGTCGTAGTAGTTAAATTATGTCCTGTTATTGACTCGTAACGAAAATGGCATTCTACATGTGGAGAGTGAAAACACTACACTTCCACATGAAAAAGTACAAATGTCTGACAATTAAGAGAAAACAAAATAGAAAAAGCAAGTCCTTTTCACCTTTCTTCAACTAACAACAAAGAGAACTAAAAGAAAAGAAAAACACAGTACTTCACGAGGGACAATGGAGATTGAAGAACAAGAAAATGTTGCGGTGCAAGATGTCATTTAGGGGAGAGATTAGGTTGCTGGCAGAGAGAGAGAGAATGAGGGTGACGATGAGGCAACATGAGGTGCTATTTCCTTTGGGTTGGTTGCTACTACTGTGTTGTGGGCTTGTTTGGTTGTTAAAGATTTGTGATTTGGTTTGCTAGAGTCTAAAAGACATTTTTTGTTTGTTTTTTTAGACCACTGGCTGTGTGATGGGCTATATTAACATTTTTTTTTTTGGATTCATTTGTAATTTTTGTGGAAGTATGAAGGCTAAGTATATATTTTGTAATTTTTTTTAATGTTATTTAGGCCTTTTTTTAGGAAGCTAAAAACGATTAGATGATAATTTTAGTAATATTAACTCTATTTTTAATTTTTTTTTTAAAGTTTTTTAGGGGGATCAAATTGTAAAAATCCCCAAATTTCTAATATATATACTTGAGTAATTTTTTTTTTAATTGACCGCACTCGCCACTATGTAGCCCCGCCCATGGCTCATAGGGTCGGCCGTAATAAACCTTTCCAATTGTCTTCTTATTACCTATTACTAATGGTGGTTTTTATTTTATTTTATTTATTTTTAATCTTTGGCATGCATATTATCCGTCCAAAAAAATTCTATTAAAATAACAAAACCTTGCTCCGAAAAATGTATCAATTTGGTAAAAGTGGCAAAGACACATCCAATATCCTTTTTAAAAAAAAAACAAAAATTATTCTTCCACTAAACACTTATAGATTGTCAGAAATCATTCTACTACTATGGCATGACATTGGCAACTATCCAAAAAAAAAAAACATAATGTGAAAGAAGTTACTTCCTATCCTATATAGTTTGTTTGTTTTGTTTTGTTTTTTTTCTTTTCTTTTCTTTTCATGCCACATCTTTTACTGGTTCTTTAAGCCAAAAAAAAATTACCTTACTTAAAATAAGTTATGTTTAACATTGCAAAATCACAAGTTAAAAAGGAGATGAACGTTGAATGCATTGGATGAATTAGAACAAATTATGTCGCTCAACAACCAAAATATTTGCCCAAGCTAGAGAAGTTATATACCAAGGTGCAAGATGGAGGATTGGAATAGGTACAAAAGTCAGCATTAGGAATGACAAATGGAACCTTGTATAAAAAAAATTTCTTTCTTTTCTATTTAATTCATTTACTAACAAGGATTGAACACCCAATAACAGGAAGTGATGAAGTAAGAGTATCTAATAACCCATCAAAGTATAAATACTAATCTAATACTGTTTGGAAACCTCAAAACATAGACATACTAGAATATTTACATGTTCATCATCACCTTGTTCAGATACAGACTAACATAAAATACTTCTAAAATAACTCCTTTGCTACTGAGACTTTTGTTGCAAAAGAGAAGTACCTATTCGCTGAAAAATATTAAAGGTGAGCATAAGCTTAAACTCTGAGAAATCAAGTGCTTAATTGATTATAAAAATTAACTATAGGCAAGATGGTTTATATCCAATTATGAAATGTCAATGGATGAGTAAGTTTATATTATAAAATTTTAGAATTTTAATCGAAAATTTAAATTTGAAATACTAATTACTAGTAATATAAGGCAAACCATACAAAAATGGAAAGAAATCACATTGAAGAGAATACGAACCTCATAGATTGAAAATCATTAATGCTTCATATCACAAAGCACCTCGTAACAAACCAAAACCCAAAGGCCCACTACAAGCCCAAACCAAAATCCAATGCAACTCATTTCCGATAAATCTGGTCCATTGATTCATACCACTCGGTCAACAAAATTGACCGCTAGGATTGTCCTTAACGAATTTGAATTCAAAAAAGCCCACCAGTAACGTTACGATTCCGTAACCTTAGGTTCGGATCCGAACCTAACAAAAAGTTTATTTTTTTTTTGAGAAAAAGAAACCCCCAAATCCAAATTAACCACAGTCACTCTCTCTGTTCCATTCCTACTCCAAGTAATCTCTCTCTCTCTCTCTCACTAAATCTCTCTTTGCTTTCTGAGTTTTTCTTTAATCTCACAGTGAAAGAACTAATACCCAGTAACATAACAAGTATGCAACTTGAATATGAATATTGTGTGTGTGTGAGTGTGATTTTGGTCATTGAAATGGAAATGTGGTTTCTGGGTTTTGTTTATTTGTGTGATTGATTTCTGGGTTTTGATGGGTTTTTGATATTTTTAGGTGCTTTGCAAGAAAGCAAGGAGATTGGGGTATTTTTTGACAATGGAGGATGGTGCAAGAAGTGCGTTGCGTGAATTAAATTTAGCTTCAAGAAAGGCTGAAGAAGCAGGTCAGTCAGTCTTTCTCTCTCAATTTACTTTCACGTTTTGTGTATCTTTTAGTTTGGTTGCTGAGAAAAAAAAAGTTGATGAATTGTAAAGAAAGTGATGGAAAGTTTGAATATTTTTAATGCTTCCGGTTGTTTCTGGTTTTCCAAGAAATAAGAAACCAAGTGGGGATTTTTAGTTTTCTTGGATCTTAGTATCAGCTTCTTTTATTTTCCTGCATTTTCTCGGAAGCCAATCATGGAAATGTCATTGGGTTTTTTCAAGAATCAGTGTTAATGATCCCTTTTCCTACGCTAATTTTTCCAGCTTGGAGGCGATACCAAGCTGTCAGTTGGCTAGAGAGCTTGGTGGGTTCGCTGGGCATATCAAATCGGCCATCAGAGAGGGAGTTCATTTCTTGCTTGAGAAATGGTCTTGTCCTATGCAATGCCATCAACAAGATTAACCCAGGAGCAGTGCCCAAGGTATTACATTTCTACATGAGATTATTATAACAATTTAACTTTGAATGTCTGTGTTAAGCTGATATGAGTCTTTTGTGTGTGTCCCCCACATTGAGATTAGGCATCATGTTCTATTTCTTTAAAAATTTCTTATTGCTTTGATTTTGATTACTGTTCCAAGGTTGTGGAGAATCAGTCTCATTTGCAATCAGTCACCTGGGAATCACAGACATTGCCTGCCTATCAATACTTTGAGAATGTCCGGAACTTTTTGGTGGCTGTTGAAGAGCTGAAGTTGCCAGCTTTTGAGGCTTCTGATCTTGACAGAGTAAGTTATATACATTAGATGTATGCACTTATATATGTATGTACTATGTCTCTGGCTAAGTGATTGTTGGATATTACTTTTCTCAGGATGCATTGGAGGCAGGGTCAGCAGCCAAGGTTGTTGATTGCATATTGACGCTTAAATCATATCATGAATGGAAGCAGACGGGCGGTGGGAGTGGATTTTATAAAAATGCTAAATCTCCTTTTGTCGTGCATTCTGCCACAAGGATGAATACTAGAGCCTCAGCTGCAACCTCATCGGACTCCTGTAGGCGCTTAGATATGTCTGCAACATGTGAGAAACAGCCATCTATTGAGGGTGACAATCAGAAACTTGAAGGTTGAATTGGTCTCTCTTCGTTATGTATTTGTCTATGTGTCTGATATATTCATATAATCTACTAGTTAATTGTACATATATACTAACATTTGCTAGATCAATCAATGAGGCGCTTACATATGCAATGTCACTCATTGTTTAATAAAATCAATGTCAAACTCATTGAATTTAACTAGCAGCGGATATGGTTAATAATAAGATTCCATCAAAAGACTTGAGTGAAAATAACTGCATTCGTATTCAAGTTCTGGATAAAAGCTCTTGAATTAAAATAATCTGTTAGGATCCTTCTACTCCTTGTTATGGCGAGTGAAATATTGCATAAGGTAACCTGTATATACATTTCTAGAAAATTTGCATAATGGCATTGGTTGCTAAAGAAAGATACAGAATGATTTTACATATGTGGTAAATATGATAACATCTGCTTTATTATAGGTTGTATCTATTTTGTCTTCCCTTTTGCTTGGTGAATACAACATTATTCATTCTACTTTCTTCATGTGATGCAGCCGACATAGAATTAATTGTCAAGTTAATTGCTGACCGCATGGTTGACTCAAAGGAAAACATTGATGAGAACCTCCTTACTTCCTCCTGTAACAGAAACCTGGTAACAATAAGTTACATTGTTAGAAAAGTTTACTTTGATTTGACTTATAAATATTGAATTATTAGATTGAAGTTGAGAGCCTTTTTTGTTTGTTTTTGTTTCTGTTTCCCTTCTTAACCTTTCTCTTGTGCTTCAGGATCCAGTAAAGCTATTCAGCAGAATTGTGTCAAGTTGTTTGGATGAACAGGTTCCGAACAAGTTCCCTGAGGTCCGTTTGATTTGGCTCATTAATATTCCATTCTTATTCTGGCCACACAAAGAATCCATTTTAAAATTTTTTTTTTTTTTTTTTTAAGTGTGAGGATTTTTCAGTGAATTACACAGTAGTAGATTAGGTGAATCAAATAAAAATTTAAAAAAAAATTTATCTTTTTTATTCTTGGTATGGCTCTTACTCTGTTTTATCAGTTTTGGTATAGGGGACTGATGTCGGACAAAGTTGTGGTCTAAGGAAACTTGTCTTTGCTTTAAAATTATTGTTCTTATTATAAATAAAATGGGAGACTAAGTAGGGAACATTATATGTGATAACATGGTTCCACCTTAATTGTTGTGCCCATCCTCATATCAATCCCAGGCAGTGCACCAAGCAGCACCAGCAACTTTCAAAAATTTCTTGGTGAACCTAGACAAACACTTTGTTAATTAGTTTGAAAATCACTTGGTTTGCATATCACAATTGGCATGTCAGAGATAAATTGTCATGTAATAGCAATTTGAGGCCTGTAGTTACCAATTAGTTGGGATTTAGGCTTAGTTGAGTTGAGTTGAGGTGTATTAATCATTAAGTAGGTGAAGGTTAATAGTTTATAGCATAATTATGATTATCTGCTAAAACAGTACATAATTCATATGACCATAAACCAAAAGTGATCTTTGGTTTACTACCGAAATACTTCAGTGGCATTAGGTTTATGCAGTCTGAGTGTTTAATCACCCTACTTAAAATATAGGCAAGAAAAGTGTAGGATGGACTTTTAGGAATTAGTTGGCACACCACCAAGGGGACTCTAGGATTGGTGGGTTCAATACTTCAATTAGATACATCATCTATTCCCAATTGTTGTCTTACTACATAATTACCTATTTCCCCTTTCTTTAGACTTTAGTTAAGTCTACGAGAAACTCAATTTCATAGTTTAATGAACTTACCGTAGTATTAATTTGAAAAGTTTACTTTATTTATCATTTGGAAGTTTCTCTTCCTTTTTGTGCCAATGATTTTGGTTACATGAACTGTTATGAACCTAAAAGCATTTATATCTTTTTGTCCAAAATCAGCTGCAAATGAAGTTAAAAGATTTATTGAAAGAAAGAAGTAGCTCAGCTCTCCAATCCACATATATGCCTTTGGAGGATATATCTCCACTTGAAAATTCCAAGGTATCATTTTATTATTAATCTCATTACAAAAGTGGTTTTTTTTTTTTTTTTTTTATGATTGTACCCTAGAAATGATTAAATTTTTAAATTGTGATTTGAACTATGCTAACTTTCAGAAAATGTTCTCTTTTCTTTTTGAGATCTGGTCTATGGCTTCTTTTATATTCAAAACCTTGTATGAAGTCTCAAAGCAAGGAAAAATGACTAGTATTTCAATCTTGGCCTTCTTGGGCTTTAATGAAGTGTTTTATACTAATAAGTAAAATTTTGAAATAGAAAGAATGTTGTTTTACTCTCTATACGAAATGTTTTTTTTGCCTCTCACTTTGGCATGATTTAAACATTGTGTTTTATACTACTAAGTAAAATTATCTGATGGTGGATTGTCATTTGGCTTTTGTACATCTCTTTTATAGAGTTGCAGAGCTTGCTTGAGAATAGGTAATTGCAAACACAGGCGTCTATTTCAAACGCAAGAAAAGGAACTTTTGGTAAGTTTTTCTTTTTCTTTTTTCCAATCTTAAAGTTCTTGTAGCTTTTAAGCATAAACTTTTCTCCCATGGTCCCAAGGTTGCTATTTACGCTGTTTGAGTGGCTTATATGGACATGTTGAAGTACCCACCCATATATGACAAGTATATAACTTACTGGAAAATTTAGATAATTGGACTTTAACAGTGAAAAGTTTTGATAATCTTTAGATCTTTGTCGTTAACTTAAACATGAAAGTGTAAAATGTGAGTATTCCCGTTTAGTATCAAATCTTATTATAAAATTTTTGTTAAACCTTGGGATAATCCAAAAATACAATTTGGTTTTCTAATATGATCATAAAAAGACATGAAATGAAGGAGTATTGCATATATCTAATTCTTAAACTGGGGATGTTGTTCATTTTGCAGGATCTTAAGGCCCTTTTGTCATCAACAAAGACGGAATTCGACTACTTACAGTCCCAGGTGCAGAGAGATTTGAAAAACCTGGGTATGTTGCTAAGAGAACTAGAATCAATGAAATGTTCTGGTTATGGACCTTAACAGTAAATTAGTTCCCTAGGTTCAATAAATTTATATGTTACTTTTTAAAAGTAAAGACCAAACTATTCTTTGTATTTGTGTCAATTTATTAAGTTAATATTTTTAGACCATGTTCTTTTGCATCTATACTAATGGAGCAAACTGCAAATGTGACTCCACTCGCTACATTTTAGCATGAACCGATATTAATCAATGATTTCTGGAAAGCAAGATTCTTGGCACTTTCTTACTAAAAATGTACATATTTTTTTAGCGGTTACTCTTATTAATCAACACCAATATCTAGCTAGATCTTGCCAACGTTGCTATTCTTGACAGCATATGGAGGCTATGAGATGGATTGTCCTAAATCCATATATTGGCTTGATAATGATTTTAAATAACCATGTGCACATTATAGAGTGTAAAATATGCACATTATGACAGAATTTTTCTAGAAGTGTAAAATATGGCTCTTTTTTTTTTGGTGTGGTTCAGAAAGTCAGGTACAGGAGTTGTCTTCTGCTGCTCTTGGATATTACAAGGTTGTAAAAGAGAACAGGAATTTATACAATATGGTCCAGGATTTGAAAGGTTGGTGTACTTTTGGGACACAAAACTTGACCATATTTGTGCTATTTTTTGTTTGATGTATTTGAAGGGACAAATTATTTTTTTCAGCATTAAGGTAAATCTAATGATTTATTCCTGATTTTCAGGTAATATTCGAGTTTACTGTAGAATTAGACCGTCTTTCAGTAATGAATCCAAAACTGTGATAGATTTCTTTGGAGAGGATGGTTCACTAGTGATCTTGGACCCATTAAAACCCCAAAAAGATGGAAGGAAAGTTTTTCAGTTTAATCGGCTGTTTGGTCCAACTGCTACTCAAGGTAATATTACATGAAATTCTTCTAACTTATGGCTCTTACATTAATCAAATTAATTTATTAATATTTCCCTTTTATTTTCAGATGAGGTTTTTAAGGACACACAACCACTGATTAGGTCTGTGATGGATGGTTACAATGTATGCATTTTTGCTTACGGTCAAACTGGGTCCGGGAAAACATATACCATGGTAAGATATATACATTATAAGATTAAGCTTCAGTATAATGAATTTCCTTTTGAGTAGGAAGGATTTATTGTTGACTCTTACTTGTTTTGCAAGCCATGCGTATAGAATAAAGGATGGCTATAAGCTATTAAGAATTTTGCATATCTGACCAAGATTCTTCCATCTGACTCTTTTATATGGTGACAGAGTGGTCCATCAGGTGGGTCAGTGATGGACAGGGGGATTAATTATCTTGCTCTGAACGATCTGTTCCAGATGTCTAATAGAAGAAAGGACATCATAAATTATGACATTCATGTCCAGATGGTCGAAATATATAATGAACAAGTACGAGACCTTCTTGCAGAAGATTCATCAACCACTAGATATCCTTTCATATTGGCTCTCTACTTTATAAGTGAACCTTGATAAGAGTAACAAAGAAGATAAACCTCAATATTTTATTGTGTTTTGATTACGCACATTAAGTTAATCTGTTTTCTTAACTAAGCACACATTAGAGATTCGGAGCTGTACTGGTGACAACGGCTTGAGTCTTCCCGATGCTACTATGCATCCTGTTAAGTCCACCACTGATGTTCTGAGCCTAATGAAACTTGGTGAAGTGAATCGTGTTGTCAGTTCTACCGCAATCAACAACAGAAGTAGTCGTTCCCACAGGTCAGTTTTTGGGAGCTGATTTGGAAATTGTTTAAACTTAGTAGTTATTGGAGAAAAAAATTGTCTTGTTAGCGTCATAGTTGGACTATACTGTAATATTTGAAGTACTTATCAAAAAAAAAAAATATTTGAAGTTTCTTAAGTTCAAAAAATGAATAAATAAGTAGTCGAGTATAATAAAGAGGTGGTTTTTATTTTTATTTTTTTGACAAGAGTATAATAAAGAGGTGGTTGTTTTACACGTATATGCAGTGTCCTCACAGTACATGTGCATGGCAAAGATGTATCAGGAAGCACTCTGCATAGTTGCCTGCATCTGGTAGACCTTGCAGGAAGTGAACGAGTGGATAAATCTGAAGTTACAGGAGACAGGCTCAGGGAGGCACAGTATATTAATAAGTCTCTTTCTTGTTTAGGAGATGTTATTACAGCCTTGGCTCAGAAGAACTCTCACATCCCTTACCGAAACAGCAAACTCACACTTCTCTTGCAAGACTCCTTAGGTCTGCAATGTTCCTCTTTCCAAACCACTAGCTTTTGTTGCTCTCAAAAGAATTGGACTCTTTGTCTAAATAGAAAATCATATGATCTATGTACTGACAATATCTTCTACGTGGAAATTTGTATATTAGGTGGACATGCTAAAACACTAATGTTTGCTCACGTGAGTCCGGAAGAAGATTCATTTGGTGAAACAGTCAGTACTCTAAAGTTTGCTCAGAGGGTTTCAACTGTTGAACTTGGTGCTGCTCGTCCGAACAAGGAGAGCAGTGAGGTTATGCAACTCAAAGAACAGGTAATCAAATTCACTTAAATTGCTATTTCTGGTGTTCTTTGTAAGTTTCCTTTTTATCTCCTATCTTCCAGCTTTGGGCCGATTTCTCCTCTGTTATTCATCTCACAAGTCAATTGGCTGTCTGGATTTCTTCTGCAAATTTGCTTTATTTAGGGCCATTCTGCAGATATGGGGCTTTAATAGAACATTGTGGTTTATTGTGATCTCATGGGCTTGTATTTTCTTTAAATCTTGTAGATTGAGAGCCTTAAAAAGGCCTTGACAAAAAAGGAAGCACAGAGTATGCAGTTCCAGTTCAGCAAAATAAAGGAGCCAAAATCTCCATGTGAGAAACCAAAAGCAGTGCCTGAGAGAACTCCTCCACGTTCTCGAAGATTGAGCATTGAAAATTGTAGTGCCACAAAGACTGAGAAAGTAATGAATACTGAAGATAGGAAGGGAACCTCTTCTATACCAACCCGTTCAAGAAGATTGAGTTTGGAAGGTCCAAGATATGGTAAGAAGGATAATTTGCAGATAAAATTATCAGATGAAGCAAGCAAACCTCAACCATTTGATGCAGTGTCAATCCAAAAGTATGGTCATATTCAAGATGCAGAAGCAGTCACAAGGCCTTACGGGCATTTCAGCAATGGTGGTTCCATCATGATGGGGGCCTCTTATGCCAAGGCTCCTCGAAGTCCTACTAGTACTACCTATCAGAAGCGAGTTATTAGAACAGATGGTAGAACACAAATTCCTACTCTTCAGCTACCAAATACACCCGAACCACCAAATCCAATACTTGCCAGAAATGAGGTTCAGATTATGATGCAGAGTGAGGTCACTGTTTCTACAGATTTCCAGGCACCCAATTTGATTGGTAGCACAAATGGTAAGGGATCTCAAATAAGGAAATCACTGCGGACAATTGGAAAATTTATTAACGGCTCTGAGAAGAGGTGAGACTAGTTTGTTTAGGAAAAAAAAAAACTTAGTTTTTTTCTAATAATAGTGAGGAACTCTGGCTGGCACTGTATGTATATCTGATGCTTCCTATACTTCATATGATGGTTTTGTATAGATTTTGTTTGTAATATAGAAATGAATATTCTGTTTAATGGTTTGCCATTTCAACATTTCAATGTAATATTGCAGGAACCAACAGAATCTGATTGAACCACAGACACCCATCAAAGGTGCTACTAATATCATTTGTCCCAAGTCACCAGTGACTGCTAATTCTAGGACTCAGAGGAGGCAATCACTAACTGGCATTCAATCATCGGGATCTGACAAGTCCCGAAGATCTTCTTTGGGAGGGAAGTCAAATGATTCTAGTAAGTAAACCAACACATTTGTCACTACCTAAGATCAATACTGTTTACACTATACTTAAACTATATTACAAGTTAAAATCTTATTTATCTGTTTATTATCTGAGATTAACATTGTTTTCTTTTGTGTAGACACAAAAGACAATAGGAATGCTAAGACACCTCCTCCAGTACACCCATCAACGAAGATGACTAATAAGCGGTGGCTATAGATCATATGATGCTTGGTGAAGATGACTGCAGCGGTGCTTTGACTCGAAGCTTACTAACATTGCTGACATTTGAGTTACAACACACTCCAACAATTTCCTAGAGGAGACTTTTGCTGTCTGATTGAGTGATCTGACGCGACAAACATTCTGCTCCTGCAGAAAGTGAATAGAATGTCAGATGGGGTGATGAATTGTCTTCTTGATTCTAAAGCCCAATTTTGACTGCAAAATATTTCTTTGCTTCTTGTTAACCAATTCTTCATCGCTTCATGTAAAAATACAATCGCTGTATTTTTTTTTTGGTAATAAAAGGGTTCATTTTCCATGTTCAGATCACTTGTGGTATGTTACTCAAGTTTCACTATATGTTTTGTTAAATAAATTTTTGTTTTGCACCAAATTTATTAAAGGTTGTACCAGAGTACAAAACTCCAACTTTTACACCAAAGTTATATGTGACATTTATATATAGCAATCAGAAGTTAAAATAAGGCATGAGCCATACAGCAAGTAAATAAACTCATCTACACATCCCTTTCTCTGCCAAAGATACCTTCATTATGAATAAATTGCGAGCTATGAAGAAAGTTGTTGAAGTGGCCACATATAATAGAACTAACTCATAAAATTAAAATGAGTCGGGAATTGAAAATCGTCAAATATCAACAATTTAAGGGTCCGTTTGCTAACCCATTTTCTTACAATGTTTTTTGCTAAAAGCACGTTTTGAAGGCAAATTTTTTTGCAAATTATGTTTTTTTTTTTTCTTTTTACCAAACACAAAATTTGGGTTTTGCATTTTTAAAATGTGCTTTTTGCCTTCCTAATGGGATTCCAAACAGGCACTAAAAGTGTTTGAATGAGTTTAATTTATTTATTTTTGGATGTAAAATCTCAACGTTCTAATTAAAAAAAAAAAAAAAAAAAGAAAAAAAAAAGAAAAAAGATTGCATGCTGCCATAGGTACCAAATCTCAATCCGTATTATTTCCTTATCTCTTTCTAGAATATGGGACCACACACTTTTGAGTTAATTTTTGTTTGGACTTAGGACTTTGGAGTGCAAATCTTTTTGGTGGCCAGTTTCAGCAATCTTCTGTTCTGTCATTGACTCATAATTATTGTTTTGTCCCTCAAGAATTGACGTTTGCTCTCTCTCTCAGCCTCTCAATGAAGTCTCTCTTTCACCACGGCGCAGTCACGCAGAGCAGCTCCGGCGAGACCTGGGAAGGGTGTTTCAGAAAATGGTATGAAAATTCTGAGCTTTTTCATTTCAAATTGATGGAAAGTATTCGAACATCCAAACCCTTTTTTTTTTCCTTCATTTTCTCAGAAAATTTCGCATGACCCACACCTTTTTTTTTTCTCGGAAAATCACTCTCGCTTTCTCTGTAATTGCGTAAGTAAAGGTAGGTGTGTAGTTTGTGGATAAAAATTATGAATTTTGGGGTTTGGACATGTGGGTTTTAGTTTGTTTGGATGCAATCTGGACAATTTTGTTAGTTTGGGTTTTTGTATTTTTGGACTAAACAATCTGCTAGTATGAGTAAAGCAAGAATTTCTTTCTCTTCCTTAAAAAATTGCAAGATAAAGCCATGGTTTTTTCATGCTGTTGCAGAGATCAGAATAGGTGAAATATGTGATTACACCTATTTTTTTGTTATTAGTTGCTTGTTAAATGTATCTACTATAAAATTGTGTTGGTTCTTTGATTTGAAATCATAATCCCAAATAATACTAGATCTTTCTTTCCTGCTTTTTACTCTGTTTCATAGTTGGAGAGTATTCCAGAAAAGTCTGTGATGATGGGATCCAGTCTAGCCTCAACAGAGCTAAGAGAGGAAATCAGACACCGCCACAGTTGGTAATTTTCTTTACTCTCATATACAATTGTAAATGTATATTCCTGTTTTATGGAAATCTTTCTTTAGTATTGTTAAGTATGAGTCTTTCTTTGTTGGGAATGGCTTTGAATACACTGTATAGTAGTGGGTATATCATTTCTTTTAACCAAAAACCAGGATGATAAATGTTTATTGAAAAATTATTGTAGTTAGAAGCACTGTGGTCATGGTGAGGATACACTTTTATCTTTATAGTCCATAATTACTAGTCACTAACCCATGCTGAAAACAAAAAGGCTTCACCTCCTACCCATAATATGGTTCAAAGCATACTATGAAATTGAAATTATGTTTGAAATGAAAACATTAAAAGAAAATTAAACAATTAAAAATTAAACAATTACATATCAATTCTTGCAAAAATGGTAGAAGGGCAAAAAATAATATAATAAATGAAAGCTTCCTCTATAATAGAATACAAAGCTAATAGGAAAATACTCATTTAATTATTTTTGTTCATTCATTCTTTTATGTATTAAAAAAAATAGATTCATTTTCCTCTATCCAAAAATAGTACATTACACTACAAGGACTCACAATCTAATAATATATATTTACCTACAACCTAAAAAGCAACATGAATTGTGATTTCGGAGCCATAAACAGAGGTGCATGATCTAACTAAGCCTCAAAAAGCTATTTACTAAGCTTACATAAACCATTCAATTTCATTCGAAAACAAAAAAGAAAACACCAAATTTATTCCCATTATTCTCTTATTTTTTAACTTAACAAAAAAAAATAATAATAATTCTCTTATTTTCTCAACAATCAAAGAAAAATTTCAATTATTCACGGTTGCATGTTACAGTGGTGGTGAGGAAGGGGAATGGATGTAGAAGAGCATAAGTTTCTTACGTTATAAATGGCATAAATGTAACAACTAAAAAAAAACAGAGTTGGAATTTGGAGAGTCAGCAAGGACTGTTATAGCACAACATGCCTTGTGCTTCCATTTGGACAAAACAAAATCTAGAGAATGTGGGGGAATCCTAACCATCGGGTCAAGTTTATGATAAAAAAAGGAAAGAAAAGGAAGACTAACGTTTGAATGGGGAGGGTGTAATTAGTAAGCATTTAAACCAAAAATAAATAGGGGTAAATGAGTGGAGGGGAACAATGAAGTAACAAAGAAAAAGAAAAAAGAGTTGATGTGAGGGTGGAATTTTCTGGAAAGAGGAAATCTAACATGGCAGGCTTTGGAGGAGCCAAAAAACTTTAGCTTCGAGTTTTAGTTTATATTATAGATAGATTATAGATGTATGCATGTGTTTTGAATTTATCTTGACCAATTTATGAATACTATAATTTGTCACTCCTGAGGCTGCATTTAGTATAATGGTTGTATATAACATCCCTCTCACATGAGAATGAACCCCACAACACACTCCCATGTGAGAGGAGTGTTATATGTAATCATTCCCCCCTCCCTTCCCTTTCCCTAATTCTTGGCTCTGTCATTCCGTGCATACAAGTTTCCCGCACATCGTGCATTTCATGACTAGTTATTATTAAAGGATTGCCAATATGAAGAATTAGTAGCACTGGATTGCAGATTTTCCATTAAGAATGTGGCAAAAACTCACCAACACAAAGCATCTTTTAGCGTTGTAATATAACTTCAATAAATCTAAGACATTGACGAAATACAGTAGGAGGAAAAACAAAAAGAAAGAAGGGAAAAAAAAAAAAAAGGAGTGGGGAGAGAAAAGGCCAGCATATACAATTGTAATGTTACATATAAAAAAGTAAAAATATAAACCTTGTGAAACTTGACAACTCATGACACAATGTTCGCATCAGGGACATCATCAAGTATGAAGGACCAAGTTTACCTACCCTAAATAGAGAAAGAAACTTTTTTGATATCATCAAACGTGCTTCCGAGGCCTTAAGAGGTATCTTAAATGCTTTTTGTAGTTCTTCAAACTGCTGCTCTATAAGACCCTCCAAGTCACTCTCTTTTTCCATGTTACTAGTTAAACAAATTTACATGCTAAGATGTCAAGCTATAAATGGTAAATGATAAAGTACAGTAAGTGGTAGGTCCAGATGAGAACTAATAAAAACTTGCCAACTCAGTATTGTTGTGAAAATGTTGTGCGTGTAGCATTGCTCAAAAGTTTCTCATCCGTCTTAAAAGCCATCAAATAGAGTTAAATGCCATTTGTGTATAAGAACACTATTTTCAAATTGTGTGGGGCTATATTAATTAAAAATTACGAAGAAAAAAAAGTTAGAAAGATGATAGCCTAATGCATGGGTTCTTTGTTATTACCCAAAAAAAGAAAAAAGAAAAAGAAAAAGAAGGAAGGGGCACTATAGGGCCCACACGAAAATAAAATGAAACTTTATATATATATATATATGGCCCAATGCTGTCAATTCCGTTGATAGAAAAGATAGAAATCCTAACTAATCTAAGTCTAAGTGTGTGTGTGTGAGGGCTCGAATCCACACCTTCTTGGAGAGATGGGGATCAAGTGGGGGAGGGGGACCAATGTTGTCAATTTCGTTTCGATTTGTCCATTGGAACAAAATATTTCGGTACCGGTGATTTCAATGTTCCATTTCGAGATTATATATATGTATATATATATATAATTTTAAAATTCCTAATATATTTATGCTTATTTATTATTAAGTTAAATAATTTAAATTAATGATTTTTTTATTAAGATGTAGGGTAGATTTAAATTAATGAATATAATCTAATGTTAATAAACAAATGTTAATAAAGTGATCTCATTGTTTATCTATAATATCTATAATATAAACTAAAAGTTGAAGCTGAGAGAGTTTTTTTTTAGCCTTCCCAAATATTGCCAAATCAGAATCCCTCTTCTCTTATAATTCCACCTTACTTCTCCTCTTTCAGTCTCTCTCTCACATGCCTTAATCTCTAACTCTCACTCTCCTTCACCCCTTCATCTCCCATGGGGCTTTGCCCCCTCATCTCCCTCTCTGCTTTTTATTTTTATTTTTTTCATACCCATTAAACCATCGATTTCAACCAATCATTCCTTCCCCCTTTTATCTCCCATGGGGTTTTGCCTCCTCATCTCCCTCTTTGTTTTTTTATTTTTTTTTTTTTTTTCGTACATACCCATTAAACCACCGATTTCAATCAATCATTTTCATTATTCAAATAGAAATAATCAACTATCAAGTGAGTCACAAACAAAAGTATGTTTGCCAGTGATATATTATACAAATTGATTGCCCAAATTAATGGTGTGTTATTAGTGACTGTTTTAGAATGCCATTAGTCAAATAGAAATAGTAAACCATCTATTTTCCGCGGTCAAGTGAGTGAGAAAAGGAAATATGTTTACTAATGATATATTATACAAATTGATTCATTTTTTACATTCACACCATCAATTTTAAAAACAGAATTATATTTTTCCTGCCGTCTAAATTAAAGTCATATTTATGTTCAAGTTCTTAATTACTATTTGTGAGCATTGATATATTTATTTGTCCAATCAATTTTTATGACCCTTCCTTTTTAAATCATTATTTAAAAAGATGTTGAAGAATGCATTTACACATTACTTTGTTGTGGTTTTTAAATTTGTTTAGGGACTTTGCCTACATTAAAGTCGTATTTATGTTCAAGTTTTTAATTCCTATTTGTGGACATTGATTTATTTGGGTGTCCAATCAATATTCATGACCCTTTATTTTTTCAGAATTTAGTTTCCAAATATGCTGCTTGAATTTTTGGCATAGCATTTAATGATTTTTATTAGTGAAAACTTTGTTGCAGTTTTTTATTTATTTTTTAATTCCATGGTTCTTACGTTTTTTTAATCTGTTCATATTTATGTTCAATTCCTATTTGTGATATTGATTTATTTATTATAAAATTTGCTAAAACATGCAATAATTGCCTACTCACAATTGAATTATTATCCCATTTATTCTCCTACCCAAATAATGTCGTGGAAGTCTTCGATTGGGTTTTTACACTTTGTTCTGTGAAGTGACCAAGTGGTAGGGAGGCAATTCGGTCGAGCCAAGACAGTGATATACAGTTCATCCCTTTATTTGGGGGAAGAGACAATTGAGTGATAAATTGAGGGAAAGTAAGACATTTGAAGGTTCAATTAGGAAGAAAGATTCATCAGTTCCCTAAAGTAGGGGAAGCAAATCAGAATTGGCGAGAACCACAAAGAAACTCGATCAAGAGATGTTGGTTGGATGCTCATTGTATGTTTTGTAATTAATCAACTACTATCATTTAGCTTTTTATTTTTCCTAATTCATTTATTGATTTCGATTTATATATATATATGTGTGTGTGAGGTTATACAAGAGAATCTCTATAGCTTGCTATGATAATATAAAAAAGTAAGTTAGTTGTGCAATGAAAGTTGAAGCAAGGATTTGTTGTGTTCATCTACACTGCCACTCCTCATGGGCAACATGTGATTTTTGTATATATATGTGGGGTTATACAAGAAAATCTCTATAGCTTGCTATGATAATATAAAAGCGTAAGTTAGTTGTGCAATGAAAGTTGAAGCAAGGATTTCTTGTGTTCATCTTCTTTGCCACTCCTCATGGGCAACATGTGATTTTTGTATATATGTGTGGGGTTATTCAAGAGAATCTCTATAGCTTGCTATGATAATGTAAAAAGGTAAGTTAGTTGTGCAATGAAAGTTGAAGCAAGGATTTCTTGTGTTCATCTTCTTTGCCACTCCTCATGGGCAACATGTGATTTTTGTATATATATGTGGGGTTATACAAGAGAATCTCTATAGCTTGCTATGATAATATAAAAAGGTAAGTTAGTTGTGCAATGAAAGTTGAAGCAAGGATTTGTTGTGTTCATCTACTCTGCCACTCCTCATGGACAACATGTGATTTTTGTATTATTATATCAGTTAGTGTTTTTTCACAAAATTCCTAAAAGATAATGTTCCATAGCAAGCATTTATATTAGACATTATAGTGAAACTCTAGCAATTATTTTGTTTTTGCTATTCTAGCCGAGGATGCGCAAGAAATACCTTTCATGATAGAGATATGGTGAGCAATTGCAAAGGGCATTAGCCCAACTTATTTACTAACATTAATATATATAATATATATATATATATATATATTGAAAGATGATAATTTATCATATTCCTTCCTTAATATTCATTAAAAAATTAATAAAATTGATATAATTAAATATTTTAATGTCTACATTCTAAAAAATTCTTTATATATGTACAGACTGAAAAAATTAATTGAGAATTTTTCGCGCATCGCGCGGGTTTACGACTAGTTTATATTAAACCAAAAAATAAATATGGTATTTTTGTAATTAAGCAAATATATAAGGGTATTGTAGACTTGGTAGCTTCCAAGAAACTGCATTTTATATATTTAATCACATCACACCTGAGTCATTCCTCACTTTGACTATTTTTATTTTCTCAATAAGTGTGTTTGTTGGACGAGATATGATAACGATTACAATATAAAACAATAATATTTTCTCAATAACCATAAAAAGATTAGACAAAAATCTGAAAATAAGATAATATTTGAACTTCTATCATTCAATTGTCCACATAATATTGTTGCTTTCTTCAACCTATATATATATTGGTAAACCAACCTGTATATCCCATACATTCAAATTATAAAAGCTTTACAACATCAATAATTTTCTTCCCCATTGACTAATAGTCTTCACGGCACCTAATTAATTAATTAATTATATATATATATATATATATAATTATATATATATATATATATATATATATAAAAAATCACTGGTAGCTAGGACATATTATTTAAATTGTGTTCCAAACTTCAGAAGCATTTATATTCCACCAACTCTCAGACCCCGGCCACCCGAACCCATCTTCCAAATTAAACCAACTGAGCACTCGTATTACTACATTTGATTAACTTCACCATCAACCTCTTTTCAAGTTCCATTCCACCACCTCGTGAACATGGCTGAAATTGGCTTTGGAATCGCAGTGAAGGTCCTGGAGCAGCTTGGATTCCTTATTTACCAAGAAGTCAGCTCGGCATGGGGCATCCGAAGCAATCTGATAAAGCTTGAAGGCACCGTATCAGCCATTAAAGCCGTACTCTTAGATGCTGAGGAGAAGCAAGCAAGTGACCATAGGCTGAACCATTGGCTAGGACAGCTCAAAGACGTTCTTCATGATGCTGAGAATGTGCTGGATGAATTTCAGTACCGAGTTCTGCAGAAGGAAGTCATGCAGAGATACGGGAGCACTAGCAAAAAGGTGCGTGATTTCTTTTCTAGTTCTAGTCCACTTGCATTCCGTTTTGAAATGGCACATAAAATCAAGGGTATTAGGAAGAGGGTAGATGATATTGCAGCTGATAAGGATAAGTTTAATCTTGCTCAACGACTTGAAGACAGGAAGATCATAAATATGCAAGAGGAGAGGTATAAGACCCACTCTTTTGTACATCCTCCCAATGTCATTGGTAGGGATGATGACAAAGCAAAGATCATAGATCTTTTGATGCAACAAGATGCTGACAGAAATGTCAATGTAATTCCTATAGTTGGGATTGGAGGTTTGGGGAAGACCACACTTGCCAATTTGGTGTATAACAATAAACGCGTAGTTCTTCATTTTCAGTTGAGAATGTGGGTGTGTGTGTCCGAGGATTTTAATATTACATGGTTGATAAAAGAAATCATTAAATCTGCAATTGGTTCAATTGATGAGAATTTGAGTGTGGATCAGTTGCAAATTTTCCTAAGAGAACTTTTAAAAGATATGAAATTTCTACTTGTCTTAGATGATGTTTGGAATGAAGATCGTAATAAATGGATTGAATTGGAAGATTTGTTACTTGGTGGTTGCAATGGAAGTAAAATCTTAGTGACAACACGAAATAGTTCGGTTGCTACTATTATGGGCACTACTCTCACATACAATTTAGATGGTCTATCCCAAGATGATTGTTTCTCTTTGTTTGTGAAATTGGCATTTAAGAAAGGAGAAGAAAAACATTATCCAAACCTTTTAGAAGTTGGAAAAGAGATTGTCAGAAAATGTAAGGGGGTTCCATTGGCAGTGAGAACTTTAGCCGGCCTACTTTATTCACAAGTTGATGAAGGCAGATGGAAATTTGTGAGAGATAACGAAATATGGAATTTAGAACAAAAAGAGGGTGACATTTTACCGGCATTAAGGCTTAGTTACAATCAATTGCCATTTCACTTGAAGCAGTGCTTTGCCTATTGTTCTCTTTTTCCAAAGGATTATGAATTTAAAAATCTTGAATTGATTCAATTTTGGATGGCGCATGGAATTCTTCAATCACATGGAAATCAAGAATTGGAATATGTTGGTGACTTGTATATCAAGGAGTTGTGGTTGAGATCTTTCTTTCAAGATGTTGATCAACTGGAAGGAATGTTTCGCTATACCTTTAAAATGCATGACCTCATCCATGATCTTGCACTCTTAATTGGAAAAGGTGAGTTTTCAATAGTGACCAAGAATTCCTCCATTGCTGCAAATGTTTGTCATTTGTCATTTTTAGAATATGATGTGGAGGTTACAACAAAGTTAAAGAGGTTGAGTAGAGTTCAAACTATTATTTTCCAAACAAAACAACCAATGTCCTTAGTTGAAACATGCATCTCAAGATTAAAGTTTCTGCGACTGCTTGATTTGAGGAAATCATCTTTTGAGGAGTTGCCAAGTTCTATAAGTACTTTAAAACATTTGAGATTTCTTGACCTATCATGTAATAGTGTGATAAAGAAACTTCCTAATTCCATTTGCAACCTACACAGTTTGCAAACTTTACTATTGGGTGGTTGCAACAATCTTGAACGGTTGCCAAAAGGTATAAGGAACATGATCAGCCTTAGGTTTTTGGTAGTAACAACAAAGCATACATGCTTGTCGGAGAATCAAGAAGGTTGCTTGAATTCTCTTCGTTATTTGGCTATTGGTGATTGTGAACATCTAAGATGTTTGTTTGAAGGGATGGACGGGCGCCTAGTCTATCTTCGAACATTGCTGGTAGGAAATTGTCCAAGGTTGACCTCTTTGTCACTCAGTATAAAACACCTAACTGCCCTAGAGTTCTTGATTATTTCAAATTGTAAAGAGCTTTGTTTGACGGTGGGAGAAGAAAATCATAATCTGAAGTTGATCCTTCGAATGTTGATGATTTTTGATTTACCTAAGTTGGAGGTTTTGCCCCAATGGCTCCAAGGATCTGTCAACACTTTACAACACCTAGTGATTGGAGGATGTGACAATTTCAAGGCTTTGCCAGAGTGGCTACCAAGTCTGAAATCACTTCAGAAACTTCAGATTATCGCTTGCCCTATTTTGCCATCTCTCCCGAAGGGGATGCAAGCTCTCACTGCATTAAAAGAATTGACGATTAGTGGTTGTCCAACTTTGAGTAGCAACCTTAAAAAAGAAGATTGGTCCTATTTTGCTCATGTTCCAAAGATTGATATCGAAGGGTACAGTGGATGGAATCAACGCATACGTACTACGAGAAAATGACGAGGTAAGAGCAAATCTGTCTTCTTGTTATTCTTGTCCTATTATGGTCTTAACTCTTAACAATGGTACTGGTCTAATCATGAGTCTTGGTTAATGCCTTAATGGTTATGCTTAGTTTTTATTTCCAAAGCTAAGCCCGCTTTTTCATTAAAAAAGAAAAGAAAAGCCAAACCTCTTTTGTCAGATTCAGATTTAAACGAAAGCGGTCATCTAAATACTTAATTTTCGTCCCCCCCTCCCAATAAAAGAAGGAAGAAGAATCATTGAATCCTATTTAATTGAATTAAATCTTGCTTCTGGAATATTGTGTATCACCGTGCAGGAAGAAAGATATTGGCACCTGTACATCATAATTAGAAAAATGGTTTGAAAAAGGGGCACTGGATTTAGATGTTCTAACTATCCATACATTAGTTGTCATTGATGTGTTCAATGACGAGTTGTTGATTGCTAAATGCTTGATAAAGAAGAAATAAATTTAAGAAAAGAAAAAACAAGATAGTTGCGAAGATTTTAATGTGGAAAATCTCTATGTTTGGAGAAAACCATGGTCTTAAGCCAGTCAACCAACGTTTAGTTGTGGCTGTTCACTGTTTCTATTCCAAGATAAAAAATTTCCTTATTTCTATTTTTGAACATCCTTCTTCCAGATCTATTCTGAATTCTAAACAAGTTTAAGATGATTCCAATCTAATTTTTGGATATCCCAATTCAAGAATAAGCCCACTCTATCTTGTGTCCCAAACAGACCGCCGTCATCATTCGTTGATCAACCATAGACTGCCTTCCTCCGCCTCCAATCACCATTAATTAGCTCTTTCAGTCACATTTCAGTGTTGTTGAAGAAGGTACGTAGTACTATCGTTGTTGTTATGGTTATGGGTGTTGGAATTGTTGTTGTTGCCGGAAGTGTTGATTGCTACTGTTGTGATAATCCGTTTTTTTTTTCTCTTCTTCTTATGAAGATGACTTCTTGGGAGGATTTCCTCTTTGCTTTCGGAATATGCTTGAGATGTCTGACATCTTGACCCTTGTGTAGGGTGTTCTCCAATGCTGGAGTGATAAAGGTCTTTATGTGCTCTTTGTGATTTGTTTAGACTGCTGGTGTGCTTGGTGGTAGTTTTCTTTGCACTATGAGTGCTGGAGTGATGCACTAAGGGCCTCTGTGTCTTTGGTATTATTATTTTTCTCTGATAATTGTTTGTTGGTGTTTGGGTTGTCCGGTGTGTTCGGTAGCATCGTCCTTTAGCCGGCCATGTCTCCGGCTGTCATGTTACTGTGTCATCTCTTTTTCAGAAGATTCTTCGTGGCTCTAACTTCATGCTAGCTCAAACTCCAGCTTTCGTCATGCTAGACCTTGAATTTGATGGGGGGTATTAAATAATATCAAGACCCATTCCTAGTCTAAGCCCAAGTCTAATAACTTTAGTTAATGTATAAGTTGTTTAGCTAGGGTTAGTCTCCTATAAATACTCTGTTAGGGGCTCACTGTAATACAATAATTTATATAATAAAGATGTAGGCGTTAAAGACTTTTCTCCGTGGATGTAGGCTTTTATAACCGAACCACATTAATGCTATGTTTGGATGGAGAGGAAGGAGACATGGGAGGTTTAATAAACCTTATTTTGGAGTTTTTTTAAGTGGAAGGGGGGAGGATTTGAGGGGATTAGAAGGATAAGATACCCTTTAAACCCCTTATTTTTAATTCTATTGGGGGAATTTGGAAGGAGAATTGTTCCACTCATATTAAAAAAATTTAAATTATCAATTATGCCCTTATGATGTCAATTTATATCTATTTTCTTAAAATTAAATGTGGTTTATAATTGTTAATTTATATGACCTCTTTACTCTCCTCTCATTCCATTCTTAATTTTTAAAACATCCAAATAATGGGAGAGTATCTACTGTCGTCCCCCCCTTCATTAGTTAATCATTCAAATAAGGGGAATGAGTAACTATTCCCCTCCACTCTCATCTCCCACTTACCCTTTACTCTCCTCTCCCTTCAAACTTCCAAACACATCATAAATCTCTTTACTCCTGTTGTTTCTACTCCCTACATTTATCTTTTTATAGCCATGTGGAGCAAACTGCAAATGTGACTCCACTCACTACATTTTAGCATGAACCGATATTAATCAATGATTTCTGGAAAGCAAGATTCTTGGCATTTTCTTACTAAAAATGTACATATTTTTTTAGCGGTTACTCTTATTAATCAACACCAATATCTAGCTAGATCTTGCCAACGTTGCTATTCTTGACAGCATATGGAGGCTATGAGATGGATTGTCCTAAATCCATATATTGGCTTGATAATGAATTTAAATAACCATGTGCACATTATAGAGTGTAAAATATGCACATTATGACACAGAATTTTTCTAGAAGTGTAAAATATGACTCTCTTTTTTTTTTTTTTGGTGTGGTTCAGAAAGTCAGGTACATGAGTTGTCTTCTGCTGCTCTTGAATATTACAAGGTTGTAAAAGAGAACAGGAATTTATACAATATGTTCCAGGATTTGAAAGGTTGGTGTACTTTTGGGACACAAAACTTGACTATATTTGTGCTATTTTTTGTTTGATATATTGGAAGGGACAAATTTTTTTTTTTTTCAGCATTAAGGTAAATCTAATGATTTATTACTGATTTTCAGGTAATATTCGAGTTTACTGTAGAATTAGACTGTCTTTCAGTGATGAATCCAAAACTGTGATAGATTTCTTTGGAGAGGATGGTTCACTTGTGATCTTGGACCCATTAAAACCCCAAAAAGATGGAAGGAAAGTTTTTCAGTTTAATCGGCTGTTTGGTCCAACTGCTACTCAAGGTAATATTACATGAAATTTTTCTAACTTATGGCTCTTACATTAATCAAATTAATTTATTAATATTTCCCTTTAATTTTCAGATGAGGTTTTTAAGGACACACAACCACTGATTAGGTCTGTGATGGATGGTTACAATGTATGCATTTTTGCTTACGGTCAAACTGGGTCCGGGAAAACATATACCATGGTAAGATATATACATTATAAGATTAAGCTTCAGTATAATGAATTTCTTTTTGAGTAGGAAGGATTTATTGTTCAGTATAGCTCAAAAAAAAAAAAAAAAAAAAAAAAAAAACATTTGAGGGATATTCCTATGGAGGGAGGTCTTTTCACTTGGTCCAATAATAGAGTGAATGTGGCTATGTCTCGCATAGACCGCTTCCTTTATTCGGACAATTGGGAGGATTTGTTTCCCACTATTATTCAAAAGAGACTGCCCAGAATTCTCTCTGATCACTTCCCGATTATTCTGGAGTGTGGTGACTTCTCTAGGGGTAAGCGACCTTTCCGTTTTGAGAACATGTGGCTTAAAGCGGATGGGTTTAAGGAGAGGGTAAAAAGGTGGTGGGATGCTTATATTTTCCAGGGTACTCCTAGTTTCATTGTGGCGTGTAAGCTCAAAGCTTTGAAGACAGATTTGAAAAAGTGGAATGAGGAGGTGTTTGGGAATGTGGGTATGCGAAAGAACCAGCTGATGTTTGATCTTAATGAAATGGATTCTGTGGCAGAATTGAGACCTCTTACGGGTGAAGAGTATGATAAGAAGGCTTTGATAGTAGCTAACCTTGAGCGGACTGCTTTGCTTGAGGAAATTAGTTGGCGTAAAAAATCTAAAGCTCTTTGGCTCCACGAGGGGGATAAGAATACCAAATTCTTTCACCGTCTAGCTAACTCCAATCGTCGGTATAATTCCATTTCTTCGCTTTCTATTAATGGTGAGTTATCAACTGATCCTGCTGCCATTTCTGATCACATTACTCTCTTTTATAATTGGTTGTTCACGGAGGAGGAAAGTCAAAGGCCATTACTGGATGGTTTAGATTTTTCGATGATTTCTGATGAGGATGCAGCCTGGTTAGAGCGGTCTTTTGATGATGATGAGGTGGTTGGGGTGGTGTTGGGTTTCAATGGTGACAAAGCTCCGGGTCCGGATGGTTTTACAATGGGTTTCTTCTAGAGTTGTTGGGATGTGGTCAAAGCAGACATTATGGCATTTATGAATGATTTTCATAGGGGTTATTCCTTTGAGAAAAGTTTGAATGCTACTTTTGTATCTTTAATTCCTAAGAAATCTGAGGCTATGGAAATAAAGGATTTTAGGCCGATTAGTCTTGTGGGAGGTGTTTATAAAATTTTGGCAAAGCTGTTAGCTAATCGTTTGAGGGGGATTTTACCAAAAATCATCTCCAACTCTCAGAATGCTTTTGTTCAAGGGCGTTAGATATTGGATTCGGTTCTTATTGCTAATGAATGTTTGGACTCTAGAGTTCAGCAGGGGGATCCTGGTGTGCTGTGCAAGTTAGATGTGGAGAAGGCTTATGATCATGTGAATTGGGATTTCCTTTTGTATTTGCTTACCAGGTGTGGTTTCTCTGAGAAATGGAGGCATTGGATTAAGTTCTGTATTTCTACAGCTCGATTTTCCATCCTTGTTAATGGCAGTCCTTGTGGTTTCTTTGCAAGCTCTAGGGGCCTAAGGCAAGGAGATCCTCTATCTCCGCTTCTCTTTGTCATTGTGATGGAAGCTTTAAGTCGGTTGTTAGATCGAGCTGTTCGAGAAGGATTATGCTCGGGTTTTACTGTTGGTAAGTCGGATGAGACTTCTTTGATGGTTTCTCATTTGCTCTTTGCGGATGACACGCTAATCTTTTGTGATGCTGATAGTGATCAAATTTCCAACTTGAGGTATGTTTTTTCTTGGTTTGAGGTTTGTTCGGGGTTGAAGATCAATCTGAGTAAGTCTGAGATTGTTTCAGTGGGGGATGTTCCAAACATTGAGGATATTAGGGAGATTTTGGGGTGTAAACTTGCTATTCTGCCTATGAAATATTTGGGTCTTCCTTTGGGTGCAAACTTTAAGGATAATACCATTTGGAATTTGGTCTTAGAGAAGGTGGAAAGAAGACTAGCTGGCTGGAAACGGCTGTATCTTTCGAAGGGAGGGAAGGTTACTCTTATTAAGAGTACTCTCTCTAATATTCCTACATATTTCCTTTCTCTCTTTCCTATTCCGGCTGGGGTGGCTCAAAGGTTAGAGAAGCTTCAAAGGGATTTTCTTTGGTGTGGTTTGGATGACCAGCCTAAGTATCACTTGGTGAAGTGGTCTCAGATTTGCTGTCCTATTCAAAGTGGAGGGTTGGCCATTCGGGACCTAAGGAGCTTTAATAAAGCTCTTCTGGGAAAGTGGTTGTGGCGGTATGGTTTGGAAAGAGATGCCTTATGGAGGTTGGTGGTGGATGCGAAGTATGGGAGCCGATGGGGTGGCTGGTGTTCTGAGTTGGGTAAAGGTCCATATGGAGTGAGTGTTTGGAAATTTATTAGGCGGGGTTGGGACAATTTTTTTCAGCATTGTGCCTTTGTTGTTGGGGATGGAAAAAGAGTCAAGTTTTGGCATGATTGTTGGTGTGGGGATATGCCTTTGAAGGGGGCTTTCCCGGAGTTGTTTATTATTTCAGGGGATAGGGAGGTTTCCGTGGATGATATTATGTCTTTCCCAAATGGTATTCTTCATTGGGATATCCGCTTTTCCAGGAATGTGCATGATTGGGAGTTAGAATCTTTGTCCAGCTTCATGGAATTGATTTATTCAATTCCTCTGAAGGGTGAGGGGGATGACAAGTTGGGTTGGAGGCATAAGCCTAATAAAGGCTTCTCAGTCAAGGAGTTTTATCGTTGTTTGAATAAGGTTCCTTTTGACCCTTTTCCTTGGAAAAGTATTTGGAAGGCTAAGGTCCCGCCAAGGGTTGCATTTTTCTCTTGGACAGCAGCCTTGGGAAGACTTTTGACTATAGACAATCTGCGGAAAAGACATCTTATTCCTTGTAGATTGGTGTTGTATGTGCAAGAGGAGTGGTGAAAGCGTTGATCATTTGTTGTTGCATTGTCCTATGGCTTGGGAGTTATGGTCTATGGTGCTTGGCTTATTTGGGGTGCATTGGGTGATGCCTTGTCATGTGCTTGGATGTTTGGGCTGGGTGGCAGGGCTGTTATGGCAATCGTTGCAATATGGTTGTTTGGAGAATGGTGCCTCATTGTGTGATGTGGTGTCTTTGGAGGGAGAGGAATGTTCGGCTCTTTGAGGATTGCGAAAGACCTGTTTCAGCTCTTAAGCTTTTATTTTTTCAAACATTGTATGACTGGGTAGTTGCTGTGGGTATTTCTTCCATCAATTCCATGATGGATCTGATTGATCATTGTTCTTTCTGATTTTTTGGCAGTCCTTATGTTTACATCTAGTATACATAGGCTGACCTTCAATAAAATTTTCATTACTTATCAAAAAAAAAAAAACAAGGTTGTAAAAGAGAACAGGAATTTATACAATATGGTCCAGGATTTGAAAGGTTGGTGTACTTTTGGGACACAAAACTTGACTATATTTGTGCTATTTTTTGTTTGATATATTGGAAGGGACAAATTTGTTTTTTTCAGCATTAAGGTAAATCTAATGATTTATTACTGATTTTCTGGTAATATTCGAGTTTACTGTAGAATTAGACTGTCTTTCAGTGATGAATCCAAAACTGTGATAGATTTCTTTGGAGAGGATGGTTCACTTGTGATCTTGGACCCATTAAAACCCCAAAAAGATGGAAGGAAAGTTTTTCAGTTTAATCGGCTGTTTGGTCCAACTGCTACTCAAGGTAATATTACATGAAATTTTTCTAACTTATGGCTCTTACATTAATCAAATTAATTTATTAATATTTCCCTTTTATTTTCAGATGAGGTTTTTAAGGACACACAACCACTGATTAGGTCTGTGATGGATGGTTACAATGTATGCATTTTTGCTTACGGTCAAACTGGGTCCGGGAAAACATATACCATGGTAAGATATATACCTTATAAGATTAAGCTTCAGTATAATGAATTTCTTTTTGAGTAGGAAGGATTTATTATTGACTCTTACTTGTTTTGCAAGCCATGCGTATAGAATAAAGGGTGGCTATAAGCTATTAAGAATTTTGCATATCTGACCAAGATTCTTCCATCTGACTCTTTTATATGGTGACAGAGTGGTCCATCAGGTTGGTCAATGATGGACAGGGGGATTAATTATCTTGCTCTGAACGATCTGTTCCAGATGTCTAATAGAAGAAAGGACATTATAAATTATGACATTCATGTCCAGATGGTCGAAATATATAATGAACAAGTATGAGACCTTCTTGCAGAAGATTCATCAACCACCAGATATCCTTTCATATTGGCTTTCTACTTAACAAGTGAACCTTGATAAGAGTAACAAAGAAGATAAACCTCAATATTTTATTGTGTTTTGATTACGCACATTAAATTAATCTGTTTTCTTAACTAAGCACACATTAGAGATTCGGAGCTGTACTGGTGACAACGGCTTGAGTCTTCCTGATGCTACTATGCATCCTGTTAAGTCCACCACTGATGTTCTGAGCCTAATGAAACTTGGTGAGGTGAATCGTGTTGTCAGTTCTACCGCAATCAACAACAGAAGTAGTCGTTCCCACAGGTCAGTTTTTGGGAGCTGATTTGGAAACAGTTTAAACTTAGTAGTTATTGGAGAAAAAAAAATTGTCTTTTTAACTTCATAGTTGGACTATACTGTAATATTTGAAGTTTCTTAAGTTCAATAAATGAATAAATAAGTAGTCAAGTATAATAAAGAGGTGGTTTTTATTTTTATTTTTTTGACAAGAGTATAATAAAGAGGTGGTTGTTTTACATGTATATGCAGTGTCCTCACAGTACATGTGCATGGCAAAGATGTATCAGGAAGCACTCTGCATAGTTGCCTGCATCTGGTAGACCTTGCAGGAAGTGAACGAGTGGATAAATCTGAAGTTACAGGAGACAGGCTCAGGGAGGCACAGTATATTAATAAGTCTCTTTCTTGTTTAGGAGATGTTATTACAGCCTTGGCTCAGAAGAACTCTCACATCCCTTACCGAAACAGCAAACTCACACTTCTCTTGCAAGACTCCTTAGGTCTGCAATGTTCCTCTTTCCAAACCACTAGCTTTTGTTGCTCTCAAAAGAATTGGACTCTTTGTCTAAATAGAAAATCATATGATCTATGTACTGACAATATCTTCTACGCGGAAATTTGTATATTAGGTGGTCATGCTAAAACACTAATGTTTGCTCACGTGAGTCCGGAAGAAGATTCATTTGGTGAAACAGTCAGTACTCTAAAGTTTGCTCAGAGGGTTTCAACTGTTGAACTTGGTGCTGCTCGTCCGAACAAGGAGAGCAGTGAGGTTATGCAACTCAAAGAACAGGTAATCAAATTCACTTAAATTGCTATTTCTGGTGTTCTTTGTAAGTTTCCTTTTTATCTCCTATCTTCCAGCTTTGGGCCGATTTCTCCTCTGTTATTCATCTCACAAGTCAATTGGCTGTCTGGATTTCTTCTGCAAATTTGCTTTATTTAGGGCCATTCTGCAGATATGGGGCTTTAATAGAACATTGTGGTTTATTGTGATCTCATGGGCTTGTATTTTCTTTAAATCTTGTAGATTGAGAGCCTTAAAAAGGCCTTGACAAAAAAGGAAGCACAGAGTATGCAGTTCCAGTTCAGCAAAATAAAGGAGCCAAAATCTCCATGTGAGAAACCAAAAGCAGTGCCTGAGAGAACTCCTCCACGTTCTCGAAGATTGAGCATTGAAAATTGTAGTGCCACAAAGACTGAGAAAGTAATGAATACTGAAGATAGGAAGGGAACCTCTTCTATACCAACCCGTTCAAGAAGATTGAGTTTGGAAGGTCCAAGATATGGTAAGAAGGATAATTTGCAGATAAAATTATCAGATGAAGCAAGCAAACCTCAACCATTTGATGCAGTGTCAATCCAAAAGTATGGTCATATTCAAGATGCAGAAGCAGTCACAAGGCCTTACGGGCATTTCAGCAATGGTGGTTCCATCATGATGGGGGCCTCTTATGCCAAGGCTCCTCGAAGTCCTACTAGTACTACCTATCAGAAGCGAGTTATTAGAACAGATGGTAGAACACAAATTCCTACTCTTCAGCTACCAAATACACCCGAACCACCAAATCCAATACTTGCCAGAAATGAGGTTCAGATTATGATGCAGAGTGAGGTCACTGTTTCTACAGATTTCCAGGCACCCAACTTGATTGGTAGCACAAATGGTAAGGGATCTCAAATAAGGAAATCACTGCGGACAATTGGAAAATTTATTAACGGCTCTGAGAAGAGGTGAGACTAGTTTGTTTTGGAAAAAAAAGACTTAGTTTTTTTCTAATAATAGTGAGGAACTCTGGCTGGCACTGTATATCTGATGCTTCCTATACTTCATTTGATGGTTTTGTATAGATTTTGTTTGTAATATAGAAATGAATATTCTGTTTAATGGAATCCCATTTCAACATTTCAATGTAATATTGCAGGAACCAACAGAATCTGATTGAACCACAGACACCCATCAAAGGTGCTACTAATATCGTTTGTCCCAAGTCACCAGTGACTGCTAATGCTAGGACTCAGAGGAGGCAATCACTAACTGGCATTCAAGCATCGGGATCTGACAAGTCCCGAAGATCTTCTTTGGGAGGGAAGTCAAATGATTCTAGTAAGTAAACCAACCCAACTGTCACTGCCTAAGATTAATATTGTTTACACTATCCTTAAATCATATTATAAGTTAAATCTTATTTATCTGTTTATGATCTGAGATTAACATTGTTTTCTTGTGTAGACACAAAAGACAATAGGAATGCTAAGACACCTCCTCCAGTACACCCATCAACGAAGATGACTAATAAGCGGTGGCTATAGATCATATGATGCTTGGTGAAGATGACTGCAGTGGTGCTTTGACTCAAAGCTTACTGACATTGCTGACAGTTGAGTTACAACACACTCCAACAATTTCCTAGAGGAGACTTTTGCTGTCTGATTGAGTGATCTGACGTGACGAACATTCTGCTCCTGCAGAAAGTGAATAGAATGTCAGATGGGGTGATGAATTGTCTTCTTGATTCTAAAGCCCAATTTTGACTGCAAAATATGTCTTTGCTTCTTGTTAACCAATTCTTCATCGCTTCATGTAAAAATACAATCGCTGTATTTTTTTTTTGGTAATAAAAGGGTTCATTTCCATGTTCAGATCACTTGTGGTATGTTACTCAAGTTTCATTATATGTTTTGTTAAATAAATTTTTGTTTTGCACCAAAGTTATAAAAGGTTGTACCAGAGTACAAAAGTCCAACTTTTACACCAAAGTTATATGTGACATTTATATATAGCAATCAGAAGTTAAAATAAGGCATGAGCCATACAGCAAGTAAATAAACTCATCTACACATCCCTTTCTCTGCCAAAGATACCTTTATTATGAATAAATTGCGAGCTATGAAGAAAATTGTTGGAGTGGCCACATATAATAGAACTAACTCATAAAATTAAAATGGAACAAGTTGGGAACTAAAAATCGTCAAATATAAACAATCTAAGTGTCCGTTTGGTAACATATTTCCTTATCATGTTTTTTGCTAAAAACACCTTTTTGAAAGCAAATTTTTTTGCAAACCATTTTTTTTTTTTTTTAACAAAACACAAAATTTGGATTTTGTATTTTCAAAATGTGCTTGTTGTTCCTAATGGGATTCCAAAGGCATGAAGAGTATTTGAATGAGTTTAATTTATTTATTTTTGATGTAAAAGATAGTTTAATCTAAGGATTGAGATTGAAGTTTACTTTTCAACTTTTAAATCTCAACCATTAAAAAAAAGGATTGCATGCTGCCATAGCTACCAAATCTTAATCCATACCATTTCCTTATCTCTTTCTAGAATATGGGACCCACACACTCTGAGTTGATTTTTGTTTGGACTTCGGAGTGCAAATCTTTTTGGTGGCCAGTTTAAGCAATCTTCTGTTCTGTCATTGACTCATAATTATTGTTTTGTCCCTCAAGAATTGACGTTTGCTCTCTCTCTCAGCCTCTCAATGAACTCTCTCTTTCACCACGGCGCAGTCACGCAGAGCAGCTCCGGCGAGACCTGGGAAGGGTGTTTCAGAAAATGGTATCAAAATTCTGAGCTTTTTCATTTCAAATTGATGGAAAGTATTCAAACATCCAAACCCTTTTTTTTTTTCCTTCATTTTCTCAGAAAATTTCGCAGTCACCACACCTTTTTTTTTGCTTTCTCGGAAAATCACTCTCGCTTTCTCTGTAATTGCGTAAGTAAAGGTAGGTGTGTAGTTTGTGGATAAAAATTATGAATTTTGGGGTTTGGACATGTGGGTTTTAGTTTGTTTGGATGCAATCTGGACAATTTTGTTAGTTTGGGTTTTTGTATTTTTGGACTAAACAATCTGCTAGTATGAGTAAAGCAAGAATTTCTTTCTCTTCCTTAAAAAATTGCAAGATAAAGCCATGGTTTTTATCATGCTGTTGCAGAGATCAGAATAGGTGAAATATGTGATTACACCTATTTTTTTGTTATTAGTTGCTTGTTAAATGTATCTACTATAAAATTGTGTTGATTCTTTGATTTGAAATCATAATCCCAAATAATACTTAGATCTTTCTTTCCTGCTTTTTACTCTGTTTCACAGTTGGAGAGTATTCCAGAAAAGTCTGTGATGATGGGATCCAGTCTAGCCTCAACAGAGCTAAGAGAGGAAATCAGACACCGCCACAGCTGGTAATTTTCTTTACTCTCATATACAATTGTAAATGTATATTCCTGTTTTATGGAAATCTTTCTTTAGTATTGTTAAGTATGAGTCTTTCTTTGTTGGGAATGGCTTTGAATACACTGTATAGTAGTGGGTATATCATTTCTTTTAACCAAAAACCAGGATGATAAATGTTTATTGAAAAATTATTGTAGTTAGAAGCACTGTGGTCATGGTGAGGATACACTTTTATCTTTATAGTCCATAATCTTTTAGTTGTCTGTTTGGATGCAGTTTTTTGCTAAAAGCTTATTTGCTGAAAGTTGGTTAAAATATAGTTGTAACTATAAAAAATGAGGTTTTGAAAAGCTGTGCATAAACAAATAAACTAAAAGGTTAAAAGATAAAGCTTTTGACAAGCATACATAGGTCATATTGAGATGGGTCTATTTGGAAAGACGTTCCTAAAATTGTAGGGATGATTGTGCATATCTAATTGGAAAACACTTGTATATCCTTTCAAGCATTATATGATTATTGACTTACACACCCTTCACATTTATTTGCAGAAAAACTTTCAAGTGCTATACACAAGTGAGCTAGTGACCTTGGCAACTTTGTTTTTTTTTTTTTTCAATAATAGCTCCTGTTGTTATTTTTAGGTTAAACTATTGTTTTCGTCCTTAAATTTTGAAAAGTTCGTTTTTCGTTCTTGAACTTTGAAAAAATTCTTTTTTACACATTAATTTCGTCATTATTGACAATCTCCGGAAGCGCCGCTTGATGCTGATTGACTGGTGCTGCATGTGCAAGGCCAATGGGGAATCCATAGATCACCTCTTCCTTCATTGCTCTCTAGCTAGGGATCTCTGGAGTTTGGTTTTTTTCGTGCATCACGCGGGTTTACGACTATTTTATATTAAACCAAAAAATAAATATGGTATTTTTGTAAATAAGCAAATATATAAGGGTATTGTAGACTTGGTAGCTTCCAAGAAACTGCATTTTATATATTTAATCACATCACACCTGAGTCATTCCTCACTTTGACTATTTTTATTTTCTCAATAAGTGTGTTTGTTGGACGAGATATGATAACGATTACAATATAAAACAATAATATTTTCTCAATAACCATAAAAAGATTAGACAAAAATCTGAAAATAAGATAATATTTGAACTTCTATCATTCAATTGTCCACATAATATTGTTGCTTTCTTCAACCTATATATATTGGTAAACCAACCTGTATATCCCATACATTCAAATTATAAAAGCTTTACAACATCAATAATTTTCTTCCCCATTGACTAATAGTCTTCACGGCACCTAATTAATTAATTAATTAATATATATATATATATATATATATATATATAATATATATAATAATATATATCACTGGTAGCTAGGACATATTATTTAAATTGTGGTCCAAACTTCAGAAGCATTTATTATTCCATTCCACCAACTCTCAGACCCCGGCCACCCGAACCCATCTTCCAAATTAAACCAACTGAGCACTCGTATTACTACATTTGATTAACTTCACCATCAACCTCTTTTCAAGTTCCATTCCACCACCTCGTGAACATGGCTGAAATTGGCTTTGGAATCGCAGTGAAGGTCCTGGAGCAGCTTGGATTCCTTATTTACCAAGAAGTCAGCTCGGCATGGGGCATCCGAAGCAATCTGATAAAGCTTGGCACCGTATCAGCCATTAAAGCCGTACTCTTAGATGCTGAGGAGAAGCAAGCAAGTGACCATAGGCTGAACCATTGGCTAGGACAGCTCAAAGACGTTCTTCATGATGCTGAGAATGTGCTGGATGAATTTCAGTACCGAGTTCTGCAGAAGGAAGTCATGGAGAGATACGGGAGCACTAGCAAAAAGGTGCGTGATTTCTTTTCTAGTTCTAGTCCACTTGCATTCCATTTTGAAATGGCACATAAAATCAAGGGTATTAGGAAGAGGGTAGATGATATTGCAGCTGATAAGGATAAGTTTAATCTTGCTCAACGACTTGAAGACAGGAAGATCATAAATATGCAAGAGGGGAGGTATAAGACCCACTCTTTTGTACATCCTCCCAATGCATTGGTAGGGATGATGACAAAGCAAAGATCATAGATCTTTTGATGCAACAAGATGCTGACAGAAATGTCAATGTAATTCCTATAGTTGGGATTGGAGGTTTGGGGAAGACCACACTTGCCAATTTGGTGTATAACAATAAACGCGTAGTTCTTCATTTTCAGTTGAGAATGTGGGTGTGTGTGTCCGAGGATTTTAATATTACATGGTTGATAAAAGAAATCATTAAATCTGCAATTGGTTCAATTGATGAGAATTTGAGTGTGGATCAGTTGCAAATTTTCCTAAGAGAACTTTTAAAAGATATGAAATTTCTACTTGTCTTAGATGATGTTTGGAATGAAGATCGTAATAAATGGATTGAATTGGAAGATTTGTTACTTGGTGGTTGCAATGGAAGTAAAATCTTAGTGACAACACGAAATAGTTCGGTTGCTACTATTATGGGCACTACTCTCACATACAATTTAGATGGTCTATCCCAAGAGGATTGTTTCTCTTTGTTTGTGAAATTGGCATTTAAGAAAGGAGAAGAAAAACATTATCCAAACCTTTTAGAAGTTGGAAAAGAGATTGTCAGAAAATGTAAGGGGGTTCCATTGGCAGTGAGAACTTTAGCCGGCCTACTTTATTCACAAGTTGATGAAGGCAGATGGAAATTTGTGAGAGATAACGAAATATGGAATTTAGAACAAAAAGAGGGTGACATTTTACCGGCATTAAGGCTTAGTTACAATCAATTGCCATTTCACTTGAAGCAATGCTTTGCCTATTGTTCTCTTTTTCCAAAGGATTATGAATTTAAAAGTCTTGAATTGATTCAATTTTGGATGGCGCATGGAATTCTTCAATCACATGGAAATCAATAATTGGAATATGTTGGTGACTTGTATATCAAGGAGTTGTGGTTGAGATCTTTCTTTCAAGATGTTGATCAACTGGAAGGAATGTTTCGCTATACCTTTAAAATGCATGACCTCATCCATGATCTTGCACTCTTAATTGGAAAAGGTGAGTTTTCAATAGTGACCAAGAATTCCTCCATTGCTGCAAATGTTTGTCATTTGTCATTTTTAGAATATGATGTGGAGGTTACAACAAAGTTAAAGAGGTTGAGTAGAGTTCAAACTATTATTTTCCAAACAAAACAACCAATGTCCTTAGTTGAAACATGCATCTCAAGATTAAAGTTTCTGCGACTGCTTGATTTGAGGAAATCATCTTTTGAGGAGTTGCCAAGTTCTATAAGTACTTTGAAACATTTGAGATTTCTTGACCTATCATGTAATAGTGTGATAAAGAAACTTCCTAATTCCATTTGCAACCTACACAGTTTGCAAACTTTACTATTGGGTGGTTGCAACAATCTTGAACGGTTGCCAAAAGGTATAAGGAACATGATCAGCCTTAGGTTTTTGGTAGTAACAACAAAGCATACATGCTTGTCGGAGAATCAAGAAGGTTGCTTGAATTCTCTTCGTTATTTGGCTATTGGTGATTGTGAACATCTAAGATGTTTGTTTGAAGGGATGGACGGGCGCCTAGTCTATCTTCGAACATTGCTGGTAGGAAATTGTCCAAGGTTGACCTCTTTGTCACTCAGTATAAAACACCTAACTGCCCTAGAGTTCTTGATTATTTCAAATTGTAAAGAGCTTTGTTTGACGGTGGGAGAAGAAAATCATAATCTGAAGTTGATCCTTCGAATGTTGATGATTTTTGATTTACCTAAGTTGGAGGTTTTGCCCCAATGGCTCCAAGGATCTGTCAACACTTTACAACACCTAGTGATTGGAGGATGTGACAATTTCAAGGCTTTGCCAGAGTGGCTACCAAGTCTGAAATCACTTCAGAAACTTCAGATTATCGCTTGCCCTATTTTGCCATCTCTCCCGAAGGGGATGCAAGCTCTCACTGCATTAAAAGAATTGACGATTAGTGGTTGTCCAACTTTGAGTAGCAAATTTAAAAAAGAAGATTGGTCCTATTTTGCTCATGTTCCAAAGATTGATATCGAAGGGTACAGTGGATGGAATCAATGCATACGTACTACAAGAAAATGACGGGGTAAGAGCAAATCTGTCTTCTTGTTATTCTTGTCCTATTATGGTCTTAACTCTTAACAATGGTACTGGTTTAATCATGAGTCTTGGTTAATGCCTTAATGGTTATGCTTAGTTTTTATTTCCAAACTAAGCCTGCTTTTTTATTAAAAAAGAAAAGAAAAGCCAAACCTTTTTTGTCAGATTTGGATTTAAACGAAAGCGGTCATCTAAATATTTAATTTTCGTCCCCCCTCCCAATAAAAGAAGGAAGAAGAATCATTGAATCCTATTTAATTGAATTAAATCTTGCTTCTGGAATATTGTGTATCACCGTGTGGGAAGAAAGATATTGGCACCTGTACATCATAATTAGAAAAATGGTTAAAAAAGGGGCACTGGATTTAGATGTTCTATCTATCCATACATTAGTTGTCATTGATGTGTTCAATGACGAGTTGTTGATTGCTAAATGCTTGATAAAGAAGAAATAAATTTAAGAAAAGAAAAAGCAAGATAATTGGAAAGATTTTAAATTGGAAACCCTCTATGTTTAGGGAAAACCATGGTCTCAAGCCAGTCGACCAACATTTATTTGCGGGTGTTCACTGTTTCTATTCCGAGATAAAAATTTCCTTATTTCTATTTTCGAACATCCTTCTTCCGGATCTATTCTGAATTCTAAACAAGTTTAAGATGATTCCAATCTAATTTTTGGATATCCCAATTCAAGAATAAGCCCACTCTATCTTGTGTCCCAAACAGACCGCCGTCATCATTCGTTGATCAACCATAGACTGCCTTCCTCCGCCTCCAATCACCATTAATTAGCTCTTTCAGTCACATTTCAGTGTTGTTGAAGAAGGTACGTAGTACTATCGTTGTTGTTATGGTTATGGGTGTTGGAATTGTTGTTGTTGCCGGAAGTGTTGATTGCTACTGTTGTGATAATCCTTTTTTTTTTTCTCTTCTTCTTATGAAGATGACTTCTTGGGAGGATTTCCTCTTTGCTTTCGGAATATGCTTGAGATGTCTGACATCTTGACCCTTGTGTAGGGTGTTCTCCAATGCTGGAGTGATAAAGTCTTTATGTGCTCTTTGTGATTTGTTTAGACTGCTGGTGTGCTCGGTGGTAGTTTTCTTTGCACTATGAGTGCTGGAGTGATGCACTAAGGGCCTCTGTGTCTTTGGTATTATTATTTTTCTCTGATAATTGTTTGTTGGTGTTTGGGTTGCTGGTGTGTTCAGTAGCATATCTTTTGTCCTTTGGCTGCTGTTGTGTTTGATATTGTGTCTTTGGGGTGTTTGTTGTTTTTTTGATGTGCTAAGAGCATTCTCATGCTCTTCATCCTCTTCGTCATTATTGGGGCTTTCGGTGTGTTCGGTAGCATCGTCCTTTAGCCAGCCGTGTCTCCGGCTGTCATGTTACTGTGTCATCTCTTTTTCAGACGATTCTTCGTGGCTCTAACTTCATGCAAGCTCAAACTCCAGCTTTCGTCAAGCTAGACCTTGAATTTGATGGGGGGTATTAAATAATATCAAGACCCATTCCTAGTCTAAGCCCAAGTCTAATAACTTTAGTTAATGAATAAGTTGTTTAGCTAGGGTTAGTCTCCTATAAATACTCTGTTAGGGGCTCACTGTAATACAATAATTTATATAATAAAGATGTAGGTGTTAAAGACTTTCCTCCGTGGATGTAGGCTTTTATAGCCGAACCACATTAATGCTATGTTTGGATGGAGAGGAAGGAGACATGGGAGGTTTAATGAACCTTACTTTGGATTTTTTTTAAGTGGAAGGAGGGAGGATTTGAGGGGATTAGAAGGATAAGATACCCTTTAAACCCTTTATTTTTAATTCTATTGGGGGAATTTGGAAGGAGAATTGTTCCACTCATATTAAAAAAACTTAAATTGTCAATTATGCCCTTATGATGTCAATTTATATCTATTTTCTTAAAATTAAATGTGGTTTATAATTGTTAATTTATATGACCTCTTTACTCTCCTCTCATTCCATTCTTAAGTTTTAAAACATCCAAATAATGGGAGAGTATCTACTGTCGTCCCCCCCTTCATTAGTTAATCATTCAAATAAGGGGAATGAGTAACTATTCCCCTCCACTCTCATCTCCTACTCCCACTTACCCTTTACTCTCCTCTCCCTTCAAACTTCCAAACATATCATAAATCTCTTTACTCCTGTTGTTTCTACTCCCTACATTTATCTTTTTATAGCCATGTGGAGCAAACTGCAAATGTGACTCCACTCACTACATTTTAGCATGAACCGATATTAATCAATGATTTCTGGAAAGCAAGATTCTTGGCACTTTCTTACTAAAAATGTACATATTTTTTTAGCGGTTACTCTTATTAATCAATACCAATATCTAGCTAGATCTTGCCAACGTTGCTATTCTTGACAGCATATGGAGGCTATGAGATGGATTGTCCTAAATCCATATATTGGCTTGATAATGAATTTAAATAACCATGTGCACATTATAGAGTGTAAAATATGCACATTATGACAAAGAATTTTTCTAGAAGTGTAAAATATGGCTTTTTTTTTTTTTGGTGTGGTTCAGAAAGTCAGGTACAGGAGTTGTCTTCTGCTGCTCTTGAATATTACAAGGTCGTAAAAGAGAACAGGAATTTATACAATATGGTCCAGGATTTGAAAGGTTGGTGTACTTTTGGGACACAAAACTTGACTATATTTGTGCTATTTTTTGTTTGATATATTGGAAGGGACAAATTTGTTTTTTTCAGCATTAAGGTAAATATAATGATTTATTACTGATTTTCAGGTAATATTCGAGTTTACTGTAGAATTAGACTGTCTTTCAGTGATGAATCCAAAACTGTGATAGATTTCTTTGGAGAGGATGGTTCACTTGTGATCTTGGACCCATTAAAACCCCAAAAAGATGGAAGGAAAAGGTAATATTACATGAAATTTTTCTAACTTATGGCTCTTACATTAATCAAATTAATTTATTAATATTTCCCTTTTATTTTCAGATGAGGTTTTTAAGGACACACAACCACTGATTAGGTCTGTGATGGATGGTTACAATGTATGCATTTTTGCTTACGGTCAAACTGGGTCCGGGAAAACATATACCATGGTAAGATATATACATTATAAGATTAAGCTTCAGTATAATGAATTTCCTTTTTGAGTAGGAAGGCTTTATTGTTGACTCTTACTTGTTTTGCAAGCCATGCGTATAGAATAAAGGGTGGCTATAAGCTATTAAGAATTTTGCATATCTGACCAAGATTCTTCCATCTGACTCTTTTATATGGTCACAGAGTGGTCCATCAGGTGGGTCAGTGATGGACAGGGGGATTAATTATCTTGCTCTGAACGATCTGTTCCAGATGTCTAATAGAAGAAAGGACATCATAAATTATGACATTCATGTCCAGATGGTCGAAATATATAATGAACAAGTACGAGACCTTCTTGCAGAAGATTCATCAACCACTAGATATCCTTTCATATTGGCTCTCTACTTTATAAGTGAACCTTGGTAAGAGTAACAAAGAAGATAAACCTCAATATTTTATTGTGTTTTGATTACGCACATTAAGTTAATCTGTTTTCTTAACTAAGCACACATTAGAGATTCGGAGCTGTACTGGTGACAACGGCTTGAGTCTTCCCGATGCTACTATGCATCCTGTTAAGTCCACCACTGATGTTCTGAGCCTAATGAAACTTGGTGAAGTGAATCGTGTTGTCAGTTCTACCGCAATCAACAACAGAAGTAGTCGTTCCCACAGGTCAGTTTTTGGGAGCTGATTTGGAAACTGTCTAAACTTAGTAGTTATTGGAGAAAAAAATTGTCTTGTTAACGTCATAGTTAGACTATACTGTAATATTTGAAGTACTTATCAAAAAAAAAAAATATTTGAAGTTTCTTAAGTTCAAAAAATGAATAAATAAGTAGTCGAGTATAATAAAGAGGTGGTTTTTATTTTTATTTTTTTGACAAGAGTATAATAAAGAGGTGGTTGTTTTACACGTATATGCAGTGTCCTCACAGTACATGTGCATGGCAAAGATGTATCAGGAAGCACTCTGCATAGTTGCCTGCATCTGGTAGACCTTGCAGGAAGTGAACGAGTGGATAAATCTGAAGTTACAGGAGACAGGCTCAGGGAGGCACAGTATATTAATAAGTCTCTTTCTTGTTTAGGAGATGTTATTACAGCCTTGGCTCAGAAGAACTCTCACATCCCTTACCGAAACAGCAAACTCACACTTCTCTTGCAAGACTCCTTAGGTCTGCAATGTTCCTCTTTCCAAACCACTAGCTTTTGTTGCTCTCAAAAGAATTGGACTCTTTGTCTAAATAGAAAATCATATGATTTATGTACTGACAATATCTTCTACGTGGAAATTTGTATATTAGGTGGACATACTAAAACACTAATGTTTGCTCACGTGAGTCCGGAAGAAGATTCATTTGGTGAAACAGTCAGTACTCTAAAGTTTGCTCAGAGGGTTTCAACTGTTGAACTTGGTGCTGCTCGTCCAAACAAGGAGAGCAGTGAGGTTATGCAACTCAAAGAACAGGTAATCAAATTCACTTAAATTGCTATTTCTGGTGTTCTTTGTAAGTTTACTTTTTATCTCCTATCTTCCAGCTTTGGGCCGATTTCTCCTCTGTTATTCATCTCACAAGTCAATTGGCTGTCTGGATTTCTTCTGCAAATTTGCTTTATTTAGGGCCATTCTGCAGATATGGGGCTTTAATAGAACATTGTGGTTTATTGTGATCTCATGGGCTTGTATTTTCTTTAAATCTTGTAGATTGAGAGCCTTAAAAAGGCCTTGACAAAAAAGGAAGCACAGAGTATGCAGTTCCAGTTCAGCAAAATAAAGGAGCCAAAATCTCCATGTGAGAAACCAAAAGCAGTGCCTGAGAGAACTCCTCCACGTTCTCGAAGATTGAGCATTGAAAATTGTAGTGCCACAAAGACTGAGAAAGTAATGAATACTGAAGATAGGAAGGGAACCTCTTCTATACCAACCCGTTCAAGAAGATTGAGTTTGGAAGGTCCAAGATATGGTAAGAAGGATAATTTGCAGATAAAATTATCAGATGAAGCAAGCAAACCTCAACCATTTGATGCAGTGTCAATCCAAAAGTATGGTCATATTCAAGATGCAGAAGCAGTCACAAGGCCTTACGGGCATTTCAGCAATGGTGGTTCCATCATGATGGGGGCCTCTTATGCCAAGGCTCCTCGAAGTCCTACTAGTACTACCTATCAGAAGCGAGTTATTAGAACAGATGGTAGAACACAAATTCCTACTCTTCAGCTACCAAATACACCTGAACCACCAAATCCAATACTTGCCAGACATGAGGTTCAGATTATGATGCAGAGTGAGGTCACTGTTTCTACAGATTTCCAGGCACCCAACTTGATTGGTAGCACAAATGGTAAGGGATCTCAAATAAGGAAATCACTGCGGACAATTGGAAAATTTATTAACGGCTCTGAGAAGAGGTGAGACTAGTTTGTTTAGGAAAAAAAATAACTTAGTTTTTTTCTAATAATAGTTAGGAACTCTGGCTGGCACTGTATGTATATCTGATGCTTCCTATACTTCATATGATGGTTTTGTATAGATTTTGTTTGTAATATAGAAATGAATATTCTGTTTAATGGTTTCCCATTTCAACATTTCAATGTAATATTGCAGGAACCAACAGAATCTGATCGAACCACAGACACCCATCAAAGGTGCTACTAATATCATTTGTCCCAAGTCACCGGTGACTGCTAATGCTAGGACTCAGAGGAGGCAATCACGAACTGGCATTCAAGCATCGGGATCTGACAAGTCCCGAAGATCTTCTCTTGGAGGGAAGTCAAATGATTCTAGTAAGTAAACCAACCCAACTATCACTGCCTAAGATTGATATTGTTTACACTATCCTTAAACCATATTACAAGTTAAATTTTATTTATCTGTTTATGATCTGAGATTAACGTTGTTTTCTCTTGTGTAGACACAAAAGACAATAGGAATGCTAGGACACCTCCTCCAGTACACCCATCAACGAAGATGACTAATAAGCGGTGGCTATAGATCATATGATGCTTGGTGAAGATGACTGTAGTGGTGCTTTGACTCGAAGCTTACTGACATTGCTGACATTTGAGTTACAACACACTCCAACAATTTCCTAGAGGAGACTTTTGCTGTCTGATTGAGTGATCTGACGTGACGAACATTCTGCTCCTGCAGAAAGTGAATAGAATGTCAGATGGGGTGATGAATTGTCTTCTTGATTCTAAAGCCCAATTTTGACTGCAAAATATGTCTTTGCTTCTTGTTAACCAATTCTTCATCACTTCATGTAAAAATACAATCGCTGTATTTTTTTTTTGGTAATAAAAGGGTTCATTTTCCATGTTCAGATCACTTGTGGTATGTTACTCAAGTTTCATTATATGTTTTGTTAAATAAATTTTTGTTTTGCACCAAATTTATTAAAGGTTGTACCAGAGTACAAAAGTCCAACTTTTACACCAAAGTTATATGTGACATTTATATATAGCAATCAGAAGTTAAAATAAGGCATGAGCCATACAGCGAGTAAATAAACTCATCTACACATCCCTTTCTCTGCCAAAGAAACCTTTATTATGAATAAATTGCGAGCTATGAAGAAAATTGTTGGAGTGGCCACATATAATAGAACTAACTCATAAAATTAAATGAAACAAGTGGGGAACTGAAAATTATCAAATATCAACAATCTAAGGTTCGTTTGATAATCTATTTTTTTATCATGTTTTTTTGTTAAAAGCACATTTTGAAGGCAAATTTTTTTGCAAATCATATTTTTTTTCTTTTTATCAAATATAAAATTTGGATTTTACATTTTCAAAATATTTTTTTTTTTGCCTTTCTAGGAATTCCAAACTAGCACTAAAAGTGTTTGAATGAGTTTAATGACTATGTGGGACCCACACACTTTATGAGTTAATTATTGCTAATCTGGTAGTGATGTTTGGACTTTGAAGTGCAAATCTTTCTGGTGGCCAGTTTCAGCAATCTTCTGTTCTGTCATTGACTCATAATTATTGTTTTGTCCCTCAAGAATTGACGTTAGCTTTCTCTCTCAGCCTCTCAATGAACTCTCTCTTTCACCACGACGCAGTCACGCAGAGCAGCTCCGGCGAGACCTGGGAAGGGTGTTTCAGAAAATGGTATGAAAATTCTGAGCTTTTTCATTTCAAATTGATGGAAAGTATTCGAACATCCAAACCCTTTTTTTTTTCCTTCATTTTCTCAGAAAATTTCGCATGACCCACACTTTTTTTTTTCTCGGAAAATCACTCTCGCTTTCTCTGTAATTGCGTAAGTAAAGGTAGGTTTGTGTAGTTTGTGAATAAAAATTATGAATTTTGGGGTTTGGACATGTGGGTTTTAGTTTGTTTGGATGCAATCTGGACAATTTTGTTAGTTTGGGTTTTTGTATTTTTGGACTAAACAATCTGCTAGTATGAGTAAAGCAAGAATTTCTTTCTCTTCCTTAAAAAATTGCAAGATAAAGCCATGGTTTTTATCATGCTGTTGCAGAGATCAGAATAGGTGAAATATGTGATTACACCTATTTTTTTGTTATTAGTTGCTTGTTAAATGTATCTACTATAAAATTGTGTTGGTTCTTTGATTTGAAATCATAATCCCAAATAATACTAGATCTTTCTTTCCTGCTTTTTACTCTGTTTCATAGTTGGAGAGTATTCCAGAAAAGTCCGTGATGATGGGATCCAGTCTAGCCTCAACAGAGCTAAGAGAGGAAATCAGACACCGCCACAGCTTGGTAATATTTCTTTACTCTCATATACAATTGTAAATGTATATTCCTGTTTTATGGAAATCTTTCTTTAGTATTGTTAAGTATGAGTCTTTCTTTGTTGGGAATGGCTTTGAATACACTGTATAGTAGTGGGTATATCATTTCTTTTAACCAAAAACCAGGATGATAAATGTTTATTGAAAAATTATTGTAGTTAGAAGCACTGTGGTCATGGTGAGGATACACTTTTATCTTTATAGTCCATAATCTTTTAGTTGTCTGTTTGGATGCAGTTTTTTGCTAAAAGCTTATTTGCTGAAAGTTGGTTAAAATATAGTTGTAACTATAAAAAATGAGGTTTTGAAAAGCTGTGCATAAACAAATAAACTAAAAACTTAAAAGATAAAGCTTTTGACAAGCATACATAGGTCAAATTGAGATGGGTCTATTTGGAAAGACGTTCCTAAAATTGTAGGGATGATTGTGCATATCTAATTGGAAAACACTTGTATATCCTTTCAAGCATTATATGATTATTGACTTACACACCCTTCACATTTATTTGCAGAAAAACTTTCAAGTGCTATACACAAGTGAGCCAGTGACCTTGGCCACTTTGTTTTTTTTTTTTTTTCAATAATAGCTCCTGTTGTTATTTTTAGGTTAAACTATTGTTTTCGTCCTTAAATTTTGAAAAGTTCGTTTTTCGTTCTTGAACTTTGAAAAAATTCTTTTTTACACATTAATTTCGTCATTATTGACAATCTCCGGAAGCGCCGCTTGATGCTGATTGACTGGTGCTGCATGTGCAAGGCCAATGGGGAATCCATAGATCACCTCTTCCTTCATTGCTCTCTAGCTAGGGATCTCTGGAGTTTGGTTTTTTCTGCTTTTGGAGTTTGGTGGGTCATGCCTTGTCATGTCTTGGAGCTTTTGCTTTGCTGGTCCACTAGTTTTAAAAGTTACAGATCTGCCCATCTTTGGGACTTCATCCCTCATTGGGTTATGTGGGTCATTTGGCGGGAGCGAAATGCTCGGTCCTTTGAGGATACTGAGCGCACTGCCCCGGGGCTGAAACAATTCTTCCTTAACAGCCTATTTGAATGGGATAATGCCTCGGGACATTATCATTTCCTTTCTGTGTATGAAATGCTCAACTTCTGCTGTTTCTCTATGTAATTGATACCTGCTGTACACCCTTTGTGTACTTGGGTGGTTTTTATTTAATGAAATTATTACTTATCAAAAAAATTTCGTCATTTAAAAAAAAAGTTTAGGGACGGAATTCATGTGTAAAAAAACTCTTTTTCAAAGTTCGGGGACGAAAAACAAACTTTATGCAAAGTTTAGGACGAAAACAATAGTTTACTCTTATTTTTATAGTTTATGTTCAGATCTTCTAACTCTTACACTAGTTGACTAAGCTGGAAATATGTTAGGTTGTAATTCACTTTTTGGGGTTCATCATTATTCATCACCATTGTATTAAAACTAGGCATAAGTCAATCTTCAATTGTGGATTTTGTTCCATCTCTTTACACTTCTGTATAATTCTCTTGTACCTCTCTTAAGTTATGTTAAGTTTACCATCGTGAATATAATATAACCTTTTTTTAATAAATTATCATTACTTATATATAAAAAAATCAATCTTCAAATACAGTTACAACTGAGTGTGTGTAGTTGAAGAATGTAAAGTATTTGGGAGATGCACTAGATAAAAGTATCTATATGCGCCCCATTGCCACCCTTCTTTACTCTACAAATCGAAAAGGGATCTGTTGATTAATGAGGAAAGTGGTAAGGGTTCATGATTGAATAATATCTTCACCTTGGCCTGATCACAACAAATGTTCTCAGAAGTTGATTTTTTCTGTGCTCATTTTTCTTTTTAATTTTTTCAGGGAAGAAAGGTGTTGGAAAGAGTCGAAAGCGTCTTCATTACAAGGGTAGCACCTTCCATAGGATTATTCCTATCTTCATGATCCAGGGAGGTGATCATACACTTGATGATGGAAGAGGTAGAGAATCAGTCTATGGAGAGAAGTTTGCTGACAAGAACATCAAGATATCATGCATACTGGACCAGGTAAGACACTAAGACTAGTGTCCTTCATTCCCCTCAACCCTTAATTTAAGTAATATTGGTACTAATATTGTTCTGTTTTTTATTGTGTACAGGGCTTGTGTCAATGGAAAATGCTTGCCTTGACACCAACCGTTCACAAATGTCATTTTCTAGAAAATGTAGCTAAAGGACCACATTATTTTTTTGATTGTTTGTTATTGATTCTTTTCATTATCATTGCAGCATGGTTGATTAATTAGGGGTGGTTGTTGTTTTGTTCAAAATTATTGAGAGGCCGCCCTTTCTTTTGTGTTGGTAATGATTCCTTAAGCTTTGCTTTTACTTTATTTGCTAAAAGATAAGTTGCATATCACATGATTCATTTTGAAATCATTTAGTCATTTTACACAAAATTTATTTCCATTTCGGCTTTCATTGCAGTTTTACACTCCGAATGTCCACATTCTTCCTTTATAGCAGAAAAGTGAGTACCAATGAAGTATATCTCTGAATTTGTAAGTGATCCAAGTCCAATTACTGCTAAGCAACAGTTTTTCTTACTTTTCAATTAAAATGAATGCTAGGCATAGAAATTTTATTACATTGTAATACTTGTTAGTACTATAATTATCAGTAGTAAGGTTTCCAATTTAAATTTCTCCTAGAGAATAGCATTCTACATAGTGTTACTAGATTTAATGAACAGCTAAACTTTTACTTTACTACTGTATGTTGTCCTTCTACTTCATTTAATCATATTGCAGTTGTAGTTTTGTATTCATCTTTTATTAGTCTAAGGTCTTTTTATCTCTTGCAAATTTCTTATGATTTTCTACTTCATTCTAAAGTTTTGGCATTTTTGTAAGCCTACCAATACTCCAACAGTCATTTTCAATAACAAATTCGAAAGGGTTCGTAGTGAGTGCATCATGCCTTAAAGATAAGCTGGCAAAGTACAAAACAGGGCAGCGACAAGAGGTGCATTACTTTCTGTCCATGACCCGACCATATTTCATCCCAAAGGTGCGTTTGCCTACCATTTTTGTTCCTAATTCTTTATCTTATTTATTTATGTACAGAATTTTTGAGGTTTTTTTTTTTTTCTTAAGAAAACAAGCAAATAAGTTTTCAACAAAAACCGTATCGGAACATATATGCGGTAAATATTTTCCTAGAAATAATGGAAGTAATAATTGATGAATCTATTGTTCTTATAATAACATTATAAGAAAAGTAATTATTCAATATTCTTGGAGTACAATAATGCATATTTCTTTCTCTCACATGAATGATGAGTCTCACTAATTGAAGTGATATTGATTATATTCATTTCCATCTAAGCTTGTAAGGTTTTTGCAATAGAATTGATAATAATTTTAACATTTTGTAAATCACATTATGTTGTAGTTTTTTTTATTGTTCACCTTTTGGTTTGAAATCTGATGGTTCAAAGCTAACGTCGAAGGTACATGACAATCAAACTTTGAACAGATGATGGAAGTAGCTTGCAACCTATCAAAGTTGACCATTGAAGATTAATCTTGAAAGGCCAAGATTATTTATTTTTTAAAGCATATAATTTAGGGGTGTAATAATTAAACCGTGTAATTTTTTAAGTAACAAATTAAACTCTATTTATTAAAAAAAAAAAAATTAAACCCTAAATCTAAGGTTTCAAAAAGTAACAAATTAACCTATAATTTCAAAAGTAAGAAGTTAATCCTTATGATTTTAAAAAGTAACAAATTAAATCCTTAATCGATATTAAATCACAAACACAACATTATCATTTTATTTAAATAGACTAAAATCTAAGTGTCTTTTTTGAAACCTTGTGATTTAATTTATTTTTTTTGAAATTATGGATTTAATTTGTTACTTTTTAAGGTATAGGTTTTAATTTATTTAAATTCTTATACTAAACTATATATGATTTATAATGCGATTTTTCCCAAAATAAAAAATAAAAAATAATTCTCGTGATGTTAGAAAATTCATGATCCGGTGACTTACAAGCCTAGTGTGCGGTCTATGAATTTTTCTTTTTCTCTTAAAATTACAAAAGTTCTTGATTGTTTTGGATTATCTTTCTATAAGTTTTTTCTTTGATCAGCTCCATGGGAGATCATAGTTAATTAATGCAATGGAACATTACCATGTTATTAAAATCAAATTAACATTGTCAAAACTCCTAGCAGTATCTTACTATCTTAGGGTCAATTTTAAATGATTTTTCCTTATAATCAATTGGTATATAGGATGTGGATATCATTAGATAATTAAGTAGTGGAGGAGATCTAGACATTCAAGTTAAGAAAGAAAAATAAAACCAAGTGTGGGGTTAGAGTCCAACTATGATAATAATATAGGAGACTTCTGGGGAATATATTGGTTTTCGTTACTTGAAGTGACAGTTCGTTCACTATGCCGATAATATATAATACTATTATGGAATATGGGGAACACGAAAAAAGCAAGCCTTTGGTTTGGTGGTACATTCCATGCATTTGGACGTAGTCCAACTTTTGATGGGACGAAAAAGGCCCTGTGAAAGGAAAAAAAAAAAAAAAAAAAAAACGCAAAAGTCAACTACCGAATCTTTTGTTCAAACACGTGTCAAGGTTGTTTTCAGTACTACAAAGTACAAACTAAATCAACATCGATTATTTTATGACAAAATTCATATTTATTTTTTTTTTTCCTTATTTTCCACTTTAACTTACTTGGGTTGAATTCATTTCACCCAGTTTTTTAGGTCAAGTACATTAGGTTCCTTAGTGTAAATTCAAATACATTGAATTTAAATATTCTTGGAAAAGATAACATTGTTTGTGTTTCATTGGTTAATGCAATCATATGTTTGAATTCAATTGGAGAACCTAATGTACTATAAGGAATGTATTAAGTTTTACCCATATGTAAATATGTCCTATTAATATATTGGAAATATATAAATAATTTCCATTTTGGTTAAATTAATAACGAATTTTAATATATATATATATATATATATATAATTAAATAGTATTATTAATTATGATAAAGTTATTGAGATTTATAACTTAGAAATTGACAATGGATCTAATAGTTAAAAAAAATAATTTTGTTAACGGCTTTTAGAGTAAAGATCAAGAACATTTTAAGATTATTAAATAGCAAAAAGGACAAACGGGTACTGTTCAATAAAACTGGTTTGAACTTTTCTGTCTTCGTTTTCAATAAAGACTGCACATTAAAAAAAGTTATAAACTTTAAGAAAAGAATATTTCAGAATTTTGATTGCAAATATGATCGATCATCAACACACTGGTTTGGTGATTGAAGCGTAGGGAAGGCAAGAAGATCTTATTGGGTACCCACACAATCTCAAAGCAATCCAAGATAAACCAAAATTTAATTCATCAAATTCATACATATATAATCCATATATATATTAATTGAACTAAATAACATAATTCTTATATTTAAATCCTGCTGTATTATAGACATAAAGAAAAGAAGGTGGCTAGTGTTTGAATGGTGCTGCGTTGTGACTCCTTGTTGAAGCTGGGTTATGGGTGCGTGAATTGGTAGCCGATGGAGGAACATAGCCCTTAACCAGCTTTCGGCGTGGCGAAGGAGAGAGATTAAACTGACCACTGGTGAAGGATTCTTGGTTGATAGTCGATGGAGGGACTATGCCCTTAAACAGCTTTCGGCGTGGCGAAGGAGAGAGATTAAACTGACCACTGGTGAAGGCTTCTTGGTTGATAGTTGATGGAGGGGTGTTGCCGGTGGTGGTGGTGGTGGTGGTTGGAGGATTGGTCGGAGGAGGTGGTCTGCACAGATATTGGAGGGGTTGACTTGGAGGGACTTCGCCTTGCAAGGAGAGAGATTAAACTGACCACTGGTGAAGGCTTCTTGGTTGATAGTCGATGGAGGGGTGTTGCTGGTGGTGGTGGTTGGAGGATTGGTCTGCACAGATATTGGAGGGACTTGGACTTCGCCTTGCAGTGACCCTCTAAGAACTGTTTTTCTTCATTAGATCTTGTTCTTTTCCATGGAGGATTGATCTCCCATCCTCATATCCAGGCATGCTTATCATCAGAGAAATCACCACTATGGCAGCGAGAGCCATGTTTAGAGAAAGAGATTTTAGATTGTTTAGAAAAAGCAAAGAGTTGTGAAAATTATGAGGATATTCTATGCTTATATATAAAAAAGAAATTAGTTAAGGACTGGTAGGTTTTACTTGGAGAGTAAGAAAAGAGAGATAGAGAAGGTGGAAACTATAAAAAAATATTCGTAGTTGAAGTGAGACAGAGAAATCACGCTGTTCTAGAAGTGGTGCAAGTGGAATAAGAGATTTAGAATACCTAATCAAGCTTTCCATAACGCGTTGTAATCATCATAATGGTTAACTGATGATTATATGATCATCATGATTTTTAATCAGTTAAAAATCATCATAATGGTTAACTGATGATCATATTAAAATCACGATGTTCTAGAAGTGGTGCAAGTGGATAATATGATCATGATGATTTTTAATCAGCTAACCATTATGATGATCAACGTAGATGTAATTGTCTTTATCTTAATATCTTCGATCTGTCACTTTAATTTCTCTATATAATATGCATTATAATTTCCACTGCCATTACGGATATAACTTTCACCAGGAATGCATTGGAGATTGAAAAAAGGGTCTCTCCCCTCACCATCCTTCAAATGTTTGACTTTCATGACAATAAAAACATGCCATCGACCAAGCCATCATCGTATATGCGTAAAAGTTGATAATCATAGCGTCAATATTTGATTTTCTTATCATATCAGATTGACTGGTTATCCTCAAGGCCAGGTATGGCAAAAGGACGGACCGTATTGGATCATTAGTGCCTCGCAAACTAAGTAAAACGCAATGCTTCTAAGATCATTGGTTGATACAAGAGATGACAGAAAACATTTTCGACCCTTTCACTCTTTCTAAATTTATATAACCTCTCATCCAACAAATGTGTTCATTTTCTATATAATTTTTTTGCTACGTTAAGATTACCACCATATTGTTACTTGACTGTTTACATATTCTATACAAGTTAAATAAGTGCAAAAACAACAACAATAATAATAATATTAATATTATGTAGAGCCGTAGAGGAGGAGTTCTTGTTCACAGAGAAGAGTAGTTCTGATTCACAAGAGGAGTTCTAATTTAATTAGAAGGGATTTGTATTTGCATTGTGTTTTTTTTCCTGAACCAATTCTAAACGCAGGTTTTGTTGTTTTGTATTTGGATTTTGTAGGGATTATGGGCCAAGTAATGGGCCAATTTCTAAATTTTGGGTAGGTCTAAATAAATTTTAAGTGGGGATCCATAGTATTTTTATCTCAAAATTTTAGGGCAGCCTTTATGAATAAGTTCATGACTTTACTAGTATTGTAAAGGAAAATTGTAAAAAGCCATAGCTCCCCCTGCCCCCTAGCACCGCCCCTGTATGTGTGTGTGTTGGGTTAATAAGAAAAACATAAATTAAAGGCTAAAAGAGTTTATAAATCAATTGATACATTCTGGTGTTTGTTTCCAAGAGAGACATCCAAATTTTAAATTCTTACTTCTCCATCTAAAATTTTAATTCTCACTTCTCTAGTTATCGAATTATCAAAATAAAATAAAAATTAAAGACTAAAATATATTTTACATCTTTTAACTTTAATCAATTTCCATTTTAGTTTACTAAGTTTAAAAATTGTTATTTTAATCTTTTAACTTTGATCTATTATTATTTTTGTCCACTAAATTTGAATACGTGCATGGAAGCTCGATGATGGCAATAGACTAGCTGAAACTGTTAGTGTTTTCCATAATAATTAAAGCTTGTTCATATACAGGGCTGGGAGGGGGTGTAAATCTGGATATCCAGGAGTTTACGAAGTGGGCTTTGAGGGTCTTCTTTTGTGGGCTGTGGGCTGAATAAAGCCCTAAGGTAAGACTGATCAATTTTAGACTCACGTCCCTGATTAAAAAGTATACGTGGATAGTCTATTTACTTACCAATTGCCATGTAGTAGGTTAAAGGAAGATTCCTCCAAACCGGATTGGAGATCTATTATTGGCCATGTACCCCATTTTTCCTTTTCTTTTATGCTTCAAAAAGTGTAACGTCACGTATGGCACTAGGACATTGTCAGTAATTAGGCACACTATATTGGGCAGTATGTGTTTCAAAGGACTTTTGATATGATTTTATAGAGCACATTGCATAATTATGAACCGAAAGTGAGTGATGCACCCGGTGTCTTTTACTTTAGGCACTACTGCAATATGAGTATTATTAATATTCCTAAGTAAAGAACCTCATTAAAGACAAGATAGAATTGCATTAGTGACATCAGTACCTATTATATAGCCTTGTAACTTATTGCATAGTTGCATCTACTTATATGACAACCTTCACTGTTTATATGGACATGCTCAAGGTACCTACCTATATAAACTTTTCTCCTATGGTCTGAAGGTTGCCATTTACACTGTTTGAGTGGCTTATATGGGCATGCTCAAGTACCTACCCATATGTGACAAGTATAAATCTTACTGGAAAATTTCGATAATTAAACTTCCACACTGTAATGTTTTGATTATCTTTAAAGGATCATTCTACGGTACCCACGTGGGTACCGTACCTCCAAATTGGTAACCTGCTATAACAGGTCACCAAAATATCACATTAATGGTACCATCATCACATTTGATGGTACCAATATAACATATAATAGTACTTTCATCACATTATTTAGTACCTTTATTCACTTCACATATAATAGTACCTTCATCACAATTATGGTACCTGGTACTAATATCATATATGATGGTACCTTATATCATATATAATGGTACCTAACATCATATTGGTTAGTACCTTAATTTTGTATCACATTTTATAGTACCAACATCACATATAATGGTACCAAATATCACATATGATAGTACCTTCATCACAATAATAGTACCTAGTACCAACCTCACATATAATGGTACTTTATATCACATATGATGGTACCTAACATCATATTAGTTTGTACCTTAATTTTGTATCATATTTTATGGTACCAACATCACATTTTATGGTACCAATATCACATTTAATTGTACCAATATCACATATAATAGTACCTTACCATCATATTAATTGGTACCATAATTTTTTTAAAAAAATATGTACCATACTAAAAAATTAGATAATATCAATTTCATAAATACATCACAATTGATGTTACCTACCATCCTATTGGTTAATACTTATTTTATTTAATTAATAATATTAGAAAAATTAAACAGTACCAAATCAAATGGTACCCAGAATCTAAGAACCCTAGCCAAGGATGTGGGTCTTTCCGAGGTGGAGGTGGAGGGTGATTCCCTGGTTATTTTTCAAGCTCTGAAGCAGCAGGAGGCATGCTTCGCATCTTATGGTGACATCGTCCAGGATGTTCGTCAGCTGTCTAGTTCCTTGACCCGGGTTGGCTTCTCTCATGTTCGAAGAACTGGTAATCGGGTGGCCCATGTTTTGGCACGTCACGCTATAGTTTTGTCTTCTGATTTTTTAGTCTGGATGGAGGATCTTCCATCCTTTCTTGAAGATGTAATTCAATCGGAGTTCTCTTTTATTACTACCCATTTTCTCAAAAAAAAAAACCCTAAAATCTTCGTATAACGTTTCAACTCAGCCTCCGTCTCTCACCTGGCTGTTACATCTCTTTCCCCATCTACTCCTCCTCCTCCTCCTCCTCCTCACCCTTTCTCCACCTCAGCCTTACCGTCCACCATCACCCACGACCTCTTCGAGGTGACATTGGACTCAGACCGAGTGAGAGAGAACCGAGAGCCACCGAGTGAGAGAGCCATCACGAGTGGGACCTGAACTCGAGCCGTCGACCGAGTGAGAGAGATCGAGAACCACTGAACCACGAGGAGCCTCTCCATCGACGAGTGAGAGAGACCGAGAATCACGAGCCATTTCATGAACGAAACTGAGAGGAACTCCAAGGAGAATGAACCGATGTCCAAGATCTGAGAAACCCGAGTGGATCGGAGAGGAACCTGCACAAAATCTGAGGTATGAGTGATTCAATTTGTATTGGTTTCTAGGGGCAGTTTTGATTTGGGTTAAATTTTGCTGGTTTTTGTTTTTCTGGTTTTGTAATTGAGGTATGAGCCATCTCAATTTGCTGGTTTTGTAATTGCTTTACTTGAGCTCTGAGGTTTCAATTAATCCATATTATGTATTTTTATCCGCAATGTAAATTCTCTTTATTGTTTGACCTTTGAATTTGAAGCTTGAGTCATAATCATTTTCTATGCATGTGATTTGATCTTTTTTTAATAAGATAACATGAAATATCATATTCTTTTCTTCCCTATTGTTGTGGAATAAAATCTGAATATCTGCAGTAACTAAGTATATGTGTGAATGATTATTATCAAAATGGACTGTAATGCATAGTAATTTTATCATGAGTTCTTTTACTAGGAGATGAAAGCTAAAGATAAATTGATAAATATGACAATTCATCTTGATATAATTGCAATACCAATTTCTTCACACCATTGGACAATTATTCTTCTCTGGATAAAGTTGTTCAGACCTTGTAAACCTAGTAGCTAGATTTTTAATAGTGAATGCCTATCAGCTAGTATTTTAATTGATCAATCTGCTCTGCTTTGGAGATTGCAGTAGATTGATTTCTTATGTTTATTTTGAATCTAACTCATTGTAGTCACTTTCTGTGGTGCTGAGTCTGTCTTACTGTGGTATTCAACTATGTTTCCACAATGTTCTGCAGGAATCATTGGCACAATCTCATGGCTCACAATGTGGATTTTGTACTCCGGGATTTATCATGTCTGTGTATGCGTTACTAAGGTCATGTCAAACACCACCTAGTGAAGAACAGATTGAAGAATGCCTTGCAGGAAATTTGTGTCGATGCACAGGATACAGACCAATTGCTAATGCATTTCGAGTCTTTGCCAAAACAAATGATATTCTGTACACTGATATCTCTTCACTAAGCCATCAGGAAGGTGATTCTGTTTGTCCTTCAACTGGGATGCCCTGTTCATGTGGATCAAAAAGTCTATGTGGTAGAGACACCACCAAACAAAGTGTCACTTGTGGGGATAGGTATGAAAGTGTTTCTTACAGTGAGATAGATGGAAGCAGATATACAGAAAAAGAGCTTATTTTTCCCCCTGAGCTATTATTGAGAAAATCAACTTATTTAAATTTGAGTGGTTTTGGTTCACTTAAGTGGTATCGACCCTTAAGACTTCAACAAGTGCTAGAGTTAAAAATGAAATATCCAGATGCAAAGTTATTGGTAGGTAATACTGAGGTAGGAATTGAAATGCGGTTGAAGAGAATGCAATATAAGGTTTTGATCTCTATTACACATGTGCCTGAACTTAATGTGTTGAGTGTGAAGGATAATGGCTTAGAGATAGGTTCTGCAGTAAAGCTCTCTGAACTCTTGAATGTTCTAAGAAGGGTTGTAAAAGAGCGTGATGCTGATGAAACTTATTCTTGTAAGGCCTTCATTGAACAGTTGAAGTGTGCATGTGCTTTCTTCAAAATTGTTGATTTCTCTTTATTTGCTTCATCAATCACGAGCTCTACAGCTAGCTTGTATCGCATATTCTTTGATCTTGCATCCTACAAATAATTCAATACATAAATAAAAAATATATACAAAATTCCAACAAAACCTGTATTTTATTTATAAGAATAATATTACCTCGAAAGAAAGGTTGTCCTTGATATGATTAAGATATATGCGTTTAATCACATATAGGCCGCAATCATACCTGAAAGTAACAATTACTTATTAAAAAAATGATATTTGAACTTTTTTCATAATTGCATATTAAAATTTAAAACTTACCCATTTTTCTGTGTATGATTTGTGCTTGATGATATGAAGGGAAAGTCGACAATCTTATTGGTATATTTATCATTCTCCACAAATGTCAGGAACTTATCAAGGCATTCAATCTATCACACAATTGACATTCAAAGCAAAACTATACATTAGAAATAAAAATGTATAATTATATAACATTCAAAGCAAATAACATAACCATATTCATATAAAAGAAAGATAGAAATTAACATGTACCACAGTTTGAACCGCCTTTTTTCGAGAATCTGTACTAGATGCGCTTGGAGAAGAGTCAAAAATATGAATACAGCTTTTTTGAAAGTTGACGACACATAGATACCAGTGACTGTTATTGTCATTCATAGGGATGTATATCTACATGTTACAGTAAACATTATATTAAAATCTGTAAATGTAATATATATATATATATATATCCAAGATGTAAACGGCAGTACAATGAGATTACCTGGTCACACACAGCTAAATCTGACATATATTTTTTCTCATCCCAAAATGATTTTTTTATCCATCCACAAATATCAGTTTTGCCATCTTCATCAAGAATTTTTTTCTACAACCAAATGTTTCACTAAATCAAACTAATAAAAAAACAAGATAAGTAATATTAAGTAACCATTATAAGCAAAATCCAAAAATATAACATAAACGTACCGAAAAATAAGTTGGTAAATACCAAACAGGAGGATCAATCAATCTTTTCTTCTCTTCATGGGTCCTCTTGCACACATATAGGTTGATAATCTAAAATACAATATTAAGTTAGAGCATAATTAAATGACACTACCATTCAACAACCATTAAAGCCTCATTTACTTACCACACTACTTATCCATTGTTCTGGGAGCAAACTATGGAAAGCATTACGATCAGCATTGTCATAAATCATGTCTGAAAGGACTTCACTACACATTATACAAGCCATGTGGTAAAGTTTTATATTTTAAATAATTATTCCTTATGCATATATATAAATAAAACTACTACATGTGTATATAAATACTTACCTTTCAGGCAATTTCTTGTTGAAAATATAATTACATAATACGGTCTCACTATCAGTTAATGGGTAGAACTCATTCACGAACACTTCAGTATTCCAACTACCCCAACTTAAGTCCTGATGAATAATATAATCTATAAATTAACATTGTCAAATGTGTTGTATCCACAATCTTAAGCAGTAATATCCATATATAGATTGACTCACATTGGGAAGATCTCCAGCCTTCTTTTTATTCTTTCGTTTTGGTACTACAAATGGTGAAGAAACAATTTGGCTAGGTTTCCGTTGTCTGGTCTTGCGGAGTGGGACTTTAGGCGGGGTAAATGCAAGCTTTGGTGTAGGAGCTGCTACGTTACTTGGGAATGTGAGTTCTAGCATATCCACATCCTATGTAACAAAAAAATAATATTCATGTAACTGATAAATAAAGACATGCATGTGATAGATAAATTGAAATTACAATTTTTGTTCAAACCTTATTTTCAGCTTGTAATTGGAGGTCATCTATCCGCATATGTGATGGGCCAACAAAGGTATCCTTTGAAGAATTATTGGTGAATTCCATGTCGCTGATCACAATAGGTGGACGACATGTTTCGTTGTCAGATTCATCAATGGGTTGGTTTGGTACATCAGGATCAACATTGCCAACAATTTTCATTATGCCTTGTATTGAAGATGGAGATGCCATCTTCCCTTCTGTGTTGACAAGTTCTACATCATCTTGAGCTTCATTTTCATTCATGTCTCCAATGTGTTTCCTTGCTAGACTCCGAATCTCATTAAGAGAATCACTCTTCCAAGTGGCCAACTCATCTAAAACCTCATTCTTAAAGCTGGACAACTGATTTTCAAGTCCAGGATTTCTTTCTACTTGAGCTTCACTCCGCATCTCATTAAGTAACTCACTCTTATATTTGGCCAACTCATCTAAAACCTCATTCTTAAAGCTTGACAACTGATTCCCAAGTCTAGGATTTCTTTCTACTTGAGCTTCACTCCGCATCTCATTAAGTGAACTCACTCTTACATGTGGCCAACTCATCTAAAACCTCATTCTTAAAGCTTGACAACTGATTTCCAAGTCTAGGATTTCTTTCTACTTGAGCTTCACTCCGCATCTCATTAAGTAACTCACTCTTACATGTGGTCAACTCATCTAAAACCTCATTCTTAAAGCTTGACAACTGATTTTCAAGTCCTAAATTGCTTTCTACTCGAGCTCTATTTTCATTCATATCTCCAATGATTCTATTTGTTAGACTCCGCATCTCATTAAGGATATCCCTCTTACATGTGGCCAACTCATCTAAAATGACCTTCTTAAAGCTTGACAACTGATTTTGAAGTCCAAAATTGCCTTCTCCAAACCCCTGTAGAAAAATTGTAGACACAATTATCATCAACTGTACGTCAACAAATCATCATCAATTGAAATAGATTTTAAGGTGAAATAATACCTGATATTTCATGTGATCACTCTGACATGGCCTACCAATTTGATGATTATTATCTTCATCTTCGGATGAAATAAGGTCCGTTGAATGTGTCGAAATTAACTATAATGAAATTCAAAAGAGCTTATGACTACATTGAAAAAAAGAAAAAGAAAAAATCACAACAATACAACTATAAGTATTAGAACATTACCTTAGGCCTATCCAAACTACCAATGGCATGTAACAACTGAGGTTGTTTAGGCAATTGTTCAACAATCCTTTCCGTGTTTACATGCTCGTGATAATATAACTGTAACATGTATAAAATGGTCATAACCTTTCAACATAAAAACCATATAACTGAATGTAACAAATTACTAGACATTACCATTAGAAGCATCACACAACCATTAACGCCAGCTGATTTATCCTCCCTGAATTTTTGCACACCTTCAACAAGAAACTCTAATACGAACTTCCCCCAGTTCAAGTTTTTAACATTTTCAATCTCATGGAGAATCAAAATTAAAGATCGCTTCACAGTAAGCTTTGGTGTGGGACATAAAAATATACTCAAGACAAACAACAAAAAATAGAAAATAAATGTATTTCCTGAAGTCTTAATCTCCATCAATTGTTCTTCCACCTCTGCTATTGTAATATTTCCTACTTCTTTTAATCCATATAATTGACATACAGACTTTGTCTCTTTCAAATTCCTAGAGATACGTATATCTATCCCATTTGATTTTAATCCCATCATGTCTTCAATATCCCTAGGTGATATCAATAACTTCCTACTACCTATATGCAGTGCACACTGGTTTGGATCAAATCTATCAACCAAAAATCTGCATAACTCCCTATCTAATCGAGAATATTTTAAATCCAGAATACCCCCAAATCCCAACTCTTGAATGACACATTTTTGACATTCATTTAATTTTCCAACCATCTTCATAACACGTTGAGGTGCACACCGAGTCTTTAATGCAACCTGCTTTATAAAAGTAAAAAACAATTTCATAATGAGTGACATGAATTCCAATACATATAGATGCATGTAATAAAATTCGGGAGTCACTACTTACTTTATGTGGTTCTTTCTTAATATTTGCTTTTTTTATTCTATATTTTTCAGAATTCTTCTTTGCTTCTCTCTTAAACACTAATTTTGCATCTTCAGGAAGACTTTTCCATTTTTCTGTAATCGCAGTTCTTACCTGTAATCTCAAATGTTCATACTCAAATAAGATGTCATATTGTATGTCAACTAAACAATATGTTTAAGAAATTAAGTTAACCAAGTATAAATGGAGACATAGCAATGAAAAGAACAATATTTGCTTACATCTTTGCTAATTTTTTGGACATGCCCTCCAGATTTCATCAACTCAATTTCATTTTTACTGCAAACATAAAATTAATAAATTTCATGAATACAATTATAACAAATTGTTAATTAATATTAGCGTAGACATAATAAATTGGAGGTATCTTACGTGAAAAGAATATATGATCCAGCTGGACGTTTCAGATTGCTAGCATCTGTATCCTCAGCTGCACTATTTTGTATGGATCCCATCCTCCTCTACATCATTATAATGAAAGAACAACAATGTAATCAATTATACTGGAATGCAAGGAATAAATGGCTGCATAAAGGTATACAATACCACCCAACTATTATATTAGAAAACATATTTAGGCACAGTGGTGGAACCAGGAATATTTGATTGGGGGTCAAGACTAAACAAACTATCATATTGATTTGCAATGAGGACTTTACTAAAACGTATACACAGAATTAGAAGTAGAGCCAAAGAAAAGGAAAAGAAATCAAGCGTTAGAGATTAAAGTAGAATCATTGGAATTTAAAAATAATAATTCAAAAAATCAACTCAACAAGGCCTTAATATAATCATTTGAAATCAAATCAGGGCTCTAATTTTAAGTAGCAGGATTCATTTTATTTGAACCAAGATATTGAAGAAGTAAATGAAAAATAAGAAGAACAAATAGAACATGGAAAATTTCCTGGTAAATGCAAAGTAGAAAAGGAGATCCAAGGAATTTTTTCTTGTGGAGGTTTCACATCACATCAATTTTCCTAAGACTAGGATTAAATATTCAGTATTTCACATTCTTCTCTCAGCTTTCATTTGTTGCAAGCATTTACGATAAGTTTTGGGCTAAGTAATCGTGCAGAATATCTAGAAATAGAATTTGGGAATTATATTTACAAAATAGACCATTGCCCCCTTCCCTAACACACAAAAATTAGGGGGAAAATGGAGAGTATGGCAGTCAAGATTGTAAAAGAAAAAAGGAAGCAAAATTTTATCTGTAAAAATACTAAATTTGGTGGGATTGCGAGATCTGCCATTAGCATGAAGTTAGGAAAATATATAATGTAAGAAAGCTAATTGCAACCCAAGCATTAGTGTATTAGGCAAAGAGCAGATTTCAAATCAAACACGGAAGTCAGGGAATTGTAAAATTTCTACTAGGAGATTAATAAACTGTTAGTCCTTTGTTAATAAGTAAATTCTTTTTTAACTACTTTGAACCTTAATAGAAATTTAAGTGGCCAGAAACATCATCAAAGGGAAGCATGCACACAAGGAGGAGTATTCGTTTCTTGTGATATATGAAGACCAAGCTGAAAACATTGCACCGAGATCTGTGAACAATGAAATCACAATTGGAAACATGTGCATTGTGAACAATGAAATCACCACTAAGATTCAAAAAAAAAAAACTACAAACTGAGGAAATCACCACTAAGATTCAAAAAAAAAAAAAAAAAACTACAAACTGAGGGAAATAACAATTGGACCCACTAAGATTCAAAAAATATAAGAAACAAGGACAGATAATAGTTCCATTTTTTTAAATCTTAGAAGAATGGCAGGTTTAACCAGTAACAACTCCTAATCATTATTTTTGGTAGCAAAAAAATTAGAGGAAAATAAAAAATGGTCAACGGTCCAAAAAAATTTAAACAATTGTCACCCTCAATTTCTCTTTCTGTCTCCTCTTCAATTTTGAGTGTCAGATACCAAAAAACTAAATTCTGGATCTGGGTTTTGAATTTTGGACCTGATGAAACCTGAATTTGGGATATGGTGCTTGGTACTAGTCTCACTTTGTTTCACAGCCAAATCATCACAGTGTAGCCAAGGGTGTAACGTAGCTTTGGCTTCATACTTTGTATGGCAAACTGCCAACCTCACTGTCGTAGCTGATTTTTTACAAGTATCTGTCACTAATGTAATCCTTAGCTACTACAAAGACTCAAGCAGTAACACCTGGATTCGAACCTTTTCAAGAATAAATGTTCCATTCCCATGTGATTGTATCAGTGGTGAATTCTTGGGTCATGTTTCCCAATACACTACTAGGCCTGGTGACACATACGATGTGGTTGCAAAAACAAACTATGCAAATTTGACCACTCCAGAGTGGTTGCAGAAGTTCAATAGCTATGACCCCAACAAACCATTTCCAAATAACTCAACTTTGAATGTCACAGTTAATTGTTCATGTGGGAAATAGCACGGTTTAGGAGGATTACGGGTTGTTTATTACGTACCCGTTAAGGCCTTATGAGACTGTGGACTCACTTGCAATAGAGGGGAATCTTACTGCAAATTTGCTGCAGATGTATAACCCAGGTGTGAATTTTAAAGGGAGTGGCATAGTGTATATTCCGGGCAGAGGTGATTATTTTGTTATGCTTTTACTTTGTGATTTTTGTTGCAAAAAATTGAATTTTTGTTCATGTTAGCTTAATTGAAGTTTAAATGTGTTAAAAGTGTGAGAACTAAAAGGGAATTAGATATCTTCTTGTAGAGAAATTAGTAAAGACTTTAGTAGGACAACATGTTTTATTCATTGCTTATATGGACACCTTAAATTAGTGATTTCATGCTGTATTTTGAGCTTAGATCCTCAATGTTATCTGTGAATGTTGTTGAATGATGAGATAAGGATGGTTGCAATAAATAGAATGTCCATGTTTCATTTTAGGATGTGGAGGGTGGTTTTTGCCCAGGAATATGTAAAAAAGGAAAGGTGTGAGCTTGAGCATCCAGTTTGCTGCACTGACTTCTGTTATAGGTTTTTTTCTTTGGTTTGCTTTACTTTCTTGTCTTTTCATTAGCACAGACTAAAAAGGCAACAAGAGTTCATTCATATTTTTGGTAGGTAAATTTATCCAATTTGAAAGATCAGTATAGCCACCAAATAGAAAAGTTCATAGTGTGTGAGCTTCCTGAGCATGGGAGGGGTTAAGCAAAGAAAAGCCAAAGGGAGTTGAGACACAGGTAATTGGGTTAAGGCATAACTATCATTAACACATACGTTTGACCGGGCATAAAATCTGTTCCCTTTGTGACATATAAGCCTCCTGGAGAAAAAGGAACACAATCCAATGCCTCAGCACCGACCTCTAAGCAATGGGATTTTGGCCAATAGCGTCATAGATATTGAATGAGTTTGGCTAAAATGTTAAAATCCTAAAAAGTAGATTAATTCAAAAACCAGACTGGAACCAACATCAAGCATATACACACTCACTAAGACAAGAGAACTTTTGGAGGGTGATCCGACGCCACCACCTGCCTTTGTGTGTTTGTTTTGCAATTACAATATAGAAGATTTCAACTCTCAATCTTATTTATTGCAAAAAAATTACCTGCTTCCTGAGCACAAAGAAAAGCCAAACACACATTCATGTTTTAAAATCTGATCTTCATTTTCTAAGCCCAATTGCAATATCAGTAGATTAATTTGGAACTTTTTGCCGAGTTACAAGGCTTCCTTTCCTGAATTTTCTTTGAGTTAAAAGGAAGAGTTAAACTGACTTTAATTTTAACATCCTCTTGCAATGCAATTTTTACTCTTAATTTTGATCCAGTTAAGATTTTATGCACAAAACAAAGAGAGAAATTGCCGTACCATAGCAAGACCCAAGAAAGCATTTCAACGAACATGTTGTTGGCAACAGTAAAAATCCAAAACAATATACCATTGGGATTTTACATTGCTCAAAAGCAGGAGCAACATATAAGATGAAAACAAATTAAGCAAAGGAATTGACTTACTTGTCAGTGCTGGGGACAGAGAGAAAGGGCTGAGAACGTTGAAGACGAAGCAGATTGGCGTGGAGGGAGGGGCGACGATTGAGGTGGTCCAAGAGCGTGGTGATCGTCCCAGATGGAGGTGGTCGAGGTTGTGTTGAAGACGACGCAGATTGGCGTGGAGGGAGCGGCGACGACTGAGGTGGTCCAACCGCGTGGTGATCGTCCCAGATGGAGGTGGTCGAGGTTAGATATCAAAGATTGGATATGGGCAGTAATATTTCTTGCTCGAATCCATTTAAAATTTCAATCTTCAAAAAACAGAAGAAGCTCTGTCATCTCGGAAACACAAGACGCTAGGGGAGAGCTCAATGAGACGGAGCAAACTCATGTTGTTGCTGTACAATGAGATTACGGGGGAAACAGAAATACGTTTTCAATTAAAAGAGAAATAAGGATTAGCCGGTAACAGGTTTTAGTTTTAATAGGAATAAACGGTCAAGATTAAATCACTTAAAATGAATGGTTAATATTTTAAGTGGGTATGGTACCCACAAAAAAACTGTGGGTACTGTAGAATGACCCTATCTTTAAATCTTTGTTGATAATTTAAACATGAAAGCGTAGAGTTCAATGAGTATCGTTTAACATAAAATTTCTGTTAAACCTTAGGACAATCCAAAAATACAATTTGGTTTTCTAATATGATTATAAAAAGGCATGCATTGGAGGAGTGTTGCATATATCGAATTCTTAAACTGGGAATGTTGTTCATATTGCAGGATCCTAAGGCCCTTTTGTCATCAACAAAGAGGGATTCCACTACTTACAGTCCCAGGTGGAGAGAGATTTGAATGACCTGGGTCTGTTGCTAGGGGAACTAGAATAACTGAATTGTTGATGTTCTGGTTATGGACCTTAACAGTAAATTAGTTCCCAAAGTTCAATTTATATGTTTCACTTTATAAGTAAAGACCAAACTATACATGTTTTTTAGCGGTTACTCTTTGTCTTATTAATCAACACCAACATCTTGCTAGAAATTGCTAACATTGCTATTTTTTACAGCATATGGAGGTTATGAGAAGGATTGTCCTAAATCCATACATTGGCTTGATAATGAATTTAAATAACCATATGCACATTATAGAGTCCTTTATGATACAAAATTGTTTTTGAAGTGTAAAATGCTAAAATATGATTGTCTTTTTTTGGGTTCAGAAAGTAAAGTACAGGAGTTGTCTTCTGCTGCTATTGGATATTACAAGGTTGTAAAAGAGAACAGGAATTTATACGACATGGTCCAGGATTTGAAAGGTTGGTGTACTTTTGGGACACAAAAGTTGACTATATGTGTGCTATTTTTATTTGCTGTATTTGAAGGGACAATCTTATTTTCTGCACTAAGGTTAAATCAAATGATTTATTCCTGATTTTCAGGTAATGTTCGAGTTTACCATAGAATTAGACCGTCTTTCAGCAATGAAGCCAAAACTTTGATAGATTTCATTGGAGAGGATGGTTCACTCGTGATCTTACACCCATTAAAGCCCCAAAGATATGGAATGAAAGTTTTTCAGTTTAACCGGGTGTTTGGTCCAACTGCTACCCAAGGTAATGTTACATGAGATTCTTCTAACTTATTGCTCTTACATGCATACAATGTATGCATCTTTGCTTACTGTCAAACTGGGTCCGGAAAAACACATACCATGGTAAGATATATACATGATCAGATTTAGCTTCAGTATAATTAGCTTGTGTTTGGATCCTCTATTTAAAAGTGATTTCACGGATTTTTTTGCATATAATGCATTCTGCAAAAAATTTGAGTTGTGTGTTGATTACGCATATTAAGTTAATCTTTTCTCTTAACTAAGCATACATTAGAGATTTGGAGCTGTATTGGTGAAAACAGCTTGAGTCTTCCGGATGCTACTATGCATCCTGTTAAGTCATACTGAAAGCATGAAATTTGGATATACTGAGTTGTGGCTCACCTGCTCTTAGCTAATTGTAATATGCAGGCACCTCTCCTTAAGGCAGCATGCCTCAGGAAATGAACAAGTACGAGATCTTCTTGCAGAGGATTCACCAAGCACCAAATGTCCTTTCATATTGCCTTTCTATGTTTAAAAATAAACCTTGATAAGAGTATCAAAGAAGATGAAACTCTATTATCATGTGGTGTTTTGATTACGCACATTAAGTTAATCTTTTCTCTTAACTAAGCATACATTAGAGATTTGGAGCTGTATTGGTGACAACAGCTTGAGTCTTCCCGATGCTACTATGCATCCTGTTAAGTCCACATCTAATGTTCTGAGCCTAATGAAACTTGGTGTGGTGAATCATGTTGTTAGTTTGATGGCGGGCAATCTAGGATGGTTATGTGTTTAGGAGAAATATTAAGATGTGACTTGTGAGTGAAGTCGAACAACGATTCAAGGTGCACAAGCAACCTTCTGCAAGAGAACTAGTCTCCAAGAAATAGCACTAGGCTAATACTCATTTATCAAAATTATCAACTAGCTGATTACAATGCAAGCTGTGCTTTAAATAGCATAGCTTGATACAAGCTGATTGGTTAACAAATGCTAACCTATGATTGGCTATTACTAATGGCAGCTCATTGGCCAGCCTCTAACTATATTTACAAGGCTGCTGTAATGCCCCTGCATCAGACTACCTTTCTTAGAAGCAAACTTGTCCTCAAGTTTGGTACCAAATCGGCACTTCAAGGGATTATTCTTTGATCCGAAATCCATATTCTTCATCTTGACCGTGGGTTTGGAGCTTGTGTATAATAATTCAATCTTCTATTGTGGATTTTGTTCCATCTCTTTAAACTTGTGTATAATTCTCTTGTACCTCTCTTAAGTTTTGTTATGTTTACCATCGTGAACATAATATAACTTTTTTTTTTAATAAATTATTGTTACTTATAAAAAAGAAAATTCAATCTTCAAATACAATTACAACTGAGTGTGTTCAGTTGAAGAATGTAAAGTTGTTGGGAGATGCTCTAGATATAAGTATCTATATGTGCCTCATTGCCACCCTCTTTTCTTTACAAATTGAAAGGGATATGTAGATTTATGAGGAAAGTGGTAACGGTTCAGGATTGAATAATATCTTCACCTTGGCCTGATCACAACAAATGTTCTCACAAGTTGATTTTTTGTGTGCTTTTTTTTCTTTCTAATCATTTCAAGGAAGAAAGGTGTTGGAAAGAGTGGAAACTGCCTCTCCATTACAAGGGTAGCACCTTCGACAGGATTATTCCTAGCTTCATGATCCAGGGAGGTGATGTTACACTTGGTGATGGAAGAGGTGGAGAATTAGTCTATGGAGAGAAATTTGCTGATGAGAACATCAAGATATGATGCATACTGTACACCAGGTGGCAGATTTCAATGCTGAGGTACTTGATATAAGTTCAGCCATTGTGAATGAATTGGGAGAGACTGCTCTGTTTACCGCGGCCGAGAAGGGACATTTTGATGTGGTTAAGGAGCTGTTGCAGTATACCACTAAGGAGGGCATTTCGATGAAGAATTGGTCTAGGTTTGATCTGTTGCACATTGCTGCAAGTCAGGGTCATCAAGGTAATCCTTTTTGAATTTGATTTTGAGGTGTTATTTTATTACTGTGTATAAGGCTGTTGAGGATTTGGTGACTACATTTGAATGTTTATTGTTGGTACAATAGAAGATCACATGAATTTTGTGGGAAACTTGACCAGTCCCACAAATGCACTTTTAGTCTTTGGTTGATTGATTTTGCCAAAGATGGGTTGAAAACTGTGATTGTCAAAGAATACTTTGAAGTGTACAATTTTTTTTTTTTTAAATTCAATGTAGGGGACTAGTGGCAAATTCGGTTAAGCTATGAATCAAGTGATGTGATACTTAAAAATGATGACCACGGGTCCACAACATATCTTTCATTTGTAAGTTTTTTTTTTTTTTTTTGATAACATGTAGATACGCGCAGACTAATGAATGAGAGGAGCAATTTGTGACTTTTCATACCCACAAGAGGCTATTTTGTAACAGAATATGTATATATTATAGAAATTGAAGGATACTACTGAGACATTCTAAGAAAAGGAAAAGAGCAATAAATAATGAGCTTTTAGAAGCCACAAGCTCTAGCTCAAATGAACACTTCCTTCTCCTATAAGAATGGGTGGAGGGTGAGATTGTGGTTTCAAAATCCATTGAATGTAACTTACCATTTAAAAAAAAAAATTTGGAAGGAGATCAAAGCTCATTCTATTCAAGAACATTATCTAATTCTATGTTGAATTTCACTTCTGCTCAAAGCATTTGTTAAAATTAAATCCTCTAATTGCTTGCCTTTGTTGTTCTGTTTTCAATATGTGCACTGTAAATACATAATAGTTTTGGGCCATCCTCAATTGACTCTCTATGCAGCCATTGTCCAGGTGCTATTAGACATTTAGACCATGACCCAGGGCTAAGCAAAACAGTTTGCCAATCAAATACAACCCCTCTTATATCTGCTCTCCATATGGCTGTAAAAGGAGTTAGCTATGATGTGGTGAAGTTGCTTCTTGAGGCAGATGCAGCTATTGTCATGCTCCCTGACAAATTTGGCAATACGGCGTTACATGTAGCCACCAGGATTCCTTAATTTTGATGCTTTTCAGCCTTATGATAAGGGTTGCAGATTGGTGAGGTGGCCTAATTCCTTCTTGCTCTTCCCTGAAAATTACTCTTCAATCTTATTTGAGTCTAGTTTGAGCAAAGCTTGGTCAAAGTATTGAGATATTAAGTTTGTATATGCTTCCTCAGTCTCATGCTCAGCTGGACCTGTAATGCAGTGATACTTTTGCATGAGATATTACTTTAACTAGTTGCAAACCCATGCAATACGCGTAAAAATTTGACATGATATTTTTTTTATTTGAAGTACTTATCAAAAAAAAAAAATATTTGAAGTTTCTTAAGTTCAAAAATGAATAAATAAGTAGTCGAGTATAATAAAGAGGTGGTTTTTTTTTTTGACAAGAGTATAATAAAGAGGTGGTTGTTTTACATGTATATGCAGTGTCCTCACAGTACATGTGCATGGCAAAGATGTATCAGGAAGCAATCTGCATAGTTGCCTGCATCTGGTAGACCTTGCAGGAAGTGAACGAGTGGATAAATCTGAAGTTACAGGAGACAGGCTCAGGGAGGCACAGTATATTAATAAGTCTCTTTCTTGTTTAGGAGATGTTATTACAGCCTTGGCTCAGAAGAACTCTCACATTCCTTACTGAAACAGCAAACTCACACTTCTCTTGCAAGACTCCTTAGGTCTGCAATGTGCCTCTTTCTAAACCATTAGCTTTTGTTGCTCTCAAAAGAATTAGACTCTTTGTCTAAATAGAAAATCATATGATCTATGTACTAACAATATCTTCTACTTGGAAATTTGTATATAAGGTGGACATGCTAAAACATTAATGTTTGCTCACGTGAGTCCGGAAGAAGATTCATTTGGTGAAACAGTCAGTACTCTGAAGTTTGCTCAGAGGGTTTCAACTGTTGAACTTGGTGCTGCTCGTCCGAACAAGGAGAGCAGTGAGGTTATGCAACTCAAAGAACAGGTAATCAAATTCACTTAAATTGCTATTTCTGGTGTGCTTTGTAAGTTTCCTTTTTATCTCCTATCTTCCAGCTTTGGGCCGATTTCTCCTCTGTCATTCATCTCACAAGTCGATTGGCTGTCTGGATTTCTTCTGCAAATTTGCTTTATTTAGGGCCATCCTGCAGATATGGGGCTTTAATAGAATATTGTGGTTTATTGTGATCTCATGGGCTTGTATTTTCTTTAAATCTTGCAGATTGAGAGCCTTAAAAAGGCCTTGACAAAAAAGGAAGCACAGAGTATGCAGTTCCAGTTCAGCAAAATAAAGGAGCCAAGATCTCCATGTGAGAAACCAAAAGCAGTGCCTGAGAGAACTCCTCCACGTTCTCGAAGATTGAGCATTGAAAATTGTAGCGCCACAAAGACTGAGAAAATAATGAATACTGAAATAGGAAGGGAACCTCTTCTATACCAACCCGTTCAAGAAGATTGAGTTTGGAATGTCCAAGATATGCTAAGAAGGATAATTTGCAGATAAAATTATCAGATGATGCAAGCAAACCTCAACCATTTGATGCAGTGTCAATCCAAAAGAATGGTCATATTCAAGATGCAGAAGCAGTCACAAGGCCTTACGGGCATTTCAGCAATGGTGGTTCCATCATGATGGGGGCCTCTTATGCCAAGGCTCCTCGAAGTCCTACTAGTACTACCTATCAGAAGCGAGTTATTAGAACAGATGTTAGAACACAAATTCCTACTCTTCAGCTACCAAATACACCCGAACCACCAAATCCAATACTTGCCAAAAATGAGGTTCAGATTATGATGCAAAGTGAGGTCACTGTTTCTACAGATTTCCAGACACCCAACTTGATTGGTAGCACAAATGGTAAGGGATCTCAAATAAGGAGATCACTGCAGACCATTGGAAAATTTATTAACGGCTCTGAGAAGAGGTGAGACTAGTTTGTATAGGAAAACTTAGTTTTTTTTTCTAATAATAGTGAGGAACTCTGGCTGGCACTGTATATCTGATGCTTCCTATACTTCATTTGATGGTTTTGTATAGATTTTGTTTGTAATATAGAAATGAATATTCTGTTTAATGGTTTCCCATTTCAACATTTCAATGTAATATTGCAGGAACCAACAGAATCTGATTGAACCACAGACACCCATCAAAGGTGCTACTAATATCATTTGTCCCAAGTCACCAGTGACTGCTAATGCTAGGACTCAGAGGAGGCAATCACTAACCGGCATTCAAGCATCAGGATCTGACAAGTCCCGAAGATCTTCTCTTGGAGGGAAGTCAAATGATTCTAGTAAGTAAACCAACCCAACTGTCACTGCCTAAGATTAATATTGTTTACACTATCCTTAAATCATATTATAAGTTAAATCTTATTTATCTGCTTATGATCTGAGATTAACATTGTTTTCTTTTGTGTAGACACAAAAGACAATAGGAATGCTAAGACACCTCCTCCAGTACACCCATCAACGAAGATGACTAATAAGTGGTGGCTATAGATCATATGATGCTTGGTGAAGATGACTGCAGTGGTGCTTTGACTCGAAGCTTACTGACATTGCTGACATTTGAGTTACAACACACTCCAACAATTTCGTAGAAGAGACTTTTGCTGTCTGATTGAGTGATCTAACGCGACGAACATTCTGCTCCTGCAGAAAGTGAATAGAATGTCAGATGGGGTGATGAACTGTCTTCTTGATTCTAAAGCCCAATTTTGACTGCAAAATATGTCTTTGCTTCTTGTTAACCAATTCTTCATCACTTCATGTAAAAATACAATCGCTGTATTTTTTTTTTGGTAATAAAAAGGGTTCATTTTCCAAGTTTAGGTCATTTGTGGTATGTTACTCAAGTTTCATTATATGTTTTGTTAAATAAATTTTTGTTTTACAACAAAGTTATATGTGACATTTACAACCAGTTCTTTGTCCACTATCAAAAATCTGCTTTTGATAACTTTGGGTGTTCGGGCTAGCGTTCCGTAGATACGCACCTCAACTAATCTTAGGGGGACATGCAACACCCCACTAGCACATGGGACCCACCACCACGTGTTCAAACCAAACATAGGTATTTTAAGTTGAAACAAACCAAACGATGAAATATAGATCGGTTTTGCTCGTCGCACCCTACCTCAAAACACTCGCCTCTCACAATCGTCCTTACTCTTTCTTTCTCATGAATGTTGATTTTATCGAAACCATCTCATTAGGAATGACAAAATAAATTCAACTCATCCTACCCAGACAATAATCGATGCCATCCAAAATATATATATATATATATTCCTTGTCTCTGTCACATAGGACAATAATCACCAAGCAATTAACAATAAAACTACTTTAAATAGTATCTTATCAAGTAGATACTAAAGGCAAAATTGGAGTCTATAATTTGCATTTTCAAAGAGAGCCTGCCATTATGTCTCTAGGAGCACAAATTGTTCGGTCACTGTGTTTTAAAAAACTATATAAAACAACTACAAGTTTTTTTTAATAAGAAGACCAAAATTAAACAAATAAGCAAATTATTCAATAGTATTGGAAATGTAATATCTAAGAGAAACTTAAAAATGGATTATAACAGTTATATTTTAACTTCATTCACAAAAGTGTTATAAGGAACATTTTCCCCATATACGTTCAAACTTGCAATTCAAACCACCTACAAATCAAAAATAGATCCTTAAAACTATTCCTTGCTTTGTGAGTCCTGCCCAATCCAAACCACCTACACAAAAGTATAAATCTGTTACAAATTCGTTGGCATGCTACAATGTGTATCGCCTCAGTCAGTGCAAGCTGTAATTGCTCTGTTGAGAACAATTATTCCTTGCTTTGTGAGTCCTGCCCAATCCAAGAAAGAAGTCAATTTAATATCTTTTGACCATCAACAACCATGTTAGTAAAATTGTTGACAACTTTTAGAATAATTAGAAGTACTGATTTAACAATCCAAATTAGATGCCCACTAACACTTAATTCAACTTATGTCCATTTAGGCAGTAGCAAATTACCATCAAACTACAAATAACAAAGAGTAGATTTCATAGAATTCTGCTAAGGGCCATTTTTAAATAGTTCAATTACCAATCAATAGTCATACTATAAACAACCCTTTATTTATTTTTATCTTGTAAACAACCCTTTATTTAGTAAAATGATGCAAACAATTAAGAGAATAAGAATTGTATAACGAAAAGTAGGGGAGGAGAATGGAAATAGAATTATTCTGTGATATTTGCCATTTATTTATCATCTTAGAACTTATTGGGTAACATTGGGCTCCATAAAAAATAGATATCAATTAGCTTCCAAATGATGATGCTATTGACAAATTCAAATATCTTTGGTAAGAGAGTAAACTTCAAATACCTTTTTAGAGATAGAGACACATGTAGACCATGTGATCCACCATTTAATTGGCCGATCTAGCACCTTGTAAATGAGAGTTTCATCTTCAAGGTCAATGGTTAAACAAGCTACAAATCTTTTTTATTTTTTTATTTTTTTTATGTCACTCATAGTGAAGATAAAAATCCTAATCTAATAACATATACACACACTTTTGTATAGGGGGATCGAACACACATCCTCATAAAGGGAAAAGGGGTACACCACGGGGCTGAATGATTGATTGATAGATCTAAGTGCTTGTTTGCTTCCGTTTTTTCCTACTCAAAAATCACATTTTCAAATGAAAATGTGATTTTTGTCCATTTGTCAGTGTAATTATAAAAAGAGATCATAAAAATCGAGTGCAAGAATACCTCATATATTTCACTATGCTAAAGATATGACAGAGAGATGTAATGTGACCCGTATAACAAAAGTTGCAATTACAAGGATTCCCTAATAGGTGGTGAAAACAAAAACAGCCTTCCAACTACTCATGAAGAAGCTAATAAAGTAATAATTAAGGATATTTTGATAATTTAGTTGAGTCTAAAATTTTCTAGAAGATCGTAAATATCTTAGTTTTATTTTATTAGAGTCCAAATTAGTATTTTATTAGGTTTTTAGTTCACCCGTCAAACTAAGAGTCCTAATACTACTAGTACAAGAAAGAGTCCTTATATATATTTGTTCTCAATGTACTCAAAGAAGAAATGAATTTGATTAATAAATATAGAGGTTTTTGAGCATTGAAGTATGTTGGCCTTTGTGTGTTCTTTTCTCCAATTCTCTTCTCCCATTCATGAATACTATGCATACAACCCATGAGCACCATAAAGTCCCATATTTTTCTTCTTCCTTACAACCCCAAATCAAGCCCTTTCTTTTACCTATCAAAACCCTAAAACCCCACATATTTTCTTCTACCAAATAGTCATCAAATAACTCCTCAAACCACCTTTTATATTCCTATCACAATTCACAACCCCATAACTATTTTCTCAACTATTCTAAACCCTTACCACAAAATCTCCTAACCCTAATACCCACCACAAGCTACATCACTCATACTTCATGGATTAGAATTGGGATACTCAAAAATGCATTCAAAAGTTAAGTTGGAATGATAATTTGCACAGAGATGATATAATAAGGCGTAAATTATTTCTAGTACATCCAAAAGAGTGTCTTCAACTAGCAAAAGAGAAGAATCGGTTCTATCTATCTTTATGTCCTTAATGCAACGAATTTTTTATATGGTATGTAGATACAGGAAAAGAAAACAATGAAGAAAAGAACAAGAGGGTGTGAAAAATATACCCAGCCAGGAGAAAAGCAGCCTTCGATGAAACCCATAGTTGAGACGGGGCTATCAACTACATAATGAGCAGAATGAAGGAATTTTGCCCGGAAAAGTCTAGTGGAATCTTCTTTGTATGTCTCCTTGAGGGCCTGAAAAATTACAATGCTAAAAAAACGTCTTTTGTCATCTAGTATAGCTTGATTATTGCCATCCAGATCCACAGATATGCCAGACCTTACATAACAAAACTGCCTATTCCCCAAGTGAAGCATGCTATATGAGCAATGTGACTGCAGAGGAACATTAAAAATAGCATCCATACCCATCTCCCCGGAGACTAGATGAATGCGGTGATATTTCAACCATCCTGCATCTGCATATTGAACCTCCTCTTTTTCTTCCCCCTCTTCCTCCTCTTCCTCATAATACTGTCCCTCTTCCTCTTCCACTTCCACTTCCTCCTCCTTTGCTAATGGGGCTAGCGCAGCTATCGTGTTGTTATCACAGCCATAAAGGGTATCCTCTACAAAGTCAGTACTAGGATAGAAATTATCAAGTTGGAAAGGGAGGCCTGGACATTTTGTCCATTGATTTGCATGGAGATCGAAACAGTACAAGCATGCTCTTCCCCGCTGCACTGCTACAAGGAGAACCTTACTTCCCACAACAGCATGCCTTATCCATGAAGTAAGGTTCGTTGCTGGGGGATTTGGTAAGATGTTCCACTTATCAATTACAGGATCATAGACCTCAAAGTAATGAAAGATTTCGTGATCTAAGCCAATCCATGGGCGGCTTCCAACCACGTAAATCTTTTCATCGGCAACGAAGGCATGGGGACGAGGCTTTCCACTATTCATCGGTGTCCCGTGTACCAGCAACTCATCTAACGATTTATCCGCAGTATTGTGGGTGTTGAGGTCGAAAATATAGACGTCTCGCGGGTAACAATCACGTTCTTTTTCTTTCTTAAGCTTGTTCTTCACATGTTTATCCATGAATGGGTCATTGATATTGAATTCGCCACCAAAAAGATACAATTTGGAACCCAATTGAACACAAGACATCAAATTAGGAAATTCACCGGTTTGAAGTTGGAGGATAGGGAAGAGTGGGGTTGGTTTCTTTATTTGAGCATCTTGGGCGGCTTTGTTTTGGGGAGGAGGGAGAGGATTTGGTACCTCAATCTCAAAAAAGGAATACATCACTGTACTACTTCCGTGCCAGAAGAATAACAACAGTTTGTTCGCCTTTGCTGCTGATGGTGACGCCCGTGACTCGGCTTCCGATTGGTGAAATAAATCATAACTCCTTGATTGATCTGATAAATAATAACCCATTGATCTGACTCGGCTTCCGACATTTCTATGAACAATATGTCTACCCGGTATCAGATGACTACTTTGAAGTAAAATACCCTCCAAACCTCTTCTCTCCATACCTCTTCTTGAGCCTCAATGCTTCCTCAATCATAAAAAATCAAAACCCTAAGGCAAAAAGCCGAGAGAAAGACTGACCAGGGATCTTGACGAAATTAGCGTGAAAGATGGTGAGGGAGAGGGATTGAGATTCCTAGGGCTGCAATCCCGCTGAGATCAAAAGTTTTAAACCTTCGTGAACCAGCGTCCAATCTGGTCACAATATCTGGTATGTTACTCAAGTTTCATTATATGTTTTGTTAAATAAATTTTTGTTTTACAAAAGTTATATGTGACATTTACAACCAGTTCTTTGTCTACTATCAACAATCTAAGAGTGTTTGAATGAGTTTAAATTTATTTATTTATTATTCTAAGGATGTAAGAGATAGTTATTTATTTGGCTCATTTTGTTTTGACATGAGTGGTATACTTAGAATATAAAAAACTAGGCATTTGGCCTAGTGGTGCAAGGGAATTCATTTGGCAGAGGTTCGAATCCCCTCTGCCCTCCCCAAATAGTGTGTGCGTGTGTGTAGTGTAGATTTCTATCTCAAGATTAACTGTAAAATTTTACATAAGAGTTTAAAGTGGTATTTTAAGTTGAAACAAACCAAATATAGGTAATTTAAGTTGAAACAAACCAAATGATGAAATGTAGATCGATTTTGCCCGTTGCACCCTACCTTAAAACACTCGCCTCTCCCTCCCCTTGCACTCCCACAATCATTCTTACTCTTTCTTTCTCATGAATGTTGATTTTATCGAAGCCATCCCATTAGGAATGACAAAATAAATTTTTTTTTTTTTGCTAAACAATGACAAAATAAATTCAACTCATCCTACCCTGACAATAATTGATATGGCAAAAATACACTTTTAGTTTTTATATTTTAGGGGTGTTTTCATTTTAGTCTTTATGATTTATAATGTTTCATTTTAATCCTTGATGTTTTGGACCTGTTATATTTGATGAGAATGTTTCAAAAAAATAAAGAAATAAGGAGTAAGGAGTCAAATGAACTATCCAAAAATCAAAGATTAAAATAAAACATTAAAAAATATAGGGACCAAAATGCAAACACCGTAAAATATAACCAATATATATATATATATATTCTTTGTCCCTGTCAGATAGGACTATGTGGGACCCACACACTTTATGAGTTAATTATTGCTAATCTGGTAAGTGATGTTTGGACTTTGAAGTGCAAATCTTTCTGGTGACCAGTTTCGGCAATCTTCTGTTCTGTCATTGACTCATAATTATTGTTCTGTCCACAGTCCTCTCTCTCTCAATGAACTCTCTCTTTCACCACGACACAGTCACGCAGATCAGCTCTGCCGAGACCTGGGAAGGGTGTTTCAGAAAAATGGTATGAAATTCTAAACTTTTTCATTTCAAATTGATGGAAAGTATTCAAACATCCAAACCCATTTTTATTTTCCCTCGTTTTCTCAGAAAATTTCGCATGACCCACATATTTTTTTCTCGGAAAATCACTCTCGTTTTCTCTTTAATTGCGTAAGTAAAGGTAGGTGTGTGTAGTTTGTGGATAAAAATTAGGAATTTTGGGGTTTGGATATGTGGGTTTTAGTTTGGATTGAGAGACTGGGTTTGTTTGGATGCAATCTGGACAATTTTATTGTTTTGGGTTTTTTGTATTTTTGGACTAAACAATCTGATAGTATCAGTATAGCAAGAAATTCTTTCTTTTCCTTAAAAAATTCATTCATTTCTTGTAGTTGATTCTTCTCAACTGAAATTGTTGAGAAGAATACACATGGTGACTGGTTATCTTAATACAGGAATTTGTTTAGTTGCTTGCTTAATGTAGTAATGGAATTTGTTATTACTTGCTTGTTAAATGTATCTACTATAAAATTGTGTTGATTCTTTGATTTGATTTCATAATTCCAACTAATATTAATTCAATCACTGTTTTGAATTGGGTGTAGTGGAGTACCAATGTTTAGATGCAACAGGGAAGAATATGACCTTTGAAAAAAAAAATTAAATTGGAAAATATTACTGTTGAAAGAAATAATTTAAATGAAATACAGTTTAGGATAGAGTGTCAGATGCAGGGTGTTTTGAAAAGTGATTAGCCAAAATACAAAAAAGTAGGTTCTTATTCTATAATATGCCTATAACTTTAGCTATATCGATGTGAGTGCTCTAATAGCCGGCCCTGGCTGGAGACAACAAAAAGAACAGTACTTAGATCTTTCTTTCCTGCGTTTTACTCTGTTTCACAGTCGGAGAGTTTCCCAGAAATGTCGGTGACGATGGGATCCAGTCCAGTCCAGCCTCAACAGAGCTAAGAGAGGAATCAGACACCGCAGCAGCTGGTAATTTTCTTTACCAGAGCATATTTTGTAATTTTCCGTACAATTGTAAATGTATATTCCTGTTTTATGGAAATATTTCTTTAGTATTGTTAAGTAAGAATCTTGCTTTGTTGGTAATGGCAATTTTACTTGAATAGACTAAAGAGTAATGGGCATATCATTTCTTTTAACCAAAAAACAGGATTATAAACGTTTATTGAAAAATTATCGTAGTTAGAAGCACTGTGGTCATGGTGATGATACTCTTTTATCTTTATAGGCCATAATCTTTTAGTTGTCTGTTTGGATGCAGTTTTTTGCTAAAAGCTTATTTGCTGAAAGTTGGTTAAAATATAATTGTAGCTATAAAAAGTGAGGCTTTGAAATGCTTTACATAAACAAATAAACTAAAAAGTTAAAAGATAAAGTTTTTGGCAAGCTTACATAGGTCAAATTGAGATGGGTCTATTTGGAAAGACGTTCCTAAAATTGTAGGTATGATTGCGCATATCTAATTGGAAAACACTTGTATATCCTTTCAAGCATTATATGATTATTGACTTACACACCCTTCACATTTATTTGCAGAAAAACTTTCAAGTGCTATACACAAGTGAGCCAGTGACCTTGGCCACTTTGGTTTTTTTCTTTTTTTTTCAATGATAGCTCCTGTTGTTATTTTTATAGTTTATGTTCAGATATTCCAACTCTTACACTAGTTGATTAAGCAGGAAATGTGTTATGTTGTATTATACTTTTTGGGGTTCATCATCACCAATGTATTAAAACTAGGCATAATTCAATCTTCAATTTTGGATTTTGTTCCATCTCTTTACACTTCTGTATAATTCTCTTGTACCTCTCTTAAGTTATGTTAAGTTTACCATCGTGAATATAATATAACCTTTTTTTAATAAATTATCATTACTTATATATAAAAAAATCAATCTTCAAATACAGTTACAACTGAGTGTGTGCAGTTGAAGAATGTAAAGTATTTGGGAGATGCTCTAGATAAAAGTATCTATATGCGCCCCTCTACCACCCCTTTTTACTCTTTACAAATTGAAAAAGGATCTGTAGATTTGTGAGGAAAGTGGTAAGGGTTCAGGATTGAGTAATATCTTCACCCCGGCCTGATCACAACAAATGTTCTCAGAAGTTGATTTTTTGTGTGCTTATTTTTCTTTTTAATCATTTCAGGGAAGAAAAGTGTTGGAATGAGTGGAAAGCCTCTCCATTACAAGGGTAGCACCTTCCACAGGATTATTCATAGCTTCATGATCCAGGGGGGTGATCTTACACTTGGTGATGGAAGAGGTGGAGAATCAGTCAACGGAGAGAATTTTTCTGACGAAAACATCAAGATATAGCGCATACTGGACCAGGTAAGACACTAAGACTAGTGTTCTTCATTCCTCTCAACCCCTAATTTAATTAATACTGGTACTAATATTGTTCTGTTTTTTATTGTGTACAGGGCTTTTGTCAATGGCAAATGCTTGCTTTGACACAAACAGTTCACAGATGTCATTTCCTAGAAAATGTAGCTAAAGGACCACATTTATTTATTTATTTATTTTTGTGCTTGTTTGTTATTGATTCTTTTCATTGTCATTGCAGCATGGTTGGTTAATTAGGGCTGGTTGTTGTTTTGTTCAAGATTATTGAGAGGTTGCCCTTTCTTTTATGTTAGTAATGATAACCTTTGCTTTTACTTTATTTGCTAAAAGATAAGTTACATATTACATGCTTCATTTAGTCATTTTACCCAAAATTTATTTCCATTTTGGCTTTCATTGCAGTTTTACGCTCCCAATAGCAGAAAAGTGAGTACAAATGAAGATATCTCCGAATTTGTAAGTGATCCAAGTCCAATTATTGATTTATTGCTAAGCAGAAGCTCTTCTTACTTTTTAATTGAAATGAATGCTAGACATAGAAATTTTATTACATTGTAATACTTGTTAGTACTATAATTATCAGTAGCAGTGTTTCCATTTTAAATTTCTCCTAGAGAATAACGTACTAAGTAGTGTTACTGGATTCAATGAAAAGCTAAGCTTTTACTTACTGTATGTTGTCGTTCTACTTCATTTAATCATATTTGCAATTGTGGTTTTGTATCCATCTTTTATTAGTCTAAGGTTTTTATTTTTTATTTTTTTTTATCTTGTGTAAATTTCTTATGATTTTCTACTTCATTCTAAAGTTTTGGCATTTTTGTAAGTCTACCAATAGTCTAACAGTCATTTGAGGAAATTTTAATAACCAAAACATGTTTGATTTAATCGGAATGTAAGCTAATATGTGTTTCTAGGGATTGCTTGGTAGTAAATTTAGTAGAAAATTATATTATTGTTTGTTTCAACCAAGACTTTATGTTCTAGATGAATTCATTTGTCTGAGAATTATATTGCTATAAAATATGGTCTAAGTTTTTAGTTCTATTCGGCGTTGATATCATTTTGCATTTCTTTCCTAGCCTTATCATATTTAAAATTTGTGAGATCAGGATCAGTGTTTATATTTCTGCCAACTCAATATATTTATCCTAACAATGAGATTAATTGTTGCCTTATAGGAAGAGAGTGTGTATAATTATTGGTATACACAATGGTGTAGCCAGAAAATTCATTTAGTGGGATCATTCAAACAACAATTCTGAACTGAAAATTCTAATTACTTTCCCTAATCACAAAGAATATACAAATGAATAAATTATATATCCAAAAAATAGTAAAAATGAACATCTTACTTGAAGACAATTGAGGTCTAATGACTAATGAGTGCCAAAGTCGTAGACTCGCACTAAGAGAAGTAACAAAGAGGAGAGAAATAGAGTTGAAACTTGAGAGTGAGAAAGAGACAATACTTGAGAAATAGAGTGTGCTGGAAGTGTAAAATAAAAAACATATAACATATGGGATCATCACGTGACTTTACTAATATTGACTCCATCTTTAGTTATTTTCTAGTGGGGTCAACTTCTAAAACCCCAAAATTTATGATATATATACCTATATAATTTTTTTGCTTTTTAATTTGAGTGGGATCAATTGACCCCACTCAACTACACCTAGCCCCCCACCCATGGGTGCATCGTAAACTAATATATATAAGCTAGAAAAAAAAGAGCACATGACAAAGGAAAATATCTGTTCGAGAAGATTTCATATGCAATGAAGGCAAGATAATTGAAATGCCAAAGTTGCTGTATTTAATTTTTGGTGGAGTCAATCATTTTGCAGTCATTTTTACATTTTCTTTTTGGCCTTGTATAACATATTGGTATTTTTATTTTTTTTTTTCAGGTTTTGTCTTTAGATTGGTTGGAATTTTTTTGCCATGTTGTCTAAAAGTTTGTATTCTGTTTTGTGTATAGCCTTGTAACTTATTGCATAGTTGCATCTACTTATCTGGCAAGTATACACGATTGTTAATCAAGTAATTTGCTTTGCATTTTCTTTTGCTATTTCGCTTCATCCTTTAGTCCCTTAGTTTAATTGTGTAAACTAAATATATTGTTAGTTTTTTTGCTTATAACCTGTATATTTTCATTTAATACTTTTCTCTCATTTGCTTATTCTTCATGATTTTGTTTAAATTACATATTATTGTTACTAGAGAATTGCATTGACAAATTTATTTGAAGCATTCTCTTCTTTTCTCTATGTTCAAAGCAATTCCATGCACACAATGTTAAGTCTTTAAGGAGTTTTTTTTAAAGGTAAATGTTGCTGAATAGATGACAAACACACACATCATAGCGCATGCAAAAAAGTAAATTTTTAATAGCAACAATGTTATAGACATGATAAATTATACAATTTATTGAGATGACAAATTATGTTTAGTTATGAGATTATCACTAATATCATTTTTATTGTATATCAATTATAATATTTTTAACGGAGACATCTAAAGTTTAAATCCTCTTATCCTCAATAATTAGGGGTGGCAAAAAAAACCCAAACCCATTAGCCTACCCAAACCCACCCACTAATTGTCCACCCAAACCCACTTATTTAATAAATGGGCAAATGGGTGCTAGCCCAATTAGACCCAATTAAGTTGAGTTTAATTGGACTTTAATTGGGTTGCTTATTGGGCATCAACAAAAAGCCCAAACCCAAAAAAATAATAATAATAATAAAAAAAGCCCAAACACGAAAAAAAATAAAAAAAAAAAAAAAAAAAAAAAGAAAAAGGAAAAATAAACAAAAAGCCCAAACCTAAAAAAAAAAAAAAAAAAAAAAAAAAAAAAAAAAAAGATTCTAAGAGGTTTTGGTCATTTTGGAGGTTCCAAGGGTATTTCAGTAATTTTTTAAGTTTTAATTGTTTTTTCATCATTTTATAGGCTTTAAGGGTATTTTGGTAAATATCTACTTTATTAAATGGGTTTAAATGGGTGGGTTGGGTTTTAGCTTAGATAATTGGGTT
>OU015761.1:68496993-68612812 GCA_907173295.1 Fagus sylvatica | reverse complement strand
AAAAGAAAAAAAGATACGCATAACTCCAACTACTGAATCATGGGATCGACTTGTGTTCGAACACGTGTTAACGGCTAACTGTATCCAGTACTACAAAGTACAAACGAAATCTAACATTAAATATTTGTTGACTATTAAAGGACTGTGATATTTCCAAAACTAATTAGTGTTATTTCCACAGCAACAACAGTGAGAAAGTGATAATCATATTTAAATATCATTTCCCTTATTAAATAAAAGGACAAACGAGTGTTCAACTTTCTCCAACTGGTTTTGCTGTTCAGTCTTGACTATTGAATAGCTGCTCAAAAGTTACACAAACTTAATGAATAGAAAAGTTACACAAACTTTATGAAAAGAATATTTTGTAGAATATTGCTGATTGAAATTTGCATTTATGACAAGATCATCATTATTTATCATCCAGGTTTGGTGATGGAAGTAGGGAAGGCAAGATCTTATTGACAATCTAGAGATAAATAAAAGAAGATCTGCCCAAAATTACATAATCCATATATTATTCATCAGGGCTAGGGTGTTGGAGGCGCCCCATTAGGCATAGCGTTGTGACTCCTTTTTGGGGTCTTCGGATTGGGAGCAGAGGGAGCAATAGGACCCTTAAGTAGCTGTCTTCTTAGCGAAGGAGAGACGTTAAAGTGACCACTGGTGATGGCCCTTTTGTTGACCTTCGATGGAGGGGTGTTGCCGGAGGTGATTGGAGGATAGAGCACTAAGAAGTGGTTTTTCTTCATCATATTTTGTTCTTCTCCATAGAGAGTTCTGCTAGACTCATATGAAGGGAGGGTGATTATCAGAAAAAGTATCACAGTGGCTGAGAGTGGGAGAGGCATTTTTAGAGAAAGAGATGGTAGCATATAGAAGGAAAGAGTTATGAAAGTTTATGAGGATGGGTCTAGATACATATACTTGCTTATATACTATAAAGTAAGGGCTAGTAGTTCTTACTTGGGGAGCAAGAAAAGAGAGAGAGAGAGAGAGAAAGGTTGATTGGTAGTTGAATAGAGACAATATTGGAATCAATTTACTTAGATACATGATGCGATTGTAATCAATAGGGGAATGAAGATCCCATGCAATACAAAAAGTATTACATGGGTGCAATATCCTCTTTTCTGCTTTTTTTTTTTTTTGTAGTTTTTACTATTTTGTCCTTTCTGATTTTTTTGTTTTTTCTATTTAAAGGTTGAGATTAAAAGTTAACTTTTTAATTTTAAATCTCACTCATTTAGGCTTCGTTTGGCCCCACGGTTTCAAGGGAGAAACGCGCGTTTTCACGTAAAATCGCAGTCAGCCTTTTGTTTGGCTGCGTGATATGTATAAAATTTCATTTTAAAAACGCTTGAAATCTACGGTTTGAAACTGGAGCGTAGGGGTTGCTTTTTCAACAACGCAGTTCCGCAACACAGTTTTTAAATAGCAGAAAGTCCAAAGTACCCTTCTGTTTTTGTTTATTGACGAAAATATCAAACAAAGTGTGCAGTAATCTTCATGTTGTTCTGGGAACCTAGCAAGATTCAAGATTTCAAGGCATTAAAAGTCAAATATATGACACATGGTCCCACCTGTGAGTATGTAGCATAATGAAGAAGACACCTTTTATACGGATAAAACCATAAATTTTGAAAGTCTAAAAGAGATTGAGAGATGGTTTTAAGAAGCAAGCCTGAAGAAAGCCAAGGTTGGTGAAGAAGGGTGGTCCCGTTGCAAAAATTTTTCAAGAAAGCCGCTTAAAAAAACACCATTTTTTGTGTGGAGCATAGTTGAAGTGAGAATTTTGAAGTTTGTTGGTTATTCTGCATCTGGTTTTTTGTTTCATCTGGTTGAGTGCAGTAAGTTTGGATTGAAAATATGATTGTATTAGTTATAATTGCTAAGTTCAATTATATCATTGAAAATGATTCCCTCCCAATGAGCAACTAACCCATACACCTCGCTATTACAAAAATGATGAGAGATAACCTTAGCATAATAGTTAAGTCTTTTTTGGTAATTTTCACTGAAATAGTAATTTAGACCAATGTTATTCTGATAGAAACAACATTTTTTCACAAGTTTTACCAAACACTTAATTGTGATTTTAAATATTGTGTTTTCAAACCGCACATTTTAAAATCACAATTATTAAAAAACGCACTTTTTGAAACAGCCAACCCAAACGGACCCTTAAAGAATTGCAGCCCATACAATACCTATTACACACATGAAAAAAAAACTCACTTTTTTTTTTTTTTCTTTCTCACTTGCCGCACAGTGCACTACTCTTCTCTCACACGATACGAAAGTACACACACACGATGCCTTTTTATATCAGACCCTGCCACCTCACATACTCCTATTTCTAATAGAATTGGAGACTTGCTTTGCTTGGGAAACACGCTCATTAATTGAGCATGAATCAGGTGTGGGCTGGACACCTAAAAGGTGCGGTGCACCCAACAAGGATTTCATGAGGAAACAAAGTCGACCATCCTAAACAGTGAAGAAAAAAAAGAAAGAGGAAGGCTAATTAGCCACCGCAGAATAAGGAGGAGAGGGACTGGATTTTTATATTATCACACTCCCCTCTGTGGACATAGACTTGTGCAAGAAGAAATTGAAGTAGCTTTTTGAGTACATAGTCAAACTTCAGTGACAGATAGGGCCACTTTGTTTTCTAGTGTAAAAGTTAAGGCTCTCGTGGACGTGCGATTTGTTCAGTTGAGTTTAGTTTTATACATGAGAACAATAATTAAAGAGATCAAAGGGAAAAGTGAGTGCAATGTTTTTGTTTCTTTAGGCTGCCAATTACTTTATGCTATTGTAATGCTCCAGCACGTGTACTAGGGAATGCCCACCCCACCAAATCTATACTTTTGACTTTTGACTAATGTATACGTTTCCAACTAATAAAGTATAAGTTTAGATCTATCCAAAAAAATAAAAATATAAAAACTTTTAAGTTTAGAAGAAAAATAAACTAATAAAGTACTTACAAAAACTAATAAAGTATTAGCTATAATCTACTAAAATAATAATTATAAATAAAGTATAAGCTATCACTGCCCTTTTAGTTAAAAAAGAAAAGAAAAGAAGTATAAGTTAAAAACAGAGCTTGGCTACAAATGTAACAAACTAGCTATAAACTAGTTTGCAATTCAAACCATATCCTTAAAATATCACTGCGGTTTTAATTAAATAAAAAAAGTATAAGTTTTATTTGTACTTAAAAAAATAAAAAATCTATAGAAACCATTTTTTATGCTGAAATTGAGAAATCTGAAACATTTTAATGAAAACGAATCAATTTTTTTTTTTTTTTAGTCTACAATTCTTCTACTCAGCACCAGTCACAGTCACAATCCGATCTACTCAAGTGCTGTGGGTACTGAAATCAAAATTACCATTTTGGAAACAAAATGGCTTCTTGAATATCATCTCCTCCTTTACAAAAGCAGATTTGAGGTATCCCCGGTTCAACAAATAAAAAATCCTAAGACTAAAGTGTACTTTAATTTGCCCCTTAAATTTATAGTGTTTTTATTTTGATCCTTGAAGTTTAAAATTTTCATTACCGCATCACCAATAATTTTTTTTCTTTTCTACAAAAAAACTCTATGCTCATCTCTCTCTCTCTCTCTCTCTCTCTCTCTCTCTCTCTCTCACATCTACTTTGAGGAAAATCAACACATCCTTAGCAAATCCACAATTGTTCTCTGGTGCTTTAGCCTATACCCACCCAACAATTGAAAATGAACAATTCACACATTGAAAATCCAATAAATTTAAAAAACATTACTCTACAGAGAGAAACAAGAAAATTTTGAACTTTATGATGCTTGGGTGTGTTTGAATGGGAGAATAGAAAATGTTGGAAGAATATAAAAGATTTGTATTTTTCATCATATGTGTTTGGTTGGAAAGATGGAAAAGTGGGAGGATAGAATTTTTTGTATTTTTCTTTGTTTGGTCGAGAAGAAAAATGAGATGATAGAAAAGATAATTTGTTTGAATTTACCAAATTGTTTGGAGAAAACTTGAAAATAGCAATTGATGGTTGAAATGGGTGGATGAAATTACATTGGAGAAAGGGTGAAAAACTAATTTGGTTCACACCCCCACATTTTCTCCCTTATTTTCTCTTCAATTGGGAGAGAAAAGTTTTTGGTAGGTCCGGGTGGAAAACACCCATACCTCCCATTTTCTTCTCAATTTTCTCTTGTGAATTAAATGGAGAAAAATTCAAATTTTTCTTCCACTTTTCTCTTCTCCTTTCTTTTTCTCCCCATTTTCTCTCCAAACAAACAGACCCTTAGTGTCTTTGAGTACCAAAGGTGAACATCTTAACGACAAAGTTAATGCTCTTGTTAGCAATATCAAACCAAAAAGTGTAGACCTCATGTTTTTATTGTGTTTCAAGAACTGACTCAACACAGATCTTAACAACCACACACGGTGGCCGAGCTATCATTAAACCCAAATCACTCATTCTATTAAAGATGAAACATCCACCCCAAAACCAATTGAAAATGAGTGGAAAGGTTCATGATTTTATATATAGAGATATAAAGTTTTAAATGTACAATATGAGACATTTTGATTCTCAACACATACACTTCAAACATCAAAGCCTTTGCATTTGTCATCAAAAGTGGTGAGGACGCGTTGTTGATGGAATGATGAGTAGAGGGCTCGATCATGGAATTGTTGAGGCTGAGAAACATGCCGAAATCAAAATTACTATTTTGCATCCGATGCTAGTTAAATCTCCCCCTTTATAAAATAAGGTGATGTGCAGATTGAGATATTGCTATATTGAGTCTCAAACCCTACTTGATTTGGGATCGAGATCTTATACAAAACGACTAGAATTTAAATTTATAAAAATGATCTTTCATTTCAACCATCTAAATAAATATGTTAAAAAATATATAAAATTAAAAAGTTACTTTAAACGACAGACATTAAAAGTTGTTTTTGCAACTTTGAATCCCAACTGACGATGTTTGCATTGAAATGGGATCTATCTACCCAATTCAAACATCAAAATCCTAAAATTAACAAGAATCACCGAAAACGTGACATTGATTGATGACCATGAGGGAGATCATGGGACATGAAAATCTGAAATGCACCATTATTTCACAAGCAAAAATTCCAAGTTAAATTATTTTATAGTTTACAATCTCTGGTGGCCTCTCACTGATTGATTGGGATCTATCTACCCCATCCAAACACCAAAATCCAAAAATTAGCAACAATCGCCGAAAACGTGACAATGATTGATAACACATCGACCTGAAAATCTGAAATGCACCATTATTCAACAAGCGAAAATTCCAAATTATATTATTTTATATTTTACAATCTTTGGTGGCCTCTCAGTGATTGATTGGATGTTTGGTTTGATGGTCGGTAAAAAAAAATTTCTAGTTTGATTATTATTTTTTATTCTTTTATGTTTTTTAAGGAATTTCTCGAAAGTAAAATCCTTTGGATATGAGCAGTAAACTCGAAATATTTGATCGGCCTACAACAGCCAAATATGAAATATCACAATAATAAGAATTAGCACTCTTAAGAGCATACATATATAGGATATAACCAAAAAGTCAATCCATGATCCTATGGTGTGTATCATTGAGTAATTGACATGATAAGCAACTAAATATTATCATTGTCTATGTGAAGTGTATCAATATTATGCAAATTATACAAATCGTACAACATTGTCTAATTTTCTGTTAAATAAAAATAAACTAAATTTTTTATGGTATATTAATATGTAATGATAAAATTTGATCATTATAACTTGAAATTGACAAAATACATAAAAAGATTTTATTACTTGTGCTTGGATTTAACATAAAATTAGATGATATGAGATTATTTGCATATTTTCAATACATAAGTAGAGACATTACTCGTTTTTATAGATTATGAAAAGAATTAAGATCAACTTAATGGTTAAATGAGGAAAAGTGCATCAACAAAAAAATATTAGAAGCATTTTCTAAATTTTTAAGCAAAAAAAAGAAAAAAAAAAAAAAAAAAAGGGAACCTAATCTACAATTTTTTTTTTTTTGGATTTCTGATGTAAAAAGTGGACAATTCATAATTCATATGGCTAAGCAGGAAGGATTTCTGCGAGTTGTAATTGAACAAGTTTCGCAAACGTGCATGGAAGCTCTATAATGCCAGAGGCTATCCCAAACAGGTAGGTCATAGCCTCATAGTGTTTGCACTTTTACTCCTTATATTTTGGGGTGTTTTCATTTTGGTCCTTATGTTTTATAATGTTTCACTTTAGTCCTTAGTTTTTTGAACGTATGTTATATTTGATGAGAATGTTTTAAAAAATTAAGAAAAATAAAGAGAGTAAGAATACAAATAAACCTATATCCAAAAATTAAGGACTAAAATGAAATATTATAAAATTTAGGGACCAAAATGAAAACACTCCCAAAATATAAGGACCAAAAATACATTTTTGCCTAATATGTACTTGGGCCGGTAGAGGGTAACATTAAGAAACTATTAAATCTGATTCCAATCCACATATAAAAACTAGAGTAACATTATCCTAATAAATTGGACAAATTATAGCATGTTTATGATAAAAGTAAGTCTAAACTAAGAATTTCATGTAAGAGACGAAAAACCCAAATCATGTAAGGATTTTGTTAACAAGTATCCTTAAGGTAATGGTTAAGAATCATTAAATACTTGAATTTTATAGGAAATAACAAAATGTTAACATTATAATAATGAATGAAAAGACTAAAATACCCTTAAAAACTGTTTTTGTATTATTTTAATATTTAAATATCACTATTTCCTATAAAGTGGAAGCAATAAATGTTTCCTTAAACATTACCCTAAAAGCACTCGTTAACAGGACTCATAAAGTAAAGCCAATAATTCATCCCATTTCATTGATTAAGCCCTAGGGTGGCATTATTACGACAACAAATCAGTTTCCAACTTTTCGATCAAGAAAACAGAAAAGTCAAAGCAAGATAAAAGAAATTGCTTTATTGTCGGATGTCAAAGACACTTCTATAACAACTAAAAAAAAAACACTTACGTCACATGACTCATATTTAAGGGAAATAATATTTTCACACCAAAAAGTGCTATTTCTGCACTTTTGATGTGGAAATAACAATTTTTGGTGTAATTTGTACACCAAAGTTGTCATTTTCGCACCATTGGTACAGAAATAGCACTACCCATATTTAAATGCTCATATACAATCAATGTAAAACCCATACCATACCACAACAGTGACCTTCTTTTGTGAAGTCTGCACTGGCTACTGTCTAGCCTTTTTCCATACCAGGCCCCCCACAGATGTGCTATGAATGATACTCTTTCGGTATTAGCTCAAAGAATTTAAGTGTGGGTATTTATTTTTGTTCTTTTCATTGGGTTAACAGAGAAGCTAACTCTATTGCTATGCCTTACGCACCTAATTAAGTTTACTTCTCACCAATTTATTTCCCTTTGTTGTAATAATGATTCTCTCATTCTCTCATTTTTTGAGGCTTGGTTGAGAGACTTGTATATTTTTTTTTTTTTTTAATGAAAACTTATGTTTTTAGCAAAAAGAAATGTTTGGAGTTCAATATATATTGAAGGCTTAATTTGCTACTTTTAAAAATTACAGAGTTTGATTTGTTACACCTATAAATTTTAGAGTTTAAAATGTACTTTTCCCCCATATTTTTTGTGGATCTCATTTCACCATAAGATTGAATAAATTTAATGAACTAAAACCTTAAATTTCTGGAGAATCAATTTTTTTTTTTTTACTTATTTTCTTCTTGTGAACATTATAAACAATTTAAAAAACTGCAAATACTAATCTTAATAATTCAAGCAAACAGATTTCTATCTACCTCTTAAATTTTATGACAATATATCAACTATACTTAATTGTCAAGAGATTTATAGTTCAATTCGCACCTCTTGATATTCCAAGGAATATGCGTAACAAAAACAGAAAATAGCTAATGTACTGATAAATGGGTCAAGCGGCACCCTCACCTTCCTAAGTATGAGGCCAAGAATTGGGTTCAAACTTCAAATCTCATTGGTTGCATGAGTTTTCACATACCCAAACAAGGAAAAGAAAAGAAAAAGAAGTTTAGCAAGTGGGCTTTGAGGTAAAAAATTAAAAGCAGTTTATAAATTGTATACAATTATTTTTAAGTAGGAGTAAAGTAAGAGTCTTGCTTACTTGCTTGGAAATGGCTATATCGTTTCTTTTAACCAAAAAACCACGATGAACAATGATTCCTTAACCTTAGCTTTCACTTTATTTGCTAAAAGATAAGTTACTTTATTACATACTTCATTTGGAAATTATATATTTAGTCATTTTAACCAAAATTTATTTTCCATTTTGTTTTTCATTGCAGTTTTACAATCCCAAATGTTCACTTGCTGCCCTTATAACAGAGAAGTTAGTACAAATGAAGTATATCTCTGAACTTGTAAGTGATCCAAGTCCAATTATTTATAAGTGACAGCTTTCCTTACTTTCCAATTGAAATGACTGTTAGGCATAGAAATTTCATTATATTGTGATACTTGTTAGTATTATAATTGTTAGTAGTGCTACCATTTTATTTTTTAAAAGTTAAAAAGACAGAAGTTTTTTAAGGAATCCTACATAGATTAGATATGAGAGTTGTGTTAGTAGGACACCTCACAACACATTGTATTCATCCAAAATATTATACAAAGAAAATATAATAAAGATGTAGTCTATTTGTTACATTCTGTGGACGTAGATTCACATAGCCGAACCACGTAAAACCTTAGCCGTCATTCTCTCTTCCTCTCAATCTCTTTTAAATTTTCCATTGTTATTAGATTTATGTTTTCCGATCAAATTCCACCTACGCATGCGCATCCATGCGCGTCCCAAACATTCTGAAATCTCCTCCACACGCGCCGCCGTATACCAAGTTCGGATCTACCACTTCCCAAATCCGATTCACAAAAACAACACCACTTCTCTAGAGATCTTCATCCGATCTATTGAATGACACAAAAATCAAGCCGATCCAATGATGCATGCGCCCCCACGTGCCTCTCAAAGTTTCAGCATTCCGATTCACGCGCTTCTAGTCTCACACACGTGCCACACGTCAGAAACAATCTTGTTTGACCCGCGGCTCGACCCATGGTTCTCAAAACCAGATTCGTGACCCAGTCTCTTTGCCCAATACTCCGAACCAAGTTGCGCCTGACCTGGTATTTTTTTTTTTGGTTTTTATTTTTTCAGTAAATTCAGAAAAAAAGAAAAAGAAAAAGGAAGGCAGAAACTGGCTGCAACGAGTGGGAAAAAAAAATCATTTTATTTTCCTTTATATGCCTTTTATTTTATTTGCAATATTCAAAAAAAAAAAAAATTCAAGGTGTGATTCAGGGTTTAGAAGAAAGATTAGGATGTGAGTTAAATCGAACAATGATTCAAGGTGCACAAGCGACCTTCTGCGAGAGAACTAGATTCTCCAAGAAATAGCACTAGGTTAATACTCATTTATTAAAATCATCACCTAATTAATTACAAGGCAAGCTATGCTTTAAATAGCATAGCTTGATACAAGCTTGATACAGCCTCTTAACTATATTTACAAGGCTGCTGTAATGCCCCTGGCATCACAGTTCTACCGCAATTAACAATAGAAGTAGTCATTCCCACAGGTCAGCTTTTGGGAGCTGATTTGGAAACTAGCTGGACTATACTGTAATATTCGAAGTTTGTTAAGTTCAAAAAATAAATAAATAAGTAGTTGAGTATAATAAAGAGGTGTTTTTTCTACTTGTATATGCAGTGTCCTCACAGTACATGTGCATGGCAAAGATATATCAGGAAGCACTCTCCATAGTTGCCTGCATCTGGTAGACCTTGCTGGAAGCAAACGAGTTGACAAATCTGAAGTTACAGGAGACAGGCTCAGGGAGGCACAGTATATTAATAAGTCTCTTTCATGTTTAGGAGACGTTATTACAGCCTTGGCTCAGAAGAACTCTCACATCCCTTACCGAAACAGCAAACTCACTCTTCTCTTGCAAGACTCCTTAGGTCTGCAATGTGCCTCTTTCTAAACCACTAGCTTGTCTCTTTATAATATAATCTGTTTGTTCATTGGTTCTCCAATCAGATCATATCACATCACTTCATATGATTGTTGCTCTCAAAAGGACTAGACTCTTTATTTTCAAAATAGAAATCATATGATCTATATACTGAAAATATCTTCTACATGGAAATTTGTATTTTAGGTGGACATGCTAAAACCTTAATGTTTGCTCATGTAACAAAGAAGATTCATTTGGTGAAACAATCAGCACTCTGAACTTTGCGATCAGAGGGTTTCAACTGTTGAACTCGGTGCTGCTCATTTGAACAAGGAGAGTGGTGAGGTTATGAACTCAAAGAACAGGTAATTAAACTCACTTGAATTGCAATTTCAGGTGTGCTTTGTAATTTTCCTTTCTATCCCCTTCTGTCCCCATCTTTGGACCAATTGTTGCTTTCTCATTCATCTCACAAGTCGATTGGCTGTCTGGATTTTCTACTGCAAGTCCATTTTATTTAGGGTCATCCTGTAGATATGGGGCTTTAATAGAGCATTATGGTTCATTGTCATCTCACGGGTAAACTTTGCAGATTGAGAGCCTTAAAAAGGCCTTGACAGAAAAGGAAACACAGAGTATGCAGTTCCAGTTCAGCAAAATAAAGGAGCCCAGATCTCCATGTGAGAAACCAAAGCAGTGGTGATAGAACTCCTCCACGTCCTCGAAGACTGAGCATTGAAAATTGTAGCTCCAAAAAGACTGAGAAAGCAATGAATATGGAAGATAGGAAGGGAACCTCTTCTATACCAACTCGTTTAAGAAGATTGAGTTTGGAATGTCCAAGATATGCTAAGATGGATAGTTTGCAGATAAAATTATCAGATGATGCAAGCAAACCTCAACCATTTGATGCAGTGTCAATCCAAAAGTATGGTATTATTCAAGATGCAAAAGCAGTCACAAGGCCTTACTGGCATTTCAGCAATGGAGGTTCCATCATGATGGGGGCCTCATGCCAAGACCCCTCTAAGTCCTCTATTACTACCAAGTATATCAGAACCGAGTTATTAGAACAGATGATAGAAAACAAATTCCTACTCTTCAGCTACCAAATACTCCTGAACCACCAATACTTGCCAGAAATGAGGTAAAGATTATGATGCAAAGTGAGGTCACTGTTTCTACAGATTTCTAGACACCTAACTTGATTGGTAGCACAAATAAGGGATCTCAAATAAGGAGATCACTGCGGACAATTGGAAAACTGATTAACGGCTCTGAGAATAGGTGAGACCACTCGTTTAGAAAGGAAAAATGTAGTTCTTTTTGTTAGGAATAAAACCTTATTCCTAAAACCTGTGGGATGCGGAAATAAATAACAAGCATAATCACACACAAGAACACAAAGATTTACGTGGAAAACCCTTTCTCCTTGAAGGGAAAAAACCACGGGACAAACTCCGAATAAATCCACTATTATAATACGCAATTACAATAGTTCTTCTCAAGTTAATGCCTAACTTGAGGTACTCACCAAGTACAATAATATCTCTCTAGGAATTAACACTCAACAAACTCTCTAGAGGAAACCTCAAATATATCTGTGATACTTCTCTGCATTAATACAAAAGTCACAAATTCTTCTTGATTTGTGCGCTAACCCATAAACCTCAGAGAATACCCAAACTTTCGCTTCTCCCCGCAGGGAGGAATCTTAGGCCAAAGCCTTCTTCAACTTGCACTCTTCACGTGGTGCTCTTTCATCTCTCTATAGGGGAGGAACCCTTAGGCTTTGAGCTACACTCTTCTCATAGTGCTTTTCTTATTCTCTCCTTTCGCTTCTCCCCGCATGGAGGAATCCTAGGCCAAAGCCTTCTTCAACTTGCACTCTTCACGTGGTGCTCTTTCATCTCTCTATAGGGGAGGAACCATTGGGCCAAAGCCTCCTTCAAGCTACACTCTTCTCATAGTGCTCTTTCTTCTTCTCTTCCTATAGGGGATGGCCCCCTAGGGCTTCAAGCCTCCTTGTAACCGCACTCTCTCTCTATAGGGGAGAACCCCCTAGGGCACACCAAGCCCTAGGGATCTCAAACTATTTCTACAGATTTCTAGACACCTAACTTGATTGGTAGCACAAATAAGGGATCTCAAATAAGGAGATCACTGCGGACAATTGGAAAACTAATTAATGGCTTTGAGAATAGGTGAGACCACTCGTTTAGGAAGGAAAAACGTAGTTCTTTTTGTTGGGAAAAAAACCTTATTCCTAAAACCTGTGGGATGCGGAAATAAATAACAAGCACAATCACACACAAGAACACAAAGATTTACGTGGAAAACCCTTTCTCCTTGAAGGGAAAAAACCACGGGACAAACTCCGAATAAATCCACTATTATAATACGCAATTACAATAGTTCTTCTCAAGTTAATGCCTAACTTGAGGTACTCACCAAGTACAATAATATCTCTCTAGGAATTAACACTCAACAAACTCTCTAGAGGAAACCTCAAATATATCTGTGATACTTCTCTGCATTAATACAAGCGTCACAAATTCTTCTTGATTTGTGCGCTAACCCATAAACCTCAGAGAATACCCAAACCTTTCGCTTCTCCCCGCAGGGAGGAATCCTAGGCCAAAGCCTTCTTCAACTTGCACTCTTCACGTGGTGCTCTTTCATCTCTCTATAGGGGAGGAACCCTTGGGCCAAAGCCTCCTTCAAGCTACACTCTTCTCATAGTGCTCTTTCTTATTCTCTCCTTTCGCTTCTCCCCGCAGGGAGGAATCCTAGGCCAAAGCCTTCTTCAACTTGCACTCTTCACGTGGTGCTCTTTCATCTCTCTATAGGGGAGGAACCATTGGGCCAAAGCCTCCTTCAAGCTACACTCTTCTCATAGTGCTCTTTCTTCTTCTCTTCCTATAGGGGATGGCCCCCTAGGGCTTCAAGCCTCCTTGTAGCCACACACTCTCTCTATAGGGGAGAACCCCCTAGGGCACACCAAGCCCCCTTGTAGCCGCACTCTCTCTCTATAGGGGAGAACCCCCTAGGGCATACCAAGCCACCAAATACTTGGTAACATAGTCTATTTATAAGACTTCAATTTTATTACTTAGTGGGCAAACAATACATTAATTCTTTAACAAGGAATAGACTTTCCTTGCACACCAAGGAATAGTCTTTCCTTTCACATCAAGGACTCACCTTTTCTTCCACACTAAGGAATAGTCTTTCCTTTCACACCAATGACTCACTTTTTCTTCCACATCAAGGAAACCAAAAAATTACCTAATTAGTTTTCCTTCTTCACTAAGGAAACTCAATTAGTTTTCCTAATCAACATAGGAATTTAAGGCACTTTCCCAACAATCTCCACCTTGACTCAAATTCCATCAAGTAGTCTTCATTCCTTCTGGAATAGCTCCACCTTAATCAAAGCAAACCTTCTTTGACTAAGATCATCATTTTTTTTTTCTTCATAGTCATACTTGTGTGCGCCTGTAGCAAACTTATACCAAACATAATCTTCAATCTGCATCTTCCAATACCCAAAGTCTGTGCCATCAAACTTCTCAATTCCTGACGTCTTTCCGTCTTCTCCGGTCATCGCTCCCACTCGAACCAAAGCTCTGATACCACTTGTTGGGAATAAAACCTTATTCCTAAAACCTGTGGGATGCGGAAATAAATAACAAGCACAATCACACACAAGAACACAAAGATTTACGTGGAAAAACCCTTTCTCCTTGAAGGGAAAAAACCACGGGACAAACTCCGAATAAATCCACTATTATAATACGCAATTACAATAGTTCTTCTCAAGTTAATGCCTAACTTGAGGTACCCACCAAGTACAATAATATCTCTCTAGGAATTAACACTCAACAAACTCTCTAGAGGAAACCTCAAATATATCTGTGATACTTCTCTGCATTAATACAAGCGTCACAAATTCTCTTGATTTGTGCGCTAACCCATAAACCTCAGAGAATACCCAAACCTTTCGCTTCTCCCCGCAGGGAGGAATCTTAGGCCAAAGCCTTCTTCAACTTGCACTCTTCACGTGGTGCTCTTTCATCTCTCTATAGGGGAGGAACCATTGGGCCAAAGCCTCCTTCAAGCTACACTCTTCTTATAGTGCTCTTTCTTCTTCTCTTCCTATAGGGGATGGCCCCCTAGGGCTTCAAGCCTCCTTGTAGCCGCACTCTCTCTCTATAGGGGAGAACCCTCTAGGGCACACCAAGCCCCCTTGTAGCCGCACTCTCTCTCTATAGGGGAGAACCTCCTAAGGCACACCAAGCCACCAAATACTTGGTAACATAGTCTATTTATAAGACTTCAATTTTATTACTTAGTGGGCAAACAATACATTAATTCTTTAACAAGGAATAGACTTTCCTTGCACACCAAGAGAATAGTCTTTCCTTTCACATCAAGGACTCACATTTTCTTCCACACCAAAGAATAGTCTTTCCTTCCACACCAAGGACTCACCTTTTCTTCCACATCAAGGAAACCAAAAAAATTACCTAATTAGTTTTCCTTCTTCACTAAGGAAACTCAATTAGTTTTCCTAATCAACATAGGAATTTGAGGCACTTTCTCAACACTTTTCTTATACTTCATATGATGGATTATTTAAGATAATATAATGGTTTTGTATTGACTGTGTTTGTAATATACAAATGAATATTCTGTTTAATATTTGCTATTGTTAAAAGATGCTTAACAAACACATTATATTATCTTCTATATATTTAAGATGATATGCTGTCACATGCTTGGAGGTAGATATTTGTTACAAGGAGCTGTTTGGTTTAATTCAAAATGGCAGTCCCTGTCTAGCATCTAATGGGCGATGTAATTGATGACATTTGTTGTTGGTTTTCTTCTTTTCACTTGATTAATCATACTTTTATTCCTACAAGTTGTAACAGGGCCTCACATGTCCTAGATGGTACAAAGGCCTTATGACTCTTTGAACATGTTTGGTTAGAGGACTCTCTTGCTTCTATTATTTGTATAGTTAGATTTTGCTTAATAAAACAAGTAGCTATTGTTTCAATTAAAAAAAAGAAAAAGGAAAACGAGAGTCTATTCAATAATAAGGTCATGAAATTCATTGAGAATAAATACTTCTTTTAGTATGCTTATCAATTTTATATGACAATGAACTTTGTTCCTTATAAAAGTGTGGATAGAAATTATATTAAATATTTTTTTAACCATTGCCTGAGGAGCATATCCGGTTACATAGAATTTAAAATACGCATATTTTATAAACCTAATATATGTATATTGACTTAAGCACATTTACCACTCAAATAACATATTTTATTTTATTTTTAATTTTTTGTATTGGCCGTAACAATAACATCAATACCGGTCGACCTAAGTACATCATCACGTTTGACCTCTAGCTGATCCCAAGTCCGACCCAAAAGCCTTGAACCTCTTCCTTTTTCCGGTTCAGTTTTAAAAATATTGGGTTACTATTATATCTATACTATAATGTAAAACCGAAGCTTTTTGACTTTTGGTTGACCTCATCATGTTACGCCACATAAGCTTTTGAAATCTCACAATTTTACACCTCATTGTTTTAATATATATTTTCTAATTGAATTTAAATTTTATTCTATTATTAAACCTTCCATTAGAATTTTGACACATCATATTTTCTTTAATATAAGAATATATTATTCCATATATAAAACACAATCATAATTAATGTCTAATACTAAAATATATTCCATATATAAACACAATATAAATATCTTTTAATAATAATCATAATTATCAATTTTCATCAAGATTTTTAGAGTTTTTTTTTTTTTTTTTTTCTTATGTATTTCATTTAATTTTGTTGATGGCAATGAAGAAAGATGGATTGATTTGTTATAATGAAACCATGTGAGCTTGAAATGAGTTATGAAAATTATTTAGGTTTGATTATATAATCATGTGTCAATGTATTTATTTGTCCTTCTTCTTATTTTAAGTATCATTTATTTTATTTTTAAATGGAAACATGATCCATATCGTAAATATAAACATGAATCGTGTTTTATAAAAATTGGACTATATTCAACTTATGCCGAAAGATAAATTACATTATATTAAATTTTAATTATCCTATGGTAAATACTTTCTTAGTTATTTTTTTAAACAAAAAAGTATGATCTATCCTAAATCCGATTCGTTAAGTCTCTTTATCGATCTTGCCTACCACATTTTGAACTACAAAAAAAAAAAAAAAAATCAACAAAGGACAGAGTTTGGCTACAAACTGGTTTATTACTAGCTTGCTACAACTCACTACGTGACAATTAATAAGATCATCTATGTGTACTTTAGTCACATGACCTATTTAATAAGTCATGTGACTTCTTTAAATAATACATCTGGATAGTCTTATAAGCTGCCACGTAATGGGTTGTAGCAAACGAGCTATAAACTGGTTTATAGCCAAACCTTGTCTTTCAACAAAAGAAGTAAAAGGAATCAAAATTAATTTATATTTTATTTTCAATAATTTTCCTGTGCATCGCACATGTTTGCGATTAGTATAAACTAAAACTCGGAGTAGAGAGAAACTTTTTTGACTCCTCCAAATCCTGCCACATCAGACTCTCTAGATTAATCCATCCCATTCCATTAATGACCTTTTAAATTTCCTCCTCCTCCTAATTGAATCAACATTTTTCCGTTATTCCACCAATTAATATCTTGATTGTTTTGGAATCCACGTATTAATACCCTACCAATTAATATCCACCTATTAGTGATTGTTTTGGAATGCCATTAGTCAAATGAAATTTAATTATAGTGTGATTGAATGATATATTGTAGAAAAGGAAATATATCTATAATCTACCCCACCAATTAATATCCACCTATTAGTGATTGTTTTGAAATGCCATTAGTCAAATGAAATTTAATTATAGTGTGATTGAATGATATATTGTAGAAAAGGAAATATATTTATAATCTATAATTTATAATCTAAACTAAAACCCGGAATAGAGAGAAACTTTTTTGGCTCCTCCAAATCCTACCACATCAGACTCTCTAAATTAATCCATCCCATTCCCTTAATGACCTCTTAAATTTTCTCCTCCTCCTAATTGAATCAGCATTTTTTTGTTATTCCACCAATTAATACCCCACCAATTAATATCCTGATTGTTTTGGATTCCACGTATTAATAACCCACCAATTAATATCCACCTATTAGTGATTGTTTTGGAATGCCATTAGTCAACTGAAATTTAATTATAGTGTGATTGAATGATATATTGTAGAAAATGAAATATATCTATAATTTATAATCTAAATTAAAACTCGGAGCAGAGAGCAATAACTTATTGTATATCTTACATTCAAAGTATTTTTGCTTGGTTAAGTTGTAGTCCTCTATTTTTTGCAAACAATAATTTTTTTTTTTTTTACAATTTCTGATACTATTTAACTGCATATAAAATTTAGTTTGATTTTATTTATTTTTATTTTTATAAAATTTGATATATTCGAAATATTTTTGCTTGGTTAAGTTGTAGTCCTCTATTTGTTGCAACCAAAATGCTTTTTTTTTTTTTTTTTTTTACAATTTTTGATACTATTTAGCTGCATATAAAATTTTGTTTGACTTGATTTTTTAATTTTTATACAATTAGATATATTTGAAATATTTTTGCTTGGTTAAGTTGTACAATCGAATCTACAATCTACAATCTAAACTAAAACTCGGAGTAGAGAGAAACTTTTTTTGCTCCTCCAAATCCTGCCACATCGAACTCTCTATCTCCATAAAAATTCACGCCATTCCAAATTTCTTTCCAATTTTAATTCTTTCTCATCTAGATTAATCCATCCCATTCTCTTAATGGCCTCTTAAATTTTCTCCTCCTCTTAATTGAATCAACATTTTTCCGTTATTCCACCAATTTCCACCAATTAATATCTTGATTGTTTTGGAATCCACGTATTAATACCCCACCAATTAATATCCACCTATTAGTGATTGTTTTGGAATGCCATTAGTCAAATGAAATTTAATTATAGTGTGATTGAATGATATATTATAGAAAAGGAAATATATCTATAATCTACCCCACCAATTAATATCCACCTATTAGTGATTGTTTTGGAATGCCATTAGTCAAATGAAATTTAATTATAGTGTGATTGAATGATATATTGTAGAAAAGGAAATATATCTATAATCTACCCCACCAATTAATATCCACCTATTAGTGATTGTTTTGGAATGCCATTAGTCAAATGAAATTTAATTATAGTGTGATTGAATGATATATTGTAGAAAAGGAAATATATCTATAATCTACCCCACCAATTAATATCCACCTATTAGTGATTGTTTTGAAATGCCATTAGTCAAATGAAATTTAATTATAGTGTGATTGAATGATATATTGTAGAAAAGGAAATATATTTATAATCTATAATTTATAATCTAAACTAAAACCCGGAATAGAGAGAAACTTTTTTGGCTCCTCCAAATCCTACCACATCAGACTCTCTAAATTAATCCATCCCATTCCCTTAATGACCTCTTAAATTTTCTCCTCCTCCTAATTGAATCAGCATTTTTTTGTTATTCCACCAATTAATACCCCACCAATTAATATCCTGATTGTTTTGGATTCCACGTATTAATAACCCACCAATTAATATCCACCTATTAGTGATTGTTTTGGAATGCCATTAGTCAACTGAAATTTAATTATAGTGTGATTGAATGATATATTGTAGAAAAGGAAATATATCTATAATTTATAATCTAAATTAAAACTCGGAGCAGAGAGCAATAACTTATTGTATATCTTACATTCAAAGTATTTTTGCTTGGTTAAGTTGTAGTCCTCTATTTTTTGCAAACAATAATTTTTTTTTTTTTACAATTTCTGATACTATTTAACTGCATATAAAATTTAGTTTGATTTTATTTATTTTTATTTTTATAAAATTTGATATATTCGAAATATTTTTGCTTGGTTAAGTTGTAGTCCTCTATTTGTTGCAACCAACAATGCTTTTTTTTTTTTTTTTTTTTTTTTTTTTTTACAATTTTTGATACTATTTAGCTGCATATAAAATTTTGTTTGACTTGATTTTTTAATTTTTATACAATTAGATATATTTGAAATATTTTTGCTTGGTTAAGTTGTACAATCGAATCTACAATCTACAATCTAAACTAAAACTCGGAGTAGAGAGAAACTTTTTTTGCTCCTCCAAATCCTGCCACATCGAACTCTCTATCTCCATAAAAATTCACGCCATTCCAAATTTCTTTCCAATTTTAATTCTTTCTCATCTAGATTAATCCATCCCATTCTCTTAATGGCCTCTTAAATTTTCTCCTCCTCCTAATTGAATCAGCATTTTTCCGTTATTCCACCAATTAATACCCCACCAATTAATATCCTGATTGTTTTGGAATCCACGTATTAATACCCCACCAATTAATATCCACCTATTAGTGATTGTTTTGGAATGCCATTAGTCAAATGAAATTTAATTATAGTGTGATTGAATGATATATTATAGAAAAGGAAATATATCTATAATCTACCCCGCCAATTAATATCCACCTATTAGTGATTGTTTTGGAATGCCATTAGTCAAATGAAATTTAATTATTGTGTGATTGAATGATATATTGTAGAAAATGAAATATATCTATAATCTACCCCACCAATTAATATCCACCTATTAGTGATTGTTTTGGAATGCCATTAGTCAAATGAAATTTAATTATAGTATGATTGAATGATATATTGTAGAAAAGGAAATATATCTATAATCTATAATTCATAATCTATACTATAATGTAAAACCGAAACTTTTTGACTTTTGGTTGACCTCATTATGTTGCGCCACATAAGCTTTTGAAATCTCACAATTTTACACCTCATTGTTTTAATATATATTTTCTAATTGAATTTAAATTTTATTTTATTATTAAACCTTCCATTAGAATTTTGATACATCATATTTTCTTTAATATAAGAATATATTATTCCATATATAAAACACAATCATAATTAATGTCAAATACTAAAATATATTCCATATATAAATACAATATAAATATCTTTTAATAATAATCATAATTATCAATTTTCATCAAGATTTTTTGAGTTTTTTTTTTCTTATGTATTTCATTTAATTTTGTTGCTGGCAATGAAGAAAGATGGATAGATTTGTTATAATGAAACCATGTGAGATTGAAATAAGTTATGAAAATTATTTAGGTTTGATCATATAATCATGTGTCCATGTATTTATTTGTCCTTCTTCTTATTTTAAGTATCATTTATTTTATTTTTGGATGGAAACATGATCCATATGGTAAATATAAACATGAATCGTGTTTTATAAAAATTGGACTATATTCAACTTATGCCAAAAGAAAAATTATATTATATTAAATTTTAATTATCCTATGGTAAATACTTTCTTAATTATTTTTTTAAACCAAAAAGTAGGATCTATTCTAAATCTTATTCGTAAAGTCTCTTTATCGATCTTGCCTACAATATTTTCAACTAAAAAAAAAAAGTAAAAGGAATCAAAATTAATTTAGATTTTATTTTCAATAATTTTCCTGTGCATTGCACAGATTTGCGACTAGTTTAGTTATTAATGCTCTTGGGCATTTTTTAAGAGACCATAAGGCTCTTGTACAAAAATTTGGATCTAGAGTTGTCTATAATGCATGTAGAACTTTGAATGCAAAAATGTCTACCCTTCAAGAAGGAAATTGGGAGTGAATTTAAACAAGATTTTTATTTTATTTTTTTAATTGTTACAAAAGGTGGGGAGAGGGATTTGAACTTGGTTCTCATTATAAGAGAAACCAGGACAATATCACTTAACTATAAAACTCTCGGTAAATAAATTGAGCTTTATCAATAGTAGATAAACCTTTTTTTTTTTTTTTTTTTTTTGTGATTTGAAGAAGATCACGTGAACTCACCATGAAAGATAGTAAAGATAGTTGCAAAATGCATTGTTAAGTAGGCTGTAAAATTGAAGAAAAGCTTAGGTAATAAATTAAAAACTAATAATTAAAATCAACTTATTTTTTTTATTTAAGTGTTTCCATTCAGCAAATAAAGAGAGAGAGACAACAAAATTAACGATACAAATTTTTTTTCACATTTTCTTCACATTTTCTTGACAACTTGTTGTAAATTGTGATTGAAGTAACATCAAATTTACATAGACCCATCAATTTTATTATGCAGTAATTATATTAAATCATGTTAACAATTATTAAGAAAAGTTATTTTTATTTTTTTGTATTCTTACATTCATTGGTTAAAAAAATACTTCAACGGTGTTATATATGTCCTGTTAACATTACTATTATATCAAAATTAGTTCTACTATGCTATTGTAATTTTCTGGTTTGCTTAATAAATATTTTATTTTTGTAAAAAAAAATATAGTCGCTGTCAAATAATATTTTCTTGTGCATGAGATTTTTTTGAAAGTTGCAATGGGTAACAACTAATAAAGCAAGTTGACATCTTCTCCTGCAACCTGCAAAGGCTGCCTCCTTCATCATAATTTCATTTTCCTCCACCTGACAGTACTTGAATTAGTAGTAGAAAATCAAAAGAAAACAAACCAACATGTGGTTGTTTGCCTTTTGAAAAATGAAATCCAAATGAAATTTAAATGCGGATTTAATTCAAACGTGGATTCCATTTTTGTGGGCCACTTGTGAGTGATTGATTGTGTTTCAATCTTTTAAGTTTGGAAATTTTTACCACTTTTTTTTTTTTAAATTTCTTTTTGCTTGAATGATCAGGGGATAATTTGGTGAATTTGCTTACAGAATGATTTTGTTGTGAAATTGCTGTTAATTGTGAATTGTGGGTTGCAGATTTGTTGTGGATTGTGATTTGCAAGAATGAACGGTAAATGTTTTGTGTTATGAGTTGTGATTTGTTGTTGATTTGCAACGTTGTGAATTTATTGTTTTCTATGTTATTGAGCTGTGATTTGCAACGTTGTCAATTTATTGTGGGTTGTGATTTTGTCAAAAACGTTTTGTCAAATAGGTTTAATTTGTTTCATATTTTAAAATAAATCAAAAAACACATTTCGGAAATAAATTTCAAAAACATTTTTTTTTTTTTCCATTTTGAAAACATATTATAAAAATGATAACCATATAGTACTATTTTTGCCAAAACTTGAGAAAATAGTAATTGAAAATATTTGGAAAAATAATATGTTTTATTGGACACATCAACAAAACCAATTTTACCAAATATTTTTATAAAAAGTTATATAAAGTACACTTAAAGAAAAAAAAAATCCGGAATTGAAACTGTCAAAGGATGACTTCATAATAAACTATTATTATAATTATCGTTATCTAAAGGTAAGCTTGATGCAAGAAAAATAGTTACTGATGTTGTTTAAATTTCATGGATCAAATTTGACAGTCGTAATCATAAACAAATTTTATCAAATTGTCCTTCAATTGGCTAAAAAAAATAAAAGAAATCAAAGTTAACAATACACTAATTCTATGATAAACTCGATATAATACGTGATAGTTGATATATTTTTTTATAATAGTTAAGTTGATACTTTTTATTTGTTCTTATTTGAAATTGATATCACCAATGATATCATTTTATTATTTGCTATTCATAATTAGATATAAATTTATGAAATGTTTTGTGAAAATCAAGTGTTCTTCAAAACTTATTGCTTGGAAAATCATAATAATATGGTATCAAAATCTTTAAACCGTATTTCATATTCACGAAGTAATAAAAGAAATTCACCAAATTAGCCCAGGATGAATAAAGCAAAAAGAAATAAGAAAGTAGTAAAATTTTTAAACTTAAAAGATATTATAGTAGGGATGCAAAGAACAATTAAAACATGGTTTATGACTTTCAAGAATCATCTGTTTTCTTTGATGTGCTAAATCTGCAAAATAGTGTTTCAATTCTTGTTGGTTTGGCTATTAGTGTTTTTGTATTATTGTTATTGACAGAGGCCCAGAGTTATGAGTAATTTGCATGATGTAAGATGAATAGAGATGTAAGTGATATTGATTTTAAAGCATGACTTTGTGCTGTCCAACCTAGTCAAGAATCCAATGTCCAAGTCTAAGCCAAATTAAAATAAAATTATTATTGCATAGCTACTCCTTGTATCTCAATTTTCTACTTACATTATGTCAAGAACAAGACTAAGGCTCCAAATCTTCTCAAAAAAGAAAAAATTAAGGCTCCATTTTGAAGGCACATAATTGAAGTTTTTATCACAACAGATAGTCACCCTTTATGCTATTTGAGTCAAGTCTTTGGTTGTTGAAAGAGTAATGAGATGGTAGGCCAGTCACCCTTTATGCTATTTGAGTCAAGTCTTTGGTTGTTGAAAGAGTAATGAGATGGTTGGCAGGCCAAGTCTTCATTCTTGGACTTGAAATTATCTGTAACATGTCCATAACCCAAATTATCTGTAATTTGGGTATTAATGTTACATCCTTGAAAGAGAAATGAGATGGTTGGCAGGCCAAGTCTTCATTCGTGGACTTGAAATTGTCTATATCATGTTACAGTAATACTAATTTTCCCTTCAAATCCACCTTTTTATATTTTTTTTATTTATAATTTTTGCCATATGTAGATTTTCCATGTCCTAGTGTCTTTCACAAACTATTATAAGCAATAAGTACCACTATAGTAAAACCAACATGCTCAATTCTCATTTAACAATCCATATTTAACCCGCAATAGTAAATTTTCAAAGCAAACAAAATTAGTCTTTAAACCAAATCACATAATAATTTCATCTAATCTCCAAATTAACTAAATGATTTTAATTCTAAAAGGTTCAAACATAAAAATGAACTCCAAATAATTCATAGGAATAAAACAAATTCACCAAATCATCCACTGATCAATAAAGCAAAAAGAAATAAGGAAAGTAGTAAAATTTTCAAACTTTAAAGATTGAAGGACAATCATTCAATCACAAGTGGCCGACATAACAAAACCCCATGCACGTTTGAATTAAATCCACATTTGAATTTCATTTGGGTTTCATTTCTCAAAAAGCAAACAACCAACCACCTTTTGGAGCACTGCTTTTGACCGAAAAGAAAAGAATGCATGCAAAGAAACAGCGAAAAAGAAACACTGCCCATGTTCATCTAGTTTTCCTATGCAACAAAAGATTATAGTTCACACCACTACCACAAAACCAACATTCTCATTTAACAAAGTAACAGCAACCGTAACTCTTCCCTTCCTCCACCTCAAAGAACATGATGACGGAGTTTGCCTTTTCCGTTGCAGAAAAAGTCATTGAGAAGCTAGGGTCTCTTGCTTACGAAGAGATTTGCTCAACATGGGGCATTTCCAGCGATTTGAAAAGTCTTGAGCTCACCATGTCCACCATCCAAGCTGTGTTGCTGGATGCTGAGGAGAAGCAAGTGAAGAACCGAGGGCTGACTGTTTGGTTGGAGCAACTCAAAGATGTGTTTTATGATGTTGTGGATGTGCTGGATGAATTCGAGTGTGAAGCTCTAAGGAGGCAAGTGGTGAAAACACATGGAAGCACTCCTGGACAGGTACTTTCTTCTTTTAACCCGCTTGGCTTTAGTTCGTAAAATGAGTCAAAAGATCAATGGGATAAGAGAGAGGTTAGAAGAGATAGCAAAGGCATAGAGCTCAATTTCTTCTTGTGGAGCGACTTGATGATAAGCGTATTGTGCAGAGGGAGATGACCCACTCCTTTGTTCGTGATTCTGATGTTATTGGGAGGGATGATGACAAGGAAAAGATAATAGATCTTTTGATGCATCCTGGTGATGATGGTACCGTTCCTGTGATTTCTATAGTGGGAATCGGAGGTCTGGGAAAGACCACACTTGCTCAGTGGGTGTATAATGATGAAAGGGTAGCTAAAAATTTTGCTTCCAGAATATGGGTGTGTGTGTCAGAAGAGTTTACCGTTTTAAAATTGGCAAAAGAAATCCTTAAATCTGTGGGTGGTGAAATTAGTGAGAACATGAGTATGGATAAAGTGCAAGCTAGTTTACGAAGTTATTTGAAGGAAAAAAGATTTTTTATTGTTTTGGATGATGTCTGGAATGAGGATCGTAACAAATGGATTGGTCTGAAAAAATTGTTAATAGAAGGTGCCAAAGGAAGTAAAATTGTTGTCACTACACGTAGTCACAAAGTTGCCAAAGTGATGGCTCCTGGACCCATCCATGACTTGATAGGTCTTCCTGAGGATGATTGTTTGTTCTTGTTCTTAAAATGGGCATTCGTTGAAGGTGAGGAAAAACAATATCCAAAACTAGTTGAGATTGGAAAACAAATTGTGAAAAAATGCAGTGGTGTTCCTTTGGCCGTGAGGACTTTAGGGAGCTTACTTTATTCTAAAACCGAGGAGCGTGATTGGATCTCTATAAGGGATAATGAGATATGGAACTTAGAGCAAAAGGAAGATGACATTTTACCCGCATTAAGATTGAGTTACAATCAATTACCATCGTACTTAAAACAATGTTTTGCGTATTGCTCATTGTATCCAAAGGATTTTAATTATAATAGTGTGCATTTAGTTAATTCTTGGATGGCAAATGGGCTCCTCCAAAAGTCCAACAAAAGTGCTCGAGATTTGGAAGATATTGGACAACAATATTTAAATGAGTTAGTGTCAAGATCTTTCTTTCAAGAAATTGTGCAATATGATCATTTATCATTCTCATTTAAAATACATGACCTGTTACACGATCTTTCATTATATGTGGCACAAAATGATTATTATTGCTTAATTGACAACACTAAGAGCACCAACAATTTTGAAAAGGCTAGGCACGTGTCAATTTGGGACAAGAATTTGGGTGATGATGAAGCAACACGGTTTCTACGCCAGTTGAGTAATAATGTGCAAACTATTATTTTCCAAGGAGGTTGGAATCAATATATTAATATTAATAAATCCTTTGTGGAAACATGCATCTCAAGGTTTAAGCACCTGCGACGGCTAGATTTAAGATTTTCAACATTGGAGGCGTTGCCAAGCTCAATTGGTACTTTGAAGCATTTGAGATATCTCAACTTAGCAGGGAATACGCACATCAAGAAATTGCCTAACTCCATTTGTGACTTGCAAAATTTGGAAAGTTTGATACTATTTGGCTATGATGAGCTGGAAGAGTTGCCCAAGAGATATAAGAGAAGATAGATATCAGCATTAAATTGATACTATATGGCTGTGATGAGCTGGAAGAGTTGCCAAGAGATATAAGGAAGATGGTCAGCATTAAATATTTTTGGATAACCACAAAACAAACGTGTCTACCCACCAATGAAATCATGTCCATGTGTTCTCTTCGAGATTTGTTCTTTTATAACTGTCCCGGTCTAGAGTCTTTTCCTGAAGGGATCCAACGCCTCACAGCCCTTCGCAGGTTGGGTTTTATAGATTGTGAAAGCCTGATTTCTTTGCCGCAAGGTCTGAAGCACCTAACCGCATTGGAAAGCCTGGAAATCTGGAGATGTGAAAAGATTAATTTGATGGAAGGGGAAGACTACCTGACGAGCCTTCGATCATTCAAAATCGGTTTTTTGCCAAAACTAGTGGCTCTTCCCCAATGGCTTATACAATCTGCCACCACTTTACAGTTCTTATGGATTTATGACTGTGAGAACTTGGCGGCATTACCGGAGTGGCTCCCAAATCTCACTTCACTTCAAAAACTTCAGATTTGGGGAGTGCCGAAAATTATCGTCTCTGCCAGAGGGAATGGGTTGCCTCACTGCCCTAAGAGAACTGGAGATTGATAATTGTGGTGAACTGAGCAAGAATTGTGAGAGAGAAGTGGGCGTGGAATGGCCCAAGATAAAGCACATCCCTCAAATTGATATTAAAAGTGATTAGGTAAGTGATAATTCTTCTTCCTCTTCTACTTTACCCTCTGTTTTCCTATCTTACTCAGCTAAAGTTCCCTCTTTGTTTTTTTTTTTTTGTTTTTTTTCATTGAATTCTGATTGCCAATTTATTGAGTTAAATTACAATCAACAACTAACAAAAGAATCGATTCCACAAAGGGAGGAATTTTGATATTTTTCTGTTTCAAAGAAAGCGTAATACATATTACTGTATTGTTTCTTTTATGTAAATGATTGGAATAATTATGTATTCTTAAGAAATAATGTCACCAGAAAGGCAGTGCAAATCAACTGGTTTGGTGAGTCAATATGTGGCCTTGTGAATTGTTGGAATGTAACATTTGAATCCAAGCAAGGATAAAAGAAAAAGAAAAAAATATGGGTGATTGTCCATGAAAAAGGAAATAGATTTTTATAGGTGAGTATGGTAATTGGTTCTGTTTGGTGATTACAGATGGGCTACAAAGAGTCTCTAACTGACTGGGTTTCCTGAGAGTGAAAATCTCATCTTCCCTTTACGTTTGCAATAGTTAATTATTTTTTTTTTTTTGATAGTCAGTTCGTCATATTTATTATAAATGCATTATGGGATATAGGCTGATTACAAGGAGTAATCGTTCATATGGTGTTGTGTTTTGAATGACAGGTGAAGGGCATCGGTTGATGGTGTACACTGCAGTGAGAGCAGCTTCACCCCAGAATGAGGCAAGAGTGGAAGCTGCATTGGTGAGAGCCCTAACAGTATCTAGGATGTGACGGAGTTTACGTTCAGCTCGACCATTTTGTTGTGAGGTGCCAGCACAAGAGGTATGAAAAATAGTTCCATAGTGTTTAAGAATAGTAGAAAAATAAGTTTGTCTATATTCTCGTGCATTGTCAGAGCAAAATACCTTAATAGCTTTAGAATACTGAGTCTGAATCATTTTAGCAAAATCACGATATATTGTGAGAACTTCAGAACGATTTTTCATTAAATAAATCCAAGTGTAACGAGAAAAATCATCGACAAAAATAACAAAATATCTTGATCCCCCACTGTGGGAATAGGAGAAGGCCCTCATACATCGAAATGAATAAGATCAAAAGTTGCAGAAGCAATATACTCACTATTATTAAAAGGTAAGGCAGGTTGTTTGCCAAGCTGACATGGCATGCAATCAAATGGACTGGAAGAAACTGAACCTAATAGACCCCTAGATACTAAGCTTTGAATACAAGGAAGAGAAACATGACTTAGACGAGAGTGCCACAACTCAATGGAGGCAGAAGCAGCAATAGCAGGGGCGGAGATTGATGAAGACGGAAAGTGAAGGGAAGTAAGCTCAAACAACCGTCCAACCTTACGTGCGGACCCAACGATCTGCCCCGTCCGAGAATCCTGCACAAGACAACCACAAGAAGAAAAGAATAGGTTTAAACCAAGTTCGGTTAGTTGGCCAACAGATAAAAGATTAAGATGCAGTTTAGGAACACAAAAGACATCAGAGATAGATAAGTTGGGGGTAAAGATGGAGCCGACATGACTAACAGTCATGGCGGAGCCATCAGCAGTGGTAATAGTAGGTAAGACAGGATGAGTGTGGGCACTTGTGAGGTGAGGATTGTCCGTCATGTGATTGCAGCAGGCAGAATCTAAGAACCATTCAGAAGAGATACCTGTTGTCACAAAAAGAGTAGAATGGGATGCACTAGAAGACAAAGCTTGAACTTGACTGAAGAGGGCTTGCAGATCTGCTATGCTGTAAGTAAGTGTAGTCAATGAGACATGATCAAAAGATGCAGCATCGGATGATGGTACAGACTCAGAGGCAGTTAAGGTTGTAGAGCGCTGAAAAATGCTGGCACGCATGTTACATTGATCAATAGTGTGACCACGATGCTTGCAAAAGGCACAAATAAGATGAGAATTCTTCTGATTTGATCGCTTGTGAATAGGCTTAGAAATTTCACTTTAAGCCATAACGAAACCTCAACTGCAAAAATAGACCACAAAAATGAAATCCGCGCGAAAAACTAGGTAGGAAGCACTTAGGTTGCAAAAAGTCAACTCTGGAAAAAGTCAACGGAAAAGTCAACGCTGATCAACGCTCGAAGTCAACGGTCAAAGTCAACGTTGGTCAATGCCAAAGTCAACGGTCAACGCTGGTCAAAGTCAACGGTCAGGGCTGACGTGGCAGTGACGTGGTCTAGGGCTGACGTGGCACTAGGGATGACTGGGCAAGAGAGATAGGCGCGTGGGTGCATGGCAAACAGCTTGACGGCAGTCGAAACTTTGGGCGGCGCGTCCAGCGGTCGATTGGGCTGTTTTTTGTGTGGTTGAGTCGAGCTTTCCGAGATCTTTCCAACTACAGCGGATGTGTGGTGATCAGAGTCCAGTAGCACGAGAACCGAGGGTGGCAGCAAGTCCGTTCGGCGAGGAATCAGCTTCTTGGCAGCGCAGGCAACCGGATTTTTGACAGTGGCGGCTGGGCAGTGCCGGAGATAGCTGAGGTAGCGTAATAACGCCTGGAAGGACTAAAACTACACAATATTAGAGCTTTAGCTCTGATACCATGTTAAAGTTTGAAAGTGTGTATTGTATTATATGAATGATACAGTACAAGAGAGAGCCTTTATATAGGCAGAAGTGAGAGTAATGCACAAGTAATAAGAGTGCTAAATAATAGCACATATATATATGGTCATGACAGTGAATTTGGCAAATGAGTACTATTGAACCTAGTGTGTATAGGCACAAATGTGTAAGATCACACCCAGTGAAGTGATTGACATGTTAGGATTTCCTTTTCTCTTCTTCTGGTTGTAAGTTAAATTTAATATTGCAGTTGTTGCCTTGGGGTGCTTTTGGTTCTGAGACTAGAACATCTGCAATTGAAATATGTGCTTCTGTTCTTACTATATAAATGCATTGTTCTTCTCCCAGTTAGTTGCTTCATTGTTTCCTAATTTTTCTTTGAATGCAAGAGAAAAATTCTTAATTGTTTCCTTTTTTCAATAGACTTCAAAAATTTTTGCATGAAAAGTATACCCTTTAAGTGATATGAGATTGCACATTTGCTCTTTTGTTGCTTATTGACATAAGTGTGGCATGAGGAAGGAAGGAAGTGGTTCCTTTGAAATCCTTGGTGGTGGTAGTGTACAAACTTATAAGAAAGGCAGAATTCTCAATGCTTCACCGAATAATTGTTGATTTATTTTGGCAGCCTGGAGTTTTTTCATAATGGACTAGTTGGTTTGCTTTCCTTTAATAAATTAGGCCTTAATTACTTATATTCGCAAGATGAGATGCTCCTTATAGTCTATCCACTAATTTTCTCAGCATAATGCCTTTTTTGCTTCCTTTCAGCAGGATATTGTGCATATCTTGACATTGAAACTGCAATGGAACCTTCACTTGCAGAATTAATGGGTGTAAACACAGAAAATATTCTTATTTAATGTCCAATTTTTTTCTGAAAATTTGCCAATTTTCGTTAACACATTGACTAGAACTGCAACTGTAGATGTAATCGTGGTTGATAGTGTAAGTGATTAATTCTCACACATGATTGTGGTGTTATCTGTTTGAATTCTTTTCTCTGAGAGAGAAAAGGGGGCGGAGGGTCAACTTTGAGTGCTTTGGCCATTCTTTACCAGTTTCCCTTTCAGTAAAAGATGTTCTTGTTATGGATTGGGCTTTCTATTATGTAGAGTTGTCGCAATATCTCCATTAGTTGATATTGTCCTGCATTACCATGCTTTAATACTATCCTGAATGTTTGGATTTTCAGGTAGCTGCCCTCGTCCCCCAATGCGAACTTGATCATATGCTAGGTGGCACCTTCCAAGATGTATAATCACTGATGATGACACAAGAACTTAGAAGAATTCATTACTCATTCTGCCAATCTCAAACGCTTTATAATTTTTCTTAATCAGGTCGAAGACTATATTTAGTCATTTTTAACCTCCTTTTTTAAAATGGAGGAAATCCATTTACCTGACCATATTACCTTTTATTTCAAGGTCCAATCAAATCCAAACTCAAGGCACGGTTTTGGACATATATTGGATGAGGTCACCTGTGGTGGAAATGCCTTGAAATTTTCTGCAGTTGTATGATTGAGAATGATAAGAACAGGACTGCTCTGCTCAAGATTGAGGATAAGAACGAGGGATTCCTTTTGCTTAAAAAATGCTTTCCTGGTGAGATTTTAGAGTTTGAATGTGAAAAAATCCAAGATGTTGTCATAAAAACAAATAAAGACACTGAATTAGCCATTTTAATTATCTTAGTTTCTCATTTGCGATCCTTTGTTTGAATTTTTGTCTTTCTCATAGGGCACATTTGGCTCTTTCAAGACTACCTGGTGATTTTGGTAGATAATCCATGGTGTCGTCGCAACAGTTTTTTGGCTCACAAGATGCACCTTTGATATCTACTAGCTCATTAAAACTTGATATAGCTCTAAGGTTTGGAGGATTACCAAAGGTGAATATTTGACAAAGCAAAATTTTCCTTTTGCCACATATTTGGGTGCGAAGGATTTATTTCACACTTAGAACTTAATATTGATTAGGCTAAATCCACTAAATGAACTCTTTTGACTTCTTGATTTAGGTACTTGTTACTATCGTGTTCAAGACACTTTAGTTGATATAACTCCACAATGAACGATAATTTTGAGAAACCCTCACAATTTGGATATATCTTCTGCTCAACATCCTTTAACAATCGAAAAAACTTTTGAGCTTCAACATTCGGCTCCTCAGGATCCCTAGTATTCCATTCATCATCTCCACCTACAGTTGCATCCCCACAGTGCTGACCTCTATGGATGTCATATAACATTTCTAATGTTTGGACATCATCATGTGTTTCAAGCATTACAACATCATCTAGATCTTCATCTAGATCATCTTCTTAATCATCAGATGATGTGCCATAAAAATTTTCCCCATGATGTATCCATGGGTCATACTTCTCATCCATTCCGTAGTAGAACAAATGATATTTGACATCATCTCGATTCAAATGAAAGAAGTTAAGGCAATTGCAACATGGACATCTAATTGTATCATCTACCCCAGGGCATGTGAATGCAATATCTAGAAATTCACCCACACCTTTTTCATATTTCAGTAATCGTTTATCAAGTTTAACCCAACTTTTATCAATTGGCATATTCTCTGCACAAATTATGCCCAAACGTTATTAATAACTTAATTAAAGTGAGTATATCACCAACTTGTACCAAAAAAAATTTAGTTTATTCCTATCCTTAATTACCAAAAAATAGAATTTATATAATAGCATTTATCATTTGTTCATTAATACCTAGCTACTTAGAGGCATATTCAATGCATATATAAGGGATAGGCAAAGTACGTATAAAAAATCACGAGATGACCTGATGACTTTCCACTAAGGGATTGAATGAGCAACCTGGAGGCTCAACTTCATCTACTGGAATAACTGAAGGTTTCAATTTCTGTCAAAGAAGAATAAGAGGTCAACATTCATATCAGACACTAAGGTCCATTGAAGACCAATTTTCCTATAATTTAAATTCTAAGCTATAATATTTACCTTTTTGGGCTTGCTATTGTCTTCACCTGCAAGAGTGTCAAAGAGAGCCTATGTCATGAATCTCATCTCATAATACCAAGCCCAAAAGGTAAATATTATAATATACTCAGTAATGATTATATAAGTTGCCAACCTTGGTAGGAACTTGAGTTGCATCATTTGCTTAATCTATAAAATGTGACAATTAACCGACCACCTGCTATATCAGATTATTAAACCACCAAGTTAACAATACAAGTATAATCCCAGAACCTGATGACTTAGAAAACCACCACAAAACATCAACTTGGGGAAAAAAAACTTTTTACATGATAGTCATCCAAACTAGCAATGGATAAATCTAACATAGTCATCCAAACTTTTTACATGATAGTCATCCCAGTTGAAAATGAAAAAGTCATGCATCACTATTAGAGTATTTGCAATACTTCTTCTAATGAAATTGGATAGCAAATATTAGTAATTGATCCCTCATTAGTAATTGAGTTGTAGGATAGCAAACTATTAATGGATTATTGACTGTCGTCTAACAATTTCTTCAGTCAAAACTGCTTAGTCACTAATTGATCCCTACGATATGGATACCCAGTGTTAATGGCTGAGTTGAATGCAAAGTCATCGAAACAAATCAGTTGGTTCAACTGCTGCAATCAGTCTCCCATTTTTATATCATTGTGTCAATTACATGAGAAAAGTTGCCAATACAAGCATCTTTATATCATTTTTATATCATCAAGCAAAAAAAAAAAAAAAAAAAGGCATTCGCATGGATTGACAATACAAGCGCCAATAAACCCATAACTATATAATTACATTCTTACAAAACAATGTCATAACCAGCATTAGAAACTAGCTCGAATCTTGAAACAAAACTCTTTCAAATGCAAAATAAGATAAAATTAAAATTAATCCATAGAAAGTGTAAATTTCTAGGGTTTTTATTTTTCCTATGATGCGAGATAGAGAGGGATTATATTCGCGACTTACTTGAGAGAGAGAGAGACCGAGATTGAAGCTCTGATATGCTACAGAGCGCGATAGAGATAGAGATTTGTTGTTGATTGAAGCTCTGATCTGTCTTCAAGCGAGAGAGAGAGAGAGAGAGAGAGAGAGAGAGAGAGAGAGAGAGAGAGAGAGAGAGAGAGAGAGAGAGAGAGAGAGGTTTGTGGAAGCTCTGAGATATGCTACAAAGAGGGTTTTTTGTTTCAAACGTTAAAATTGTGGGTTTTATTTTTTTAAAACGATTGGGCCTGAGTAGTTTAACAAGCTTGAGCAGTTTAACAGGCCTATTTTAAAGTTTGAGAAGTTAGAAGAAATCCAGCTTATTTTTTAAAAACAATTGGGAATGAGTAGTTTAACAGGCTTGAGCAGTTTAATAGGCTTATTTTAAAGTTTGAGAAGTTAGAAGTAATCTAGCCTATTTTAAAGCTTAACGCGTCAACTTTTTAAGTTGACGTAAAACGCATGCCATAAAAAACAGATTTTTTTTTTTTTTTTTTGTTGTGGTACTACTAGTATTATTTGTCCCAAGTCATCAGTGACAGCTAATGCTAGGACTCAGAGATGCAATCACTAACCGGCATTCAAGCATTGGGATCTGACAAGTCCCGAAGATCTTCTCTTGGGGGAAGTCAAATGGTTCTAGTAAGTAAACCAACCTAACTGTCACTGCCTAAGATTAATATTGTTTACACTATCCTAGTATCCTTAAACTATATTACAAGCTAAATCTTATTTATCTGTTTATGATCCGAGATTAACATTGTTTTCTTTTGTATAGAAAAAAGACAATAGGAATGCTAAGACACCTCCTCCAGTACACCCCATCAACGAAGATGACTAAGCGGTGGCTATAGATCAAATGCTAGGTGAACATGACTGCAATGGTGCTTTGACTCGAAGCTTACTAACATTGTTGGCATTTCAGATGTTAATGCGTTTTGTTAAGATTTGACAAATGCTAAGGTTTTGTTTTTCAAAATTTTGCAATGCCTTTAGCCTTTTGTTTCATTTTGCAATCTGGGTTATTGATGATTGTAGTTTTGAGACATTTCAGATGTTGATTTGGCCTAGAGTGTTTGGCTTTTTGTGAATTAGAAGTGTCAAATCTACAATTTTTGTAGTTTGAATACTTGTTGATACTCATTTGCTGTCAAAACCCAATTTATCATAGCTAATAGATGGATGATGAATTGTATTTGGAATTAAAACTATGCATAACTCAATTTTCAAATACAATTACAACTAAGTTTGTGCAGTTGAAGAATGTAAAATATTTGGGAGATGGTCCTGATAATAGTATCCATATACTCCCCCACTAGCACCCTTCTTTCCTCAACAAATTGTAAATTTATGAGGAAAGTGGTGAGGTTTTAGGATTGAACAATATCTTGACCTTGGCCTAATCACAACAAATGTTCCTAGAAGTTCATTTTATATATATGTGCCTTTTATAATCCACAAGATTATTCCCAGCTTCATGATCATGGGAGGTGATTTTACACTTGGTCATGGTAGTAACATTGATTTCAGTAGTCCTGGTAATAATATTGCTCTTTTTTTTATTCTTTTGTATAGGGCTTTTGTCAATGGAAAATGCTTGCCCTGAAACAAACAGTTCAAATGTCATTTCCTAGAAAATATTTCTAAAGGACTACATTTTTTGCTTTTGTTTTTGCTAGCCAACCAAAATACTCTAAAAGTCATTGGGATGATTTTCAATAACCAAATGGTGTTCCTGTTCAATTGGAATGTAAGCTTATAAGTGCTTTTAGGGATTGCTTGATAGTAAATTCAGAAGAAATTAAATGATCTCATTGTTTGTTTCAGCCACAAGTACTCTATGTTACAAATGAAAATTATTTGTATGAGAAACATATTTCCATCAAATATGGTGGAAGTTTTTAGTTATTTTAATCGTGATTTCATTTTGCATTTCTTTTTCTAGCCGTTTTTAAATGGTTGATAGACCAGGAACAATCTTTACATTTCACCCAACTCAAAATGTTGATCTTGATTCTTGACAATGAAATTAATTGTTGCCTTATAGGAAGGGCTTATAATATATTTGTGCATTGTAAACTTATATAGGCTGAAAGAAGTAGCACATGCCACACATTATAGCACATGCCCAAGTAAGAATTGGAGACTCATATTGACCAATACAAGGTAAAGTACAAATAAAGAAATAAATAACAATCTGTAATTTTTAGTTTTTATGATGCTTGTATTTTTGTTTTCATATGTAAATAAATTTTGTTTGAAAAAAAAAGGGAGGATCACATGTGAGAGATGTGAATCAATCTCTTTCAGAAGAATACAATCACAAAGACAAAAAATGGGTAAAATCAACAAATAGGGATTTTGGATTTCAATTTTTAATACCCAGTTCATCCTTACTAAAAAGCAAACCACTCTCCAATCCACCAAGCGAAATTTCTTGTTGTCCCCAATTCCTTCCCATCGAAAGTCCATTCGAAGTTTTCTTGCTTATTGGTTACATGAGTAGGCATTGTAAACCATGACATAAAATAAGTTGTGAATAGATATCAAATATCTTATATCGCAAGATTTCTTGAATTGTGCAATCCATAAGCCATGAGTATCCCTCTTTTCTCAAGACTATGTTAGGTTGATCTCCCCTTATTATTAACCACATGTTTAGTTGTCCCTCATCGCTTACATATTTTAGAATTGTGCATATATAATATTTTATTTCGAAAATTTTTCTATGATTGTTTTAGAAAAGTTTGCTTTGAAAAGTTGACATGCAATTTCCAACTTTCCTTTTTTCCAATCTATCTCACACTAATAATCATATTTAATAATCTTGCATGGATTTTATGAAATAAAGTTGACTTGCCCTTGGTGGAAGACTTTTATTCATATTCTGGATATTGTTTATTGTTTTTTATTATAATTTTGAGTGTCCGGACCAACGATTCATAGATACGCGCACCTCGACTAATTCTATGGGAACACGTAAAACCCTACTAGCCATGTGTACCACGATAGAACACTACAAGAAAAATCACTTTAAGCGTCAACAAAGGTTGACGCTAAAGATAAAAAGTTGTCACAGAAAATATTTTTTGCGACAACTAAAGGTTGCCGCATAGTGATGCAATAAATCGTGTCGCTTAAAATCTTCACGTCAACAAAGAGTTGAAGTAAAAAGTAATACATTTTTGCGGCAACTAATAGCTTTTAGCGTCAACATTTTGTTGATGCCAAATCCTATATAACATCCTTTAGCGTCAATATTTTGTTGACACCAAAAACTTATATAACATCTTTTGCGTCAACATTTTGTTAATGTCAAAAACCTATATGACATTTTTTGCGTCAACAATTTGTTGATGCCAAAAATCTTTGTTGACACTAAAAACCTATATTACATCTTTTGCATCAACAATTTGTTGATGCCAAAAAACTTTGTTGACACTAAAAACCTATATGACATCTTTTGTGTCAACATTTTGTTGATGCCAAAAACCTATATAACATCTTTTTTTTTTCCTTGTTACTATCACCTGATTTTTTTTTTTCTCATTCAAATAAAAATTAATAGAGATGATGAAAGGGAAAAAGAAAAGAAAACATGTTCACAACAAAATAGAATATATCTTCTATTCATGAATGATTTCAATATATATAGCATAAATTTTTTAACGAGGCCAGGGGTCAAACCCACTCTAAACTACAACTATTTACAAATAGGACAAATAAAAAAAAATAAGGGAGTCATATAAGATGTGAACTTTTCAAATAAAAAGACTACATAAGACAAGTATTGGAACCCATCCTAGATTTTGCACACAATTGTGGTTTGATCCGCATGCAAATGTTCAGAGAAAGCATTGCCTTTTTCCTGGATTGAAGTTTGTGAAGAAACTTCATGGAATTCAGCTGTGGCATCCTTTATGGCTGCTAAATAAGCTTCACCCCAATAGCACATATCTACATCTTCATTACCACCAAGATCTAGCTTCTGCCTCCTCACACCAAATTGCAATAGTGATAAGAAACCATTTGCCTTTTGGTTTAATATAAACAAAGAAAGTATTCAAGTATAATTGCTAAAGAAGTAATACCAAGCTTAAGACCCAATAGAAGAAACCTTAAGAAGCTCGAGCCACTAGTAGTCTGCTTAAACTTTTGGCCGCTAGATCCATTCAACCCAACTAAAGAAACATTTCAAATTTTTCATGCAAAATTTCCAGAAAATTTAAGTTTTTAAAAAAAAAAAAAATTTGCTAATTCAATCATCATGTTGAGAGGAATGAATATAAAAGAAACCCAGTTTGATGCATGTGTAGAAAGAAGGCCCAGAGTGTTAAGCTGCCAAAACAAAAAGTAGTAATAAAATAAATGAATTTAAATACAAAGGAAAAATGAAGTATGTCTAAGGAACAAGAGAGAGAGGAATGAATATAATCCTTCTGGTTTTTTTCAGGGCTTAGCTCAAGTTGACCTTGGCCCAACTAAGCCAGGTTGGATTGAAATGCCTAGACTAATTTGCAATCAATTCATGGCTAGCAAACATGTCCTTGCACTATAAAGTAAACACTAAAAAATTCAGGACACTTAGATGTGTAAATTTCTCAAGAATGAAATGCAACATTTATAATGAATAATGAATAAGAATGAGAAGAAGAACCGTAAACATTTTTCAGGTTTAAATATCATTATTGCAATTAACATGAATGACATGTGATCATTTTTATTCATACATTCAGGTCATAAAAAATTTGCTTAGCTTCTAAACAAGCTGATAAAAAAGCATTTTGGAGGGGGGGGGGTGGCACAACCATATGATTCGAATGCCCTGAAGAGTAGGTATCACAAACCAAGTGCATCATATTAATGAATAAATAAAATACATAAAATTAGTGGATTTCAAATTCAGCAATTAGTTATCTTTGATTTCCTTCCTTATTATTTTTTTTAACAGTTGAATATTTTTCAAAAAGGGCAAAAGCCTTACCCTTCCCAACTCCTTGTAAGGCACTAATTGGCTGCCAAAGAGCAGAAAATGTGATACCTTTGGGTTAAAGGTTGAATTGGGTCCAAGTTTTGCTGTGTTGGATTTAGACGAAAAAGTGGGCCTTGCCCAATTTGGGTTGGCAGTAAAGAGTGGGTCTTTTTTGTGGGCTGTTGGGTACGTAAAATTAGTTAGATAATTGTCAAAGAAAGTAAAGAATATTAAAGAGGGACGACTGACCCAATACACCATGCACGTGAACCAACTCGGATTAATGGAGGAAATCTGAAATCTGAAATTCTGTCTGAGTCGCAGGTGGTAGATCTTTCAAGTTTTCAGCCATCTCAACAAGATGGCCGATGTTGCGACGAACAAAGTGGTAAGTGATGCTTTTCAATTAAATTTTATGATGCAAGAGCTTTTGAGCTGCTTCTCAAGCTTATAGAACAACTATTATTTGTTTTATCATGTTCGCTCTACTCAGATGCGTTTATGCCAACATAATTTAAGTAGACATCATGTTTCACGCATTCGATCCCTTTGCTGAATTTGAACAAAAGAAGGCTTTTTTCTTTTTCTTTTTCTTTTTTAATATTAAAGATTTAGACTATTTAAAGATGATAAAGGAAATATTGGTCCTGGCAATATCCAATTTGTGATTTTAGTTATGATAAAATTTATTAAACAGAAAAACCTTTAACAATACAAAGTAAACTCTGGAACACCAACCCAAAAACAAAATGGAATGGGCCCAAGAAAAGTAAATAAGTGGACGGCCATTTAGACGAAATTTGAAAAGACTGTAAATAGTAAATACTTATCTTTGAAGCTTGGACAGCTATTTAGATGATATAGGTGGGCCTCTATTAAAGAAGAAATTGGGCCGCTCTCCAGCTTCTTTTTTATAAGGCTTTTTGCGGCATCTTTTTAGTTGATGCAAAAAGATGCAAAACACATGACGCTAAAACCATATTTTTTTGTAGTGATTATGGTGTATGATAGTGGATGCAAGACTTTGTCTTGGGTAGGTGGTCAGGATCAGGACTCGAACTAGTGACTATTGGGAACTACATCCAAAACCGAACAAGTTGAGCTACCCCTCGATATTATTTATTGTTGTTAATTCCTTCAAGACTCCATAGTTGTGGATATAGAAGAGTGGGACCATACTCATTTACACAGAGTCTCAAAACGCACATACAGAATCCAAGATATATAAACCCAAATTCGAATCATGATCAAAGACATACATATATATAATCCTTGCAACATGTGAATTGAACTATATAAATAAACGAAACAAAGAAAGATTTAGAAATATATATATATATATATATAGATAGAAAGATAGATAGATAGATATTCTATAGAGAGAAGATCTACACACAGCACACATTATTGATCAGGGCAATATCTTCAAAAACATTCAGGAAACCGTATACTACTACGAACACCAAGATTTCAATGACAAAATTTAGCAAAAAAATAATAATAATTCCGCATGCATAGGCAATTCATATAGGAAGATAGGAAGACATTATTTACAGTGAGATTATATTCGCTATTGGTCTATGCATTCTGTATCATCTTTGGCAAAACGTAACCTGCCCTAAAGCAGTAAAAGTTACACCTCACATGAGTTCAACATTATTGAATCAAATGTTACGCCTTTTACCCACAATATCCCATTTGCATGCGATGCAACTACCAAAATGATGAAACATTTTTTTTTTTTAGACTATACGCACATGGTTTCCAATTAGAGGCACTTTGAGTTTGACAAAGTACGAGCAAATAGCACTTGTTAAAAGTTTTACCCTGTCAAACAAGTTATTCCAACGCATTCCCATTTAGAGGCACTTCGAGTTTTATAAAAAAAAACAAAAACAAAAAGATGCACTTTGAGTAGTTTGACAAAGTACGCACAGATTCTCTTTTCTAACTAGCTAAACTTCACATGGAAGTAAAGGATAGACGTAGACCTATATATATGCGTTGTAGACACGAAAGAAAACTTGAGAAAGTAAAGGGAGAAAGTGAAAATAACATAGAAACTAAAGCTAAGAGATAGAGTAAAAGTGAGAACTGTATGGAAAAGTATTCGTATATTGCATGCATTAATCAAGGGAACAGTATTGATATTTATACAGAATTATTGCTACTGAGAGCCACTAACAAAAGGATCCAGAAGCCACTGGATAAGACTAGGTCAATATGGATAAGATCATGACGTGGTTCATGACATCTGGAGGCTAAATACAAACGTGCTGCTCACATGCTCATCAGTTATTAGAAAGAGGATCTACGTGGTTATTAAAAAAAAAAAAATAGATATTGAATAATTCTTATAACTATGTTAGAATGTTAATTCGTTAATTTTAGAAATTTAGTTGCCAAAGAAGATAGTTTTATGAATTTCATTTAGCAAAACGATTATTTAAAAATTACTCAAAGTACTGTTTCTTAGCAGGAGAGATTTCGAGTACCGTTCTTTGAATATTTTCCTTTTATATATATCATAATTCGATATTTATAACGATAGAAAAGTGGAGGTAAGTGGAGGTACATATTAAATGTGTATTCTTGGAATATTCTATGATTACTGGTAAGACAAGATATGGTGGATTACTAGGTACCCACAATTTTAGTCGCATTTCTGATTCATAAAAACATCTCACACTTTTGATTCCACACTGACTTTGAATCATATGGTTCAAAAGGAAAAGTTAAAGTGCTACCCACCGTTTTAGTCATCTTTCTCATCATGGATTACTAGCTAATCTAAATTCTTAAACCTTGATCTTGCATGTAACTCAAACCAGGAATTTGATTGTCTGGGCCAAAAGATGAAAATAAAAAATAAAAAATTAATCATATTTCATTTGTTACAAAAAACATAGTTTTGATAGTATTTAGATTAAAAATGCTTATAGTTGTAATTGAATTTAGAAAAATAAATACAAGTAAAACCATTATTGGTAGGTTATTGATTTTTAAGTCCTTACTAACAATTGGAATAATTCAAAAACGTTTTTTGTTTGTTATTATAAAATTATTTTTATTATTGTTTTGGAATATAAAAATTAGGTGGTAACTTTTATTTGTTGAGTTTTTAGAGACTGGTTTTCAAATTGAGAGGAGTATTTCAATCAAAAGATTTTGAACTTAAAATTAATACATTTTATTTTGTAATATTATAAAAAAAGAAATTAAAATTCTGGTGGCCTGATGACCATGGCCCCCACCGGTCCCATTGTGGTTCCGTCCAGTAGTGGATTACTAGCTAGTAGCTACCCACCGTTTTAGTCAAATTTCTCATCATGGATTACTAGCTAATCCAAACTCTTTTTTTAGATTAAAAGCTAATCTAAATCTTAAACCTTGATCTTGCATGTAACTCAAATATTGAATTATTAATAGCAGAGAAGAAGATGCATTGGAATTCATAATTTTCCCTAAACTTTGGAAGACATTTATGGCTTTATTTTTTGGTACCTTACTTTGGCAAGCACATTAAAAACTAGTCTGTTCACCATGACCAAATGAAACAAAACTGTACATTCTTATGTCATTTCATTCTCTTTCTATTTATTTTGCTGTTTTTCACTATTTAAAGCAAAAGAATAAAATTGTGCCGTACGTTCCTTGTCCTTTACCAACCTATCCTGTTGTTTCCTATGAGATATCAAATTGTCAGAAAGGCTCATGTTGGGAAATGCTAATTTTCAAAATATTTTTTTTACAATAATTAAGTTGACAGTTTATTAATAATTATCATTTTAACTTATTACTGACATTATTTTATTATCTATTATTCACAATTTGACACATTGCGGATTGTAAAACTTATTATACCTCAATACTTATATAATATAATTTGGCAGTTTGAGGCTGCTGCTTCTAGATCATGCCTGGGTCTCACCTCACTATCATTGATTTCATTTTACATTTCTTTTTCTAGCCTTACTGTTTTTAAATGGTAGATCATGAACAATCTTTGTTTTTCACCCAACTCAAAATGTTGATCTTGACAATGAAATTAATTGTTGCCTTATAGGAAGAGCTTTATAATATATTTGTGCATTGTAAACTTATATAGGCTGAAAAAAGTAGCACAGGGTACACACATATTATAGCACATGCCCAACTCCAAGTAAGAAATGGAGACTCATATTAACCAATACAAGATAAAGTAAGAATAAAGAAATAAATAACTATCTGAAATTTTCAGTATATATGATGCTTGTAAGTATTTTGAAAATAAAATAAATTTTATTTGGAAAAAAAAAGGGAAGATCACATATGAGAGATGTGAATCTATCTCTTCCAAAAGCATACAATCACAAAGACAAAAAAATCAATAAAATCAACAAATAAGAGTTTTGGGTTTCAATTTTTGGTATCCACCTCATCCTTACCGAAGAGCAAACTACTCTCCAATATCCACCAAATGTCTCCAATTCCTCCCCATAAAAAGTCCTTTTGAAATTTCTCCCGAATAAAAAACCCATTTTATATTCTACCAATCATAATTTATCACGTTTTTTTTTTTTTTTTTTTTTTCACTTTCCTTATAAAATAACTAAACTTTAAAATAGAAAAAACCATATTCGCAATATGTTATGATTAGTGAAACATAAAGTGAAACACTTAAAGTGGGATAAAAGATTAAATTTGTATTCTTTCTCTATCTTATTGGTTACATGAGAAGGCATTGTAAACGACTGACATAAAATAAGGACAAGGCAATTATTTTAGAGCAAACTCACTGCTTATTTTTTGGCTGAATAAGGATATGGCAGTTTTTTTTTTTTTTTTTGATGGATGATAAGGCAGTTAATTTTAGAGCAAGTTTACTTTTTTCCAATATGTCCCACACCGTTAATCATATTTTGTATTCTTGCATGGATTTTATGAAATAACTTGACTTTCCACCTACTGATAAAAAAAATATAAATAAAAACACTTCACTTTCCACTTTTATATGGAGATTATGTTTCTTTGTTCCTTCAAGACTCCAAAGTAGGGGATATGAAGAGTGGGACCTTTGTCAAGGCCTAATTTGGTTGGAGGTCCGGAATATGGAAGAGTGGGACCATAGAAATAGGAACATGAGTCTCACCATGCGCGTTTAGTATTATTTTCTTTTGAATCGAAGAAAAGAACGATGGGTTTGGTTGGAACACTCCTTCCACACCTATTTTATTTTCTCTCATTTTTCATTCTAATCAAAAACTGAAAAATCACATTTTCCTTCCCTTTTTCCATCACCATCTCCATTTTCACCCCAACCAAACACCGAAACACGGTATAAGTTACTAAAAACATTCGCTTTTGGTGTTTCTTTCACTAACTCACCGAGCCTTTGATCTGTGATCGGTGATGATGCTAACCATACTCATACACACACAGTCTCAAAGCACATATATACACCCATCAGTTGAGAATCCAAGATATATAAACCCAAATTCACATTATCAAAGACATACATATATTATTCCTTGCAACATGTAAATTGAACTATATAAATAAAGAAACAAATAAATTAAGATTCAGCATATATATATATATATATATATATATATATATATAGAGAGAGAGAGAGAGAGAGAGAGAGAGAGAGAGAGAGAAGAGGATCTGCACTCATATATTGATGGGGGCTAGGGGATGGAGGTGCCCTCATTGGGCATAGAGGGATGTGGTGGACTCTTGTGCAGTGGAGCAGTGTTGGGACTCGTTGTTGAAGCTGATAACAAGAATGTAGAAAGCAAAGTAAATGTGTATAGAAGAGGAAACTAGAATTTCTTGTATTTATTACTTAATTAGATTACAGAGTATCTATTAGTATTTATACCAAACTAATTGAGGCTTACAACTGAAACTACTTAACAGAATTTTAACAAACTCTTAACAACTTCTACACAGCTTATCTAAACTCTATCAACAGCTAATTACAGCTGTTTAAGTGAACCAAGTAATCTGCACGTGGTCTTATTGTAGCTTCTACAATTGTCTCTGCTCTGCATGTTCTGCATTCTGCACTGCATGTTCTGCATTCTGCAATACTCCCCCTCAAGATGGAAGACACAAGTTGTGAACTCCCATCTTGTCAAGCAAACTGGAGAACAGAGGAAACCCCAAAGCTTTAGTCATGATGTCAGCCACCTGATGCTTACTTGGTACATGTAAGCTTCGAATTAAACCTTCTTGAATCTTATCTCTGACTAAGTGACAATCTATTTCGATGTGCTTTGTTCTTTCATGAAAAATTGGGTTGGCAGCAATGTGTAATGCTGCCTGGCTGTCAGAAAACAAAAGAGAAGCTTGAGCTTGATGAATTCTGAGATCAAACAGTAAAGTTTTGAGCCATATAACTTCACATACAGCTGAAGCCATTGCTCTATACTCTGCCTCGGCTGATGATCTTGAGACAGTGGTTTGTTTCTTAGACCTCCATGAAACCAATGAACTGCCTAAGAACACACAATAGCCAGTAGTGGATCTTCTTGTGTCAAGGCAGCCTGCCCAATCTGAATCAAAGAAGGCCTTAACATGTAGGTCAGAATTTGAGGGATATAGAAGGCCTTGGCTAGGAGCTCCTTTGATGTATTGGATTATATGTTGAGCTGCTTTAAGATGAGAATCTCGAGGGTGCTCCATAAACTGACTTAGTCTATGAACAGAGAACACAATGTCTGGTCTGGTCTGGTCATTGTGAGGTACATTAATCTACCTATGAGTCTTCTATATACAGTAGGATCTGGAAGTAGAGACCCTTCACCTTTGGAAAGCTTCAAGTTCTGATCCATTGGGCATTTTGCTGGTTTACAACCCAACATACCAGCATCTTCCATAATTTCAAGGGCATATTTTCTTTGTGAAACAGAAATTCCCTTTGATGATCTTGCAATTTCAAGACCTAAAAAATATCTAACTGGTCCCAAATCCTTGAGTTTGAACTGACTGTCCAAATAGATCTTGAGCTGAGCAACAGCAGTGGCATCATTGCTAGCAATTAAGATATCATCAACATATACTAAAAGTGCAATGAAGCATGAGCCATGTTGCTTAGTGAAGAGAGAGTAGTTAGCTTTAGATTGTGTAAAGCCATGTTGGAGCAAAGTAGTGGAAAACTTTGAGAACCACTGCCTAGAGGCAAACCATACAATGACTTTTGGAGTTTACAAACAGTAGATGGAGAGTGAGACTGCTCCCCCTTGCTATGAAATACAGGTGGAAGGGTCATGTATACCTCCTCATCAAGCTCCCCATGGAGGAAAGCATTATTGACATCAAGTTGGTATAAAACCCAACCCTTCACAACAGCAATAGCAAGTAAGCATCTAACAGTGACAAACTTTGCAACAGGTGAAAATGTTTCAAAGTAATCAAAACCTTCTTGTTGGTTGTAGCCTTTAGCAACAAGTCTAGCCTTGTACCTCTCAAGGGTACCATCAGATCTAAGCTTGACCTTATAAACCCATTTGCAACCAATGGGGGTCTTGCCAAGTGGAAGAGATGTAAGGGACCATGTTTGGTTAGCCTCCAAGGCTGTAATTTCTGCAGTCATGGCCTCACACCAGTGAGGAGACTTGCTGGCTTCTTTGTAAGTGGAAGGCTCTCGGATGGTAGAGGCAATGAGGGCAAAGGATTTATATTGGGAAGACAATTTGGAATATGACAAAACATGAGATAAAGGATAAGAGGTGGAAGAACTAGTACCTAGAACCATTGTGGAGGATGAGCATGGAGCAAAAGAAGCATGATTCCAGTGATAATCTTGCAAGTAACCAGGAGGTTTATGAGTTCTTTGAGAAATTCTGATGGAGGGAACATATGTAGTAGGTTGAGGGTTATGTGGAGGTTGAGGGGTAGGTTGGAAATCTACTGGTGGTGGCATTGTGGAAATAGCATCAACACAAGGATGAGGAAAGACAGCAGAAGGCATATCAGGTAACTGAATTGACTGGTTTGAGGAAAACTGAGGCTGAGGCTTGTGTTGATGAAAAGGGAAAATGGTTTCATGAAAGATAACATCTCTAGACACAAAGATTTGATGGGTTTTAAGATCTAAGAGCCTATATCCTTTGGTTCCAAAAGGATAACCAAGCATAAGACATTCCCTAGATCTAGGAGCAAATTTGTGCCTATTATGAGAAAGAGTTGCTGCATAACACAAAGAACCAAAGACTTTAAGGTGAGAATATGGTGGAGTTATCTTAAACAAAGCTTCATAAGGAGATTTGTTATTGATAATAGGAGATGGAATGCGATTGATAAGGTATGCTGCAGTGAGGACACAATAACCCCAATATGGGAGAGGCAAATGAGCTTGAAATCTTAGAGACCTTGCAACAGTTAAGAGGTGTTGATGTTTCCTCTCAACAGTGGAATTTTGTTGAGGTGTTCCTACACAACTAGTTTGATGTAGTGTACCTTGTTGAGCATAAAAATCTGCCATATCAAACTCAAGACCATTATCTGATCTAAGGATTCTAATGGAGGCAGAAAACTGAGTTTGAACAAGTTTAAAGAAAGATTGCAACAAGCCACGAGTTTCAGATTTTAATTTCATGAGAAATATCCATGTACATCGTGTGCAATCATCTACTATGGTAAGGAAATACCATTGATTATTGACAGTAGGAACATGAAATGGTCCCCAAATGTCACAATGGATCAAATCAAAAGGAGAAATGGAGACATGAACACTAGTAGGGAAAGGCAAACTTTTCATTTTTGACAAGTGACAGATATTACAGTGTTGAGATACAGAAGGAACAGCCAAGTTATTTATGACATGGCTTAACAATTGTAAACGAGAAGTAGAAGGATGGCCTAGCCTATGATGCCAAACATCAAAACCATCTTTATTGGTATTGGAATTCAAAGCTAAAGAAGTACTACAGGGAACTTAAAGTCTTGGTAAAGAATCTATAATTTGCAAAATGTATAGCTCATCCTTCCTCTTAGCCAAGCCAATCCTCTTCCAATTGGTAAGGTCCTGTATACAACAGAATTTAGAGAAGAAAAGCACACAACAAGGTATTGAGTCTGTGAGTTTAGTGACTGATATGAGATTAAAGGAAAAGGCTGGTACACAAAGTACATTAGTAAGGATTAAAGTTTGAGTAATTTGCACAGAACTAGTGTGTGTAGCTAACACTCTTTGTCCATTAGGTAAGTGAATATAACTGTGAATTGTGGAAGTAATAGAAGTGAAACTTGATAAGGAGTACACCATGTGATCAGTGGCTCCTGTATAAATGATCCATTCATTTTGAGACAAAAAAGGTCGATGTGAAGGCTGGACAGAAAAAACTGAATGTCTAGGAATGAAATTTGGGGAAAAAAAAATGGTATATACCTGACAAGAACTGAGAAGAAGCTGTGGCAACTTGATGAGGAGTGGATGAAGAAGCCTCAGACTAAGATGATGCAGGTGGTCTTATTGTAGCTTCTACAATTGTCTCTGCTCTGCATGTTCTGCATTCTGCACTGCATGTTCTGCATTCTGCAACACCACAGTGACTGCACATTGGCCTATCCTTCTTCCCAAATTGGCCTCTGCCTCCATAGTTATGTCTAGGCATCTCAGATCTGGTATAAAGAGCTATAGAGTCACCATTAGCAGTCATGGATGAAACTCCTATGCCTCTTTGCCTCTCTTCTTGCATAACTAATAAAAAAACTTTATTCATAGTTGGTAGAGGTTCCATCATCAGAATCTGAGCTCTGACATGGCAAAACTGTCATTAAGCCCCATTAAGAACTGCATCACGTTCTCATGCTGTTTATTCTCAGTCAAAATCTTCAATGCTCCACAAGAACAAGGGGGAAAAGACCTATAATTGTTCAACTCATCCCAAAGACTTTTCAGCTTGGTAAAGTAAACACTTACATTGCACTGATCCTGAGTTAGAGAAGAGATAGCTTTCTAGATCTCAAAGACTCGTGGACCATTCCCTTGTGCAAATCGTTCCTTCAGGTCCTCCCACATTTCTTGTGCTGTGTTGGCATATATCACACTTGAAGCAATATCCTTGGAGACTGAATTCAGTATCCAGGAGATCACCATTGTATTACAGCGAGTCCAAAGATTGAATGATGGAAGAGTTTCATCATTTGGTGCAGTGATTGTTCCATTGATGAAACCAATCTTGTTCTTTGCTGTGAGGGCCATGATCATTGATCTTGACCAAGTGTTGTAGTTCTCACCAGAAAGTGGCTGAGACACCAGTATCGTGCCTGGACTGTCGCCATGGTGAAGGAAAAGCTGGTTTGTGGATTCATCTCGTTGAAGAGGAGATGAGCCACTACTGCCAGGGATTGCGGAAGCATCATTGGCCATTGTAGGCTCTGATACCATAACAAGAATGTAGAAAGCAAAGTAAATGTGTATAGAAGAGGAAACTAGAATTTCTTGTATTTATTACTTAATTAGATTACAGAGTATCTATTAGTATTTATACCAAACTAATTGAGGCTTACAACTGAAACTACTTAACAGAATTTTAACAAACTCTTAACAACTTCTACACAGCTTATCTAAACTCTATCAACAGCTAATTACAGCTATTATCAACAGCTAATTACAACTGTTTAAGTGAACCAAGTAATCTGCACGTGGTCTTATTGTAGCTTCTACAATTGTCTCTGCTTTGCATGTTTTTGCATTCTACACTGCATGTTCTGCATTCTGCAATAGCTGAAGCTGGGACATGGGAGCCTGGATTAGGTGGAGAAACATAATAAGCCTTATGCAACATAGGGGAATGTGGAGGAAAACTAGGAATATAGGTGCCAGGATTGGGAGTTGATGGAGTAATATAAACTTTATTCAGCATAGAGGGACGTGGAGGAGGACTATTCCTTTGTGTCCTTATTGAACTGGGAATATAGGAGCCTAGATTTGGCGCAGATGGAGAGACAAGAACATGAGGAGGACTCTTCTGCAGTGAGCCTAACAATGGTGCTGCTTTGTCATGACTCCTTGTTGAAGCAGGGATATGGGAGCCTAGATTAGGAGTAGATGGAGGAACATAACCCATAAGCAGTTTTCGGCCTTGCGAAGGAGAGACATAATTAATGTCATAATTACTGGCAAAGGCCTTTTGACTGATTGTCGAAGGAGAATGGGCGCCATTGGTGGTCGGAGGATTGGGCAGGGGCAAAGATATTAGAGGGACTTGGCCGAGAAGATTTTGTTCTTCTCCAGGGATGATTATGCTAGCCTCATATGCAGGCATGCTCATAAGAAATAGCACACCTGTGGCTACAAGAAGCATACTTAGAAAATGGGATAATAGCATATTGGAAGCAAAGATGGTTAAGAATTGTTTGCTGAAGAAAAAGGGGAAGCATACAGGTATTTATAGTGAGAGGTTCGTGTAACGACAAGGAAATAAGAGAGTGCAACACTGCATTAAAATAATTTCTACAATACTATACATGTTATAGATACTTCATTTCACGAGCATAAAAAAATAATTTCTTCCAAATTAACCCCACATGTGGCCACTTGGGTATTCGGCTCAGTGGTAATCCCCCTTCCCAAAAAGTCTCACTCCTCTAAAAGGGTGTGGGTTCAATCCCCGGGGTCTTCAAATATTAGTGTGTGTGAGTTTAGATTAGAATTTCTATCATATATTAAAATAAATAAAAAAATAACAAATTAACGCCACATGTGAATGTTGTTCGTGTGCATAAATAAAATAAATAAAACTATTCAGAAATATTTTAGGTGGAAAGAAAGAAGACGCAATAGTTGTTTATGAGAAAAAGAAAGAGGAGACAAAAGATATATATTATATATATATATATATATATATATATATATATATATATATATATATATATATATATATATATTAATATAAGATATTTAATTTTGAAGTTACTTGACCGTTGAGATTTTGACACGTGTACAAAAACTGGACAAAACTGGACACGTGTCAAGATCTCAACGGGTCCAGTGCTCCTGTGCACTGGACCCAAGCCTTTCCCATATATATATATATTATATATATATAATATATATATATATATATATATATATATATATATATATATATATATATATATTTTGCTAAGAAGTTAATGTTCTAGAAGCGACAGCGACTTAACATTCGTGATCGATAAACATAGTTTTCTTTATTTATTATAATCTCTTCTGTCACTTTTCTCTATTTGACTATTGGTCAAATAATGCATTTATAATCTAGGCTAATATATACCTACATAAATTTAATTAGTTGATGATTATATATATATTTTGCTTTTGACGTGGGCTTTTTTGATATTGTGTTTGAAGGATCTCCATCTCCTTTCATCAATCAGCTATTTTGTAGGCTAGTTGGAAGCACAATACAAGATATGTGGGTCATGGATATTTGGGATTTAATGCAGAAGTTTCGTACATGTGCCTTGGCTGCAGTTCATAAGGATTGTAACAAAGGTGCAAAGTTGCTTGCTCAGCTTGGTGCTAAAAGTGGTTTTTCGAATGTTTGGCTGGAAGATTTTCTACTAGAAATTCTTAATATCCTGTAATGCTTTTTATATGTTTTTCCACTTCTTTCAATAAAATTTCTACTATTTTATTCAAATATATATATATATATATATATATATATATATATATATATATATATGATGATAAATGTTGTGTTAATTTCTTAATTTTAGTATCTTCTTAGTTCTTACTGTTCTTTTTCTCTATGTTAGAATATAAGCCCAATGGGTCTTAGGCCCAATATATTGTCTTGTATAGCACTCCTTTTACTTGTGCATTACTCTTACCTCTGCCTATATAAAGGCTCTTTCTTGTATTACATTTGACATACAATATAATACACAGACTTTTAGTCTTTAACATGGTATCAGAGCCAAGGCTCTAATATTATGGAGTTTTAGTCCTTCCAGGCGTTATTCCGCTGCCTCAGCTATCTCCGGCACTGCCCAGCCGCCACCATCAGAAATCCGGTTGCCTGCGCTGCCAAGAAGCTGATTCCTCGCCGAACGGACTTGCTGCCACCCTCGGTTCTTGCGCTACCGAACTTCGATCATGACACATCCACTACCGTTGGAAAGATCTCGGAGAGCTCGACTCAACCACAAAAAAAATAGCCCAATCGGCCGCCGGACGCGCCCTCACGCGCCTCCCAAAGATTCGGCTGCCGTCAAGCTGTTTGCCACGCGCCCACGCGCCTGTCTCTCTTGACACGTCAGCCCTAACGCCACGTCATCCTGCCACGTCAGCCCTAGACCACGTCACTGCCATGTCAGCCCTGATCGTTGACCGTGACCGTTGACTTTGACCAGCGTTGACTTTGACCGTTGACCAGTGTTGACTTTTTCGTTGACTTTTTCCAGAGTTGACTTTTTGCAACCCAGGTGCTTCCTACCCAGTTTTTCGCACTGATTTCATTTTTGTGGTCTATTTTTGTAGTTGAGGTTTCATTATGACTCAAAGTGAAATTTCTAAGCCTATTCACAGACGATCCAATCAGAAGAATTATCATCTTATTTGTGCCTTTTGCAAGCATCGCGGTCACACTATTGATCGATGTAACATGCGTGCCGGCATTCTTCAGCGCTCTGCAGCCTTGACTGCCTCTAAGTCTATACCATCATCCGATGCTGCATCTTTTGATCCTGTCTCATTGACTACACCTACTTACAGCATAGCAGATCTGCAAGCCCTCTTCAATCAGGTTCAAGCTTTGTCTTCCAGTGCATCCAATTCTGCTCTTTCTGTGACACCAGATATCTCTTCTGAATGGTTCTTAGATTCTGCCTGCTGCAATCACATGACGGACAATCCTCACCTCACAAGTGCCCACACTCCTCCTGTCTTACCTACTATTACCACTACTGATGGCTCCGCCATGACTGTTAGTCATGTTGGCTCCATCTCAACCCCTAACTTATCTATCTTTGATGTCTTTTGTGTTCCTAAACTGCATCTTAATCTTTTATCTATTGGCCAACTAACCGAACTTGGTTTAAACCTGTTCTTTTCTTCTCGTGGTTGTCTTGTGCAGGATTCTCGGACGGGGCAGATCGTTGGGTCCGCGCGTAAGGTTGGACGGTTGTTTGAGCTCACTTCCCTTCACTTTCCGTCTTCATCAGTCTCCGCCCCTGTTATTGCTGCTTCTGCCTCCATCGAGTTGTGGTACTCTTGTCTAGGTCATGTTTCTCTTCCTCGTATTCAAACCTTAGTATCTAGGGGTCTATTAGGTTCAGTTTCTTCCAGTCCATTTGATTGCATGCCATGTCAGCTCGGCAAACAACCTGCCTTACCTTTTAATAATAGTGAGTCTATTACTTCTGCAACTTTTGATCTTATACATTCAGATGTATGAGGGTAGGGATGGCAATTTTGCACTAACCCGACCCGACCCGACCCGCACCGACCCAATCCACCCCGCACGGGTATTCCCCGCCCCGAAGAGGTGACGGGGCGGTTACGGGTTACATAAATTGCCCCAATACCCGGGGCGGGGCGGTCACGAATTTTGCTTGACCCGCCCCGACCCGCCCCGAGGATATTTACAAAACTGCCCCTAGGGTTTTTATATATAAACCTATTTTTCTAACCCTCCCTTTCTCTCACTCACTTTTTTTTTCTCTGCCCCAGCCTCCCTCACACAAGCTGCTGCTGCTGCTGCCACACAAGCCACTGCAGCCCCTCACGCCACAGCCGCAGCCCCTCACTCTGACCACCCTTCACGCCAGCAACCCGCAACCCATCAAGCCCTTTGATATAAATTTTTATTAGATTTGTTAATTTATGTGTTTGCTTAATTTGATATCTGGGTAATGGGTATTAAGAATCTTTGACTTTCTTCGTGTATTAAGCTCAAAAAGTATGTTTACTGATCTGGGTTGTGAAGGAATTTTATATTATCAGCGTAGAGAGATTCTTATAATTTATTTTCCTTTTGTCTCATTTGGGTTCTTGGAAATGTGGTACATTAGAGTTTTAAAAACCATTAGTATTCAATTCAATTTAGGTCTGTCTCTTGTAAGTGAGATGCTATCACTTCAATTTGACGTGTTTATCTGCTGGTGACTACTGAAAGGTGAACAGGGTGGAAATATTTTGTTGTTAACTTTGATTCTTGGATTTCAGATAGGTTCTTTTGTGATTTTATAAGTATAAGACAGCATTGCCCTTGTTTCAATGATACTGTTGAAGGATTTCAGTCAATGAGTAATGTTATAATTTTATACTCTTTGTGCTCTGTTGTATCTTTTTTCCTTTACTTATTTAAGCTTGTTTGACTTTAGATAACTCCTTCTCTCAAGCAGTTTGAAATTCAGTTTGGATCATACAATTTTTGCTTTATGACGATGATACAAACCCATTACTTGATTATTCAAGACTTGATTGTAAAATTGACGCATTAACTTTCTAAGGCAAAAGCAGTACATGATTTAAACTTGATGAATTCTATTTTAGCATGAGTTAAGGTCTTAGTTTTCGTAATCTGTTATGTAGTTAAGCATTATGATATAATGATTCATGCTCTATGCATTTGCTTTCTTTACGAATGCCACGCTTCTTTTCTTCTAGAAACACACACACACACACACACCTATTGGAACTCAAAAATATGAACTGATTTCACTCATCATTGTGTCTTTGTGTTCATTGATTTTATGCAGTTCTTTACTCTTCCTTTGGACACTGCTAAAATCAGGCTTCAGCTTCAAAAGAAAGCAGCTGCAGTGGATGGAGTGGGTACACCCAAATATAGGGGCCTGTTGGGTACTGTTGCTACCATTGCCAGGGAAGAAGGTTTGTCAGCACTTTGGAAAGGCCTTATCCCAGGATTAATGCACTTTGGAAAGGTCGGGTCGGGTCGGGTCGGGTTAATGCACGATAACCCAATTTTCGGGGCGGGGCGGGGCAACGCGGTTCGGTAGCGGGGCGGGGTAAGTTGCCCTGACCACCGGGGCTGGGCGGGGTCGGGTATTGATAGTACTAGTGCGGGGCGGGGCCGGGTCACCCATGATCCGGTCCCGATCCGCCCCGTTGCCATTCCTATATGAGGGCCCTCTCCTGTTCCCACAGTGGGGGAGTCAAGATATTTTGTTATTTTTGTCGATGATTTTTCTCGTTACACTTGGATTTATTTAATGAAAAATCGTTCTGAAGTTCTCACAATATATCGTGATTTTGCTAAAATGGTTCAGACTCAGTATTCTAAAGCTATTAAGGTATTTCGCTCTAACAATGCACGAGAATATAGACAAACAGATTTTTCTACTATTCTTAAACACTATGGAACTATTTTTCATACCTCTTGTGCTGGCACCTAACAACAAAATGGACGAGCTGAACGTAAACTTTGTCATATCTTAGATACTGTTAGGGCTCTCACCAATGCAGCCTCCACTCCTGCCTTATTCTGGGGTGAAGCTGCTCTCACTGCAGTGTACACCATCAACCGATGCCCTTCACCTGTCATTCAAAACACAACACCATATGAACGGTTGTTTGGCACAGCTCCAAACTACAGTCTACTCAAGGTTTTTGGTTGTGTCTGTTTTGTTCTTTTTCAACCACATGAGCGCACTAAACTTCAACCCCGCTCCCAGCTATGTTGTTTTCTTGGCTATGGCTTTGAAGAAAAGGGGTACCGATGTTATGATCCAATCGCCAAGCGTCTTCGAGTCTCTCGGCATGTGGTATTTTGGGAACACAAGATGTTCTATTCCTTACCTTTATTTTCTGCAGGTAATTCTGATTCTCAGGCTGATCCTCTACCAAATCTCTTCCCTGAGATTCCTTCCCCTTCTGCTGAGTCAGTTAATCCCATCTCCGATGAGTCTCCCCCTGCTGATCCCTTTCTGATGAGTCTCCTACAGCCGATCCTACCTTCGACGAGTCTCCTCTCACTGCCCCTGCTGCGAATCCTGTCAACACTACTGCTCCTGAGCCTCGTCGCTCTCATCGGGTAAGTACTCTTCCCTCTCATCTTCGTGACTTTCACTGCTTTTCTGCCTTTGCCACCTTACATGAACCTCACACCTTTCGTGAGGCCTCCTCTGACCCTTTATGGCAGCAAGCTATGAAAGAAGAATTGGATGCATTGTTAAAGACAGGTACTTGGGATCTGGTTGATTTGCCAGCTGGTAAATCTGCTATTGGTTGCAAGTGGGTGTACAAGATCAAGACTCGATCAGATGGTACTGTTGATCGCTACAAGGCTCGTCTCGTTGCCAAAGGGATTCACTCAAGAGTATGGCATTGACTATGAGGAGACATTTGCCCCGGTGGCTCGCCTCTCCTCTGTTCGTACACTTATCGCAGTTTCTGCTTCCCGACATTGGCCACTTTTTCAGATGGATGTGAAGAATGCCTTTCTTAATGGAGAACTAACTGAGGAAGTCTACATGCAGCTCCCTCCTGGTTTCTCCCAACCTCCAGGCTTTTCTCCCAAAGTGTGTCGTTTACGTCGGGCACTATATGGTCTTAAGCAAGCTCCACGAGCTTGGTTTGCCAAGTTCAGCTCCACCATTTCTCAGCATGGTTTTTCAGCTAGTTCATATGATTCAGCTCTGTTCTTCCGACGCTCAGATCATGGTATTACCCTTCTCTTGTTGTATGTAGATGACATGATTATTACTGGTGATGATGTGCAGGGCATCCAGGATCTTAAGCGCTTTCTTGGTCAGCACTTTGAGATGAAGGATCTGGGTCCTCTCAGTTATTTTCTTGGCCTTGAAGTCTCTTCCTCCTCTGATGGTTACTATCTCACTCAAGCCAAGTACACATCTGATCTTATCTCTCGAGCTGGAATCACGGACAGCAAGATCGTTGACACACCCATTGAATACAACAATCGCCTGAATACTCATGATGGAGAACCACTTCCTGATGTTACCCTCTACAGGCAGTTAGTTGGGAGTCTTGTTTACCTCACTGTCACTCGACCGGACATCTCCTATGCCGTTCACATTGTTAGCCAGTTCATGGCTGCACCGCGGTCTCTCCATTATGCAGCTGTACTTCGGATTCTTCGGTATTTGAAAGGCACCTTATTTCATGGACTTCACTTCTCATCTCAGTCGTCGCTCACTCTTCAGGCTTATTCTGATGCCGACTGGGCAGGGGACCCTACTGACCGTCGTTCCACTACAGGGTATTGTTTTCTTCTTGGTGACTCCTTCATCTTTTGGCACAGCAAGAAACAATCTGTTGTTGCTCGTTCTAGTACTGAGGCAGAATATCGAGCACTTGCTGACACCACTGCTGAGCTCCTTTGGTTACGTTGGCTTCTCCAGGACTTAGGCATTGATTGTTCTACTGCAGTTCCGATCCATTGTGACAATCGAAGTGCCATCCAAATTGCCCACAATGACGTCTTCCATGAGCGTACCAAGCATATTGAGATCGACTGTCACTTTGTTCGTCATCACTTACTACAGGGTACTTTGCAGCTCCGTTCAGTGTCTTCTCAGGACTAGTTAGCTGACATATTCACCAAACCTATGCCTCCAGGCCGTTTCCGTGATCTTATTTCCAAACTCAAGTTGGTGTCTGTTCACCCAACATGAGTTTGAGGGGGGATGTTAGAATATAAGCCCAATGGGTCTTAGGCCCAATATATTGTCTTGTATAGCACTCATTTTACTTGTGTATTTCTCTTACCTCTGCCTATATAAAGGCTCTCTCTTGTATTACATTTGACATACAATATAATACACAGACTTTTAGTCTTTAACACTCTATATTACCAAAGGTCTAAGTACATACTTGTATACTAAAGGTCACGAGAGTTGAGAGCGAAGTACTTGATGTATACTAAGTTAAAGTTCATCTTTCCCTTCTCTCTGTCCTCAATCCAAGAGGCAAGATCTATAAACGTCGTTTTTGTTAAGAGGGTAGACAGTGCCTCGCTGTGATCAGCATGTGAAGAAGTTGCGGCTCTCCCTTGTCTCTCTTACATGCACCCACTGTAAAGTATAAACCACCCAACTGGCAGATTTGATTCATTCACATTGTGGGCCACGAATAGGGAGAGTCAGGAAAAAATTAATTACTAGCTACGATTTGAGTCTGATTGGCCTTTGGTTTTTTCCACCCCTATTCCAGTACTCTTTCTATCTTACATTACTTGGTGTGAAGGACCGCGACTCTTATAGTATTATTGTGTATATATTCATCTTTCTTAATTTCTTGATAAGAATATCAAAACACCTACAGATTCTACAATTAGATTAGAGATATCATCAATTTCTCTAGTATTTAGTATTTGATAATGGTAATTTTTTTTTTTTTTGTTTGTTTTTTTTAAAGGAAAAATTTAATATTAAGAAAGTTCTGCAATTACAATTGAAATGAGGAACACATGACCCACCTCTAACCAAATCATTTGTTCAAAAGTATTTTGGAGCTCGCAGATTCTGATCAGTTGGTCATTAATTTCGGTTAAGCACTTTGTGTGTGGACAGTACTAGCGCACCCAACTGTGCCTCTGTGAATTCCACCACTAGATTTTGGAATCCTTCTTCCCAGGAAAATTGTAAAACGTGTATGAGGGAGAGGGCAGCCTGGTGTAGTCTATCACCACTATAGTTGATTTCTTCATAGTACCGAGCAAGTAATTCCCTTGAATGATCCCTGATTACCAATCCCATTCCATTCTATTGTCGATTTTTGAAAGGAGTCCATGGAACATTCATTTTAATCAAGGAGTTTTGGGGAGGGTATTTGATAATGGTATTTGTTTTAGATTAGAGAAACTGCCGAATGTTATTTATCATTTTATTTTTCCTTTTTTGATGAAGAAAACAGTATCATTATTTGAACTATATTACCAAGCAGGGTCCAATTTTTTTTTAGTCCAAAATCAGTTAACTTCTACAAACATACTAATTATCTATAGCAATATGCAAGTCACTATGTAGTGTGTCCAAATTAAATTTAAAACTAATATATTTCAACCGAATATGATAGCACTTATAATCTTTGTACCTTTGTATTAAAAGGGCAAATAAATAACCAAATGGCCAAATCAAAGAGTTATTATTCAGTAGTCTAGGACTACAAATAAATACATAGTCCCCTTCTCACATAAATGGTATGGTGGGTCTCACTAATTAAATTCATGGTAGGATCCACCACTTTATGAGAGGTAGACTATATATTTATTTATAATGCGAGACTACTGAATAATTTTCCCTATATCTAAATGCAATCCTCTCCTTCCTTTCTTCTTAGTTTACCTCCACCCCTTCTTTCCACATATGTTGGATTTTTTTTTTTTATTAGTACATGATAATCTTTATTAATAAGAAAAGGATTACATTAGTATTACAAATAAATACATTTATGGTTTACATCAATAAATGGGATATAATACAAAAAGGAATACAAATTCTCTATCTCACATTTTGTGTTCCACTTTATGTTTCACCAATTACAATTTGTTGCGTTTATGCTTTACTAATCACAACTAGCTACATGTCTGGTTTTTTTTTAATTTTAAACTTTAGTTATTTTATAAGGAAAGTAAAAAAGAATACATGCTAAGTTGTGAATTGTGATTGATAAAATATAAATTAGATAAAAAATGGGATATAAGATTTTTTGAGATTTTTATTGAGAATCTCCTTTGCCTTTTGGGCTAGGTCATTTTCGACTGATCGAATTGTGGTGGTTTCCTATTTTGTAGAGATATTGCGTGGGGATTTTTGCTACCATTTATGGGTCCCCACTCTGAAGCGAGTCAAGGGAGTATTGCGGAGGAGTGAATATTCATCATGGTGCTTCTTGCCAATAACATTAAAACCACAAGTGTTCTTGCCGAGGATTATGGTGCTTCTTAATTTATTTTTTTTGGCCTAAAATAATTATGACAGAAAATCACATTACAAAAAAGAATGAAGAGGGCGTGCATCGGCGCGTGGAATGAGATCTCACACTTTTGATTCCACACCGATCATATGGTTCAAAAGAAAGATTAAACTGCTACCCACCACTTTAATCCCATTTCCCATCAATCATCATTGATGAGTAGCTAATCCTGCTAATATCAACTCTTAAACCTTGATCTTGCATGTATGTTAAATATTGTACAGCAGCAAACAAGATCTGGTAGCCGTTTGGAATTTTATTAGGAAGGTAAAAAGAACATTTTAAAAATGTAAAACTCAAATTTTGTGTTTGGTTAAAAAAAAAAAGCTTGGTTTGCAAAAAATTTTTACCTTCAAAAATCACGTTTTGGGAATGAAGCTCAAAGCTTCATTTTCAAAACGTACTTTTGACAAAAAACATAGTAACTAAATGGGTTTCCAAACGGATCCATTGGTGGGATTCAAAAACTTGTCCAAAACTTTTTTTTTTTTTTATAACCTTGAATAGCCGGTCAGCATTTTGTAGATACGCGCATCTCAACTAATCTCAAGGGAAGATGCAACACCTTCCTGGCACATGTACCACGATAGGCACAAAACTTTGTCTTGGGTTGGATAGGTGGCCCTGAGGGGACTTGAATTAGTCACTATTGGGGAGCACATCCAAAACCAAACCAATTGAACTACTCAATTAAAACTTGCCCAAAACTTTGGAAGATATTTATGGTTTTCTTTTGGATACCTTATTTTGGCAAGCGCATTAAATTTGAGTCTTCGGTCCAGCATGACCAAATGAAACAAGAAAAATTATTCAGTACTCCCAAAACACAAGTAAATACGTACTTCCTTATCTCATACGAATGGTAGATCTCATTATAAATTTAATTAGTGGAATCCATTATTCATGTGAGAAGAGAGAGTACAAATTCATTTGCCAACAACAGAAGACTTGAATCTCCTTAAAGAGAGCGAGATTTCCGTGCCTCAGTCCGATATTGTTAGATTAAAATTCATAATTTTATTTTAACAAAATATTATTTTCATTGTAATTTCACCAACAAAATATATAAAAGTCAACATTTTTTTTAGTTAAAGTCATGTTGTTATTCACAAGGAACAGTAACAGTTTCTATTCAATTGACAGTTTCTATTCAGTGCACCTATTATATGGTCTTCTCACATATAAAGATCCATTTATAACTCACATTTATGTGAGAGAAAAATACGGTACACCAATAATTTATCAAGGGGAAAGAGGATATGAGTTGCACACTCTTGTGCAAATTTCTTATATACGTGAAAGGGCGGTTTGGCGGCTGGGTCAAATTAATCGGTTATGAAATGTCTTTTTTTGCTAAATGTTATGAAATGTCATTTGTTTATCAAAAAAAAAAAAAATGAAATGTCATTTGTTAACGTACGTATCTTTGAATTTTATAGGCGGCCATTGGTTTCTCATTTGGCTCAATGGTTGCTCAGACTTTTCAAATTTTCTTTTGGTTGAAAGTGTTAGCTAGAATGGTGGACAATGTTAGTGTGAACTTTTTAATATGTATGAGGCCAAAACTTTTTCAAAAATAATTTCTATATTTCAAAATCTCTCTATTTAGTCTACTACATGAACATGGTATCGAGATTTCGTACAATAGTATTTTTTAGACGGTTGAGATTCAAAGTTGATTTTTTCGAATGTCTAAACAGATATAATTAGTCACGTCTTGTCTTTCTCTCTCCAACATCCCTTTCTTCTCTTTTTTTGTCGCTCTCTCCGATCACCAACATCGGAGGTGCCAAGATAAGATCTTGCAAATAAGAAATATGGTGAGACTAGAATTGAGTCAGTTGTTGGACTTTTTGACTTGTTTAATGCACTCACTCTAGATTGCTTATGAATTAAATAATGGGTTTAAGTTTAACATCTGATAAACGGGTACGTTTAACACTTGGTGATTCTGTTTCAGATCTGAAGTTGAAAGACATGAATCTTGTGGAAGCTTAAGGCGAGTGGATCGGACTGGCCTATTGGAAAACTCTAAAAACACACTCAAAGGCACTAACAACACACTCAAATTCACAACCTTCTGAGCTGATAGATTGTTATTGGTGAAAAAAATCACAAAAATCAAAAGTAGTACTATCGTTAGGCCCTTATAACAGTGATGTTTAACCAATTATAACCTATTATTTTAGTAAATGATGGATTTGGTGTGTCCGTTGTATATATAATCCACACAACATATATATTGAACTAATAAATAACACGATTCTTATATATATAATCAGCTGCAACCTGCAAGTGCTTTTTTTTTTTTTTTTCGCTGATATTATAATCTTATATGAGTTAATTGGATTGCATTAGGTGCATATATACCACATGGATTGTTGATTTCTAGCTTTTTTCATTATTTTTTTTTATAGATATTATAATATACATATATGAGTTATATTGGATTGCAGATTCCTAACCTTCTATTTTTTTATTTTTATAGATATTACTATCTACTTATATGAGTTACATTGGATCGTATTTGGTACATATATTATATATACCACATGGATTATATTGTAGATTCCTAACTTTTATTTTTTATTTTTTTTATAGATATTATAATATACTTATATGATTTACATTGGATTGCATTAGGTACGTACATATATACCCCATGGATTGTAGATTCCTAACCTTTTATTGTTTGTATAGATATTATAATATACTTATACATTGGATTGCATTAGGTACGTGTATATATATATATATGTGGAGTCCTAACTTTTTATATATTATATATATATATATAAATATTATTATCTACTTATATGAGTTACATTGGATTGCATTACGTACATTTTTTTTTTTTAGATTGCATTAGGTACATATATACCACATGGATATTGTAGGTTCCTAACCTTTTATTTTTTATTTTATTTTTTTTATATAGATACATTGGATTGCAGTAGCTACATGCCACATTGATTGTAGTAGTTAGGATTTTACAATCCATGTAGTATATATCGTTATAAAAAAGAAAAATAAAAAATTATAAAGATTTAGTGTGTATATTACGGCTCCTTTGGTCTACTTCGAACAATTCAAGCATTGATGTAATAACATGAAACTAGTTAGGTTTATTAATCCAAAAGCGCCGTGACAGCAACAAATGTCCACAGACTGACTTATTGACATTTTTTTTTTTTAAATGACTTATTTACATTAGTTAGGTTTATTCTTGAAACAAAGTGAAAAATCATATTAAAAATAAAGGAGTAAATACATATTAAACCTATGTAATCAAGTGAATAATTGAGTATACAACATCCCAAATCTTACAGGTTTGGGATTTGACTTAATTAGCGTCTACTTTTAGGGTTCTAGGGTAGAACACTCTCTAGAAATTTATCTTAATAAACTATTCAGTATGTACGTAATGTCGAGGACTTATAAGATATGAATCGTAATCTGATCATTATCCCCTTATCATTTTTCCTTACCTCCTTCCATCTAAATATAGAAGGTTAAATCCGAATTCTATACACCGTACTAATTCATGTTCAAGATGTGGATACATGGTATCAACTCCAACTTCTAACGTTTAGAAAAATTAATTGTATTTTTTATTTTGGGAAAAATACATTTATACCCTTTACTTAAGGGTGGTTCACTTTACTTCCGTATCTTTTTCATTGTTGGCTTGGATAGATTCCGTGCCGTATACGCCAGGGTTCTCTCAGCCAGACTTCAAAATGTTCGACGGAACGGGAGACCCGCACCCGCATCTAGCGCATTTCCTGGTAAGATGTGGGCCGGTAGCGCAGAATGGGGCACTGTGCCTTAGGCTCTTCGTACAATCATTGGGGGGGGCCGCCTTTACATGGTACGCCCACCTCTCTGAAGAGTCGATCCCGACTTGGGAAGCAAGGGTCTCGGAGTTCAGCAACACACAAAGAAGGGTTGGAGTGCCCAAACAACTCAAGACCAAACAAAGGGATAATGAACCTATCACGAAGTTCATTACAAGGTGGCAATCCCCTACTTTTGCCTGTCCCCAAAAGTTTACTCATCAAGAGCTCTTCAAGTTGTGCATGAAGTGATAGTAGCTCTACTGCGAATCCCTAACTTCAGTTGAATTCCTATCCTTAAACTACCCCACTACGGGCCCCGTCTCTCAAAAGGGTTCCCACCGGTGACCGTTAGCGTAGTTCACTTTCCATGTCCGCCTATGCATGCCAGCACTTGGCTTGAGTGATTGATGTCACAAGGGCGATACTTTAATTACCACTTTGTGAATTTAACCTTTACATTGTCATTCATGAAATTAGACACGTGAGTCACACGTATGATACAATTTGAGAATCCTATGATTTTAAACATTCAATTAGTTATTCTTTAAGACAAAAAGCACGCACAAACCAACCTGCCTTGTAATTTTTTGGTCATACTTAATAAAATACTCTTCCAATATATAGTAAGGAACCAAATACCGACTGCTCTCTATTACTCTATAGAACATATTCAAAACTTCAATACTCCACATATCAACAAAGTATTAAAAGAGAAATCAGTGAGAATTTTTTTTAAACAAAAAATATTAAAAGTTTATAAAATATTAAGCCAAATATATGTTTTTGGAGCTTAGATGTCGTTTGGGTCGTCTGGAATTTCGAAGGGAAGCACTAAGTAGAGTTGTTACAAGAATATAAATATAATAAGAATGAAGCATAAAAAATATGTATAAACAATTTCCTCAAAAGCATGACTTAGGAAATCCATGAAACCTTGATGTAGAACATTAACAAAACAATAAAAGAATATTAATGTTTGTACTAGGATATCATATCCTACTATACCAAGATGTCGGTGACCATAACATCCAATTGCTTTTGGATGTTAAGATTGAACTGAATTTCTCAACCACCATTTGGGGTACTATTTGCTTATTTGGAGTTTCCAAGCAAATTTTATATTGTTGGACTCGCACATGACTTTGCAATGCAAGCTCAAGTGTTTGAGATCTCTTTTTTTAGTTCACAGTCACGTGACACTATTCCATTGGTCAATTCTCAACTCATCTTTGCATATTTTGTAAAAAAAGAGATTATTGAGTTTTGGGCTAAGTTCATTTAAAGTCCAAAATTCCTAAATTTCATCCAAACACGCGAATTGGGCAAAAGCCCAAAAATTACTTATTTACTCATGCGTAACAGACTGGACTTATAGCCCAAAACAAAAATAGTAAATAGCAGAGTTGGTCGTGTTGGAGCTTGAAATATTTGTGTGTTAAGTGGACATGCTAAAACATTAATGTTGGTCATGTGAGTCCAGAAGAAAACTCATTTAGTGAAACAATCAGTACATTGAACTTGGTGTCTGCTCCTTTGAACAAGGAGAACAATGAGGTTATGCAACTCAAAGAATAGGTAATCAAATTCACTTCAATTTCCATTTCATGGTGTGTGTAGTTAATGCTGATGCGTGGGACATGTGGGTTTGAGTTTGGATTGAGAGACTATGGCAGGGATAAGTGAGTTAGTCAGATTTTATTTTTATTATTTTTATTTATTTATTATTTTTTTCTGAATCGGCATGCGACATCATCATTTTATATTATTTTAATAAAACTGTTAGTCTAGTCAGTATTTTTCATCTATCATTTAACAGCAATGACTACTTTGACACAAGAATGAAAAGTTAAAGACTAATTTAATACAGTTGAAAGTTTGAGGACCATTTTGACACAAAGGTGCGCCATAGGTTGAGAACCAAAATTATAATTAACCCATAAATCAATATAATAATTTTTTTATGAGAGAGGGAAGAAAGAAATGGGATCTTGACATTAATTGTATGTATCAAATAGTTAGAAGGTTCACAATCAAGGACATAAACAAGGTGGAATGACTATGTCTCTGAATACTCAACCTCTTATTTCTATCAAACCCAAAGCAAGTTATACTGTCAGGCTTTACATTCAAAATCAATTATATCTCACATACTCTGACGTAGATCTTACTATCATCTTTATCAGTGTCACTGCTCCTTAGATAATTCACATCCTAATTTCCTTAAAGTATTATATTGTATTAGATTAAGAAATATATTATTGCATACAAAGGTCTTGCTGCCACACATGATGAAAAGCAGGGTTGAGTTTTGACTGATCATTTGTTCTAATTAAGCCTTGTTCTAACATTGTTTTTGCTGGAAAAGACTGGCTGATCAGTTGGCTAAATGGTAGAATGATCAGTTGGCTAAATGGTAAAATACCATAATTATTTATTTATTTAAAACAAAATGCAGAAGTAACATAACGTTTTATCATTGTCAATATTTTCATATAGCAGTCCACAAAACCTTCAGAAACCAAAAACCTATTCAGCTGCATAACCAAGTCATTATTACTAAGCAACAGCTTTTCTTACTTTTCAATTTTAATGCTTTGCTAGACATAGTAATTTTATTATATTGTTATACTTGATAGTACTATAAGTGTCAGTTTTTCTCCTAATCATAATTACAGTTTTAACCATCTTTTGTTAGTCTAAGGGGTATTTCAAGCCTTGTGTAAATTTCTTATAATTTCACACTTCAGTCCAGAGTTTTGGAATTTTTGTTAGCCTAACAATACTCTAACAGTCATTGGGGATGATTTTTAATAAGCAAATGCTGTCCTATTCAATATTGGAATGTAAGCTTATATATGCTTTTAGGGATTGCTTGGTAGTAAATTCAATAAAAATTAAATGGTCTCATTGTTTCTTTCAGCCACAACTCTATGTTATAAATGAAAATTATTAAAATTATTTGTATGAGAAGCATATTGCTACAAATAATCGTTGATATGATTTTGCATTTCTTTTTTAGCCTTATTGTTTTTAAATGTTTAATAGATCAGGAATAGTCTTGTATTTTACCCAACTCAAAATGTTGATCCTGACAATGAAATTAATTGTTGCCTTATAGGAAGAGCTTAAAATATATTGGTGCATTGTAAACTTATAAAGGCTGAAAAAAGGAGCATATGGCACACACATCATAGCACATGCCCAAATAAGAAATATCAGAGACTCATATTGACCAATACAAGGTAAAGTAAAAATGAAGAGATAATTAACAATCTGTATTTTACAGTCTATATAATACTTGTATTTTTTATAAGTAAATAAATTTTATTTGAAAAAAGGGGGAAAATCACATATGAGAGATCTGAATTACCCTTCCAAAAGAATACAATCACAAAGTGTCCATTTGGGAGGAGGAAATTTTTTTTGAAAGAAAACGATAGAATAGAAATAAAAGGATAAATCCGCAATAACAATTGGAAGGAGAAACGCCGGACCCTTTTCTAACCAAAACGAGGGTTCGTTGTTTTCCTTAGAGGAGGGAATTGGGTGGAAAGAAATGGAATGTAAAGAATAATTTAAAAATGTGTCTTCCATTCCCATTTGGGAGGAGGAAACAATCATTCTTCTCATTTCCTTATAAAACTTAATTTTTTTTATTCCTAATTGGAGGGAACACTCATTATTATTATTATTATTATTATTTTCATTCTATTCCGTTATAACCTCCCAAACGAAGACAAAAAAAAACCTATTAAAAAAAAATTACATCGAGGGGATGCCACCCAATGCATTCATCAGGAGATGCCACTCATATTCTTTGATTAGCTAAGTAGGTCGTACAACACCATAAAAAATCCTTATGTTTCTTTTTTTTTTTTTTTTTTCATAGACACACGCCAAAAAGTCCACTTTAAGGGTGGGGATAAGGGGGGGTGCACATAAAAGGATAGACTGTCAAACTTTAGCAACCCTATGGTGATTTAATTGTACTAGTCAACATTCTGGGAGCTCAATCTCAAATTTTATGGGTCTAAATACCATCATGTAATAGAAAAAATAATAAAAGAAATACTCAAATTAATTTTAAAATTATCACATCACTATTATGTTAGTCAAATACATAAACAATTGATTGATAGAAGTTGACAAAGGAACCAATAATATACTGTATACATTTTCAAACGTTTGAAACTAATATTGTTTATTTTTCGTTTATAACTGTATATCTCTTTTCAAAGGGTGCATTTATTTATTTATTTTTATTTTTTTTGCTCAAAATTCAAAGGTTGCATTTAGACTTTAAGACAAATAGGCAGGAATTAGCTTTAAAAGCCCCAGCGAGCCGACAAGTCACTACAGTCAGTGCATAACTTTCTGTCGTGAGTCCTGAGTCCAGACCCTACCTTATATATTCAATCGCCAACCTCCTTGTCCACGGACACACAGATACCATCAGAATTATCCTAAAAAGTTGTGATAACTAGTAAGACTTTTATTGGTTGGTGCTATGGGACCGCAAGATATTATGAACACTTTTGTTAACCAATTCTTGTTCTGCCTAACTAAATCCGATTTTTTTCCTGTTGGTGGGTACATAGACACACACAAAAAAAAGGTTCTTTTTGGTGTTATGTGACATATTCATATACCAACATATATTGAGATAAAGGAAATTTTGATATCTATCTATTGTATTATTGTATTGTGAGTGTATCCAAAAATTATGGGTTTATATCATGAAATAGAAATTGAAAAATAAACGAAGAAATCACAAAATTGTTATAAAGGTCACACACACACACACACACACACACACACACAAAATCTATCACAAATATATCCTCGTTCACCAATAATAAAGGTTATGGCTTAGCTTCCAGAATTTCACAAAATATGTGCACTTGGCACACCTATATTTCAAGCCGGGAATCAACACCTGACACACGGCTTGTTGTTTTAGGAGAGCTTTTTGGGCTTGAGAAAAATCATTCGTGTGTGGGTGTTTCATTCATTGACACTCACCATGCTAACCATACTCATATCGTATACACACACAATCTCACTCAAAGCACATACACTCATCAGTTGAGAATCCAAGATAAACCCAAATTCACAATATCACACACACACACATATATATATATATATAATGCATACAACATATTAACATGAACTATATAACAAAATTCTTATACGCATAATTTGCTAGTGCAATTTTTATTTTATATACTATTTGCTAGTGCAATTTATTAGGGGGGCTAAATATTGATGTACATATTATAGAGATATAGAAAAGTAGATCTAGACACATATATAAGGCTAGGGGATGGAGGTGTCCCCATTGGCCATAGTGTGAGGCGGAGGACTCTTGTGCAGTGATCCTAGCAATGGTGCAACTTTGTGTCTGATTGTTGAAGCTGGGACATCAGACATGGGTGCCCGGATTAGGTGGAAGAACATTATAAGCCTTATGCAGCATAGAGGGATGTGGAGAAGGACTCTTCCTTTGTGACCTTGTTAAACTGGGAATATAAAGTGCCCGAATTGGGAGCAGATAGAGTAACATCAGCCCTATGCAGCATAGAGGGATGTGGAGGAGGACACTTCCTTTGTGACCATCTTGAACTAGGAATATGGGTACTTGGATTTGGCGCAGATGGAGGGACAAGAACATGAGGGACTTGGGCTAGGGCTTGGGGTGACCCTAAGAAGTGGTTTTTCTTCATCAGATTTTGTTTTTCTCCATGGAGGATTCTGCTAGCCTGATCATTATGTGCAGGCATGCTCATCATGATCAGAAAAACAACCACTATGGCTACGAGAGACATATTTAGAGAGATGGTTATGGTTAATCATATCGGTTATTTATAATGAGAATCGTGTTAGGACATTAGAAGGGTAGAGCAGAAAGTGTTTGAGCAAAAGCTACATTTTTAGATGGATACGAAATTTTCAAGGTGAAATTAAAGTAACCTTCTAGTCAAACTTTGCGGTGACAAGAGGGATGAGCCAACCAGACCCGAAACCTAGAATGAAACAAAAAGAGGACACATTTCAACTCTCCAACCTAATCATGTGCTATAAGCAGATCGTTATGCATGTATGCTGCAACTTTTTATGTTGACATATTAATTTGAATTCCTCTATTCTAGACTAGACCTTTGAGTTAGTAAAAAATGATTGCGTTATAAGTGCTAAGTAGACTAGTCTCATGGCAACTGCTCTATCGAATGGCTATGATTGATTCAAATTTTCATCGTTAATATCATGGTTAAATATTCTCACCGTAAAATTTTGTTCTTCGTTGTATTAGCTTAACTTTGTGTTGGTGAGTGTAAGTTCATTGGTGAGCAGTCCATTCCAGCCGCAAACCAGACAGTACTCTCTCAAATTTAATTGAGTCGACCAAGTCTAGAATATTTAGAGTGGTAATCCTCCAGATTTTAGACGTCTAATCAAAGTGATACAATTAATATTGAAGAAATTAATCAACTACTCTATTGATTGGCTATGATTGATTCAAATATAGCCCCCTAATTTCTATGACCATTTTCTATTTCTGGATCATCCTGAGAAAATCTAAAATATGTTTAAGAATACAACATTTTCACATCCGTTATATCTGCTGTTACAGAGCCCTATCAAACATACCCTTAGTTTGACAGTTGGACTTGTGTATGACTTTGCAATGCAAACCCACATGCTCAGAACACTAAATGTTAGGAACAAGATGCTCTCTATTTCAAAATCTTTCCATTTAGTTTATTTCATTGTTCAGATCTAACATTGTATACATTGTCACATAATTTAATATTTTAATGACATGACAATTTGTACACTGTTAAATCTATTCACAACGACCCAAGAATATTTAATCTAAACCCCAATAATAATGAGGACCCAAATTGAAGAATTTTGCACAAATGGAGAGATCCTTTTCCTAAATGTCACAAAGTCTCCAACTTTTTGTTAACAGCCACGTGGTGCCATTCCATTGGACAACTCTCAACTCACCTCAACATATTTTATAAAGAAATAAGATTGAGGTTTGGGCTATGTTCATTGCCAAAGCCCAAAAATGCCTAAATTTCATACAACCACGCGAATTGGGCTTTTGCTCAAAATTCCTCATGCCTAACAGACTGGGCTTATGGCCCACATGCTAAAACATTGATGTTTGCTCATGTGAGTCCGGAAGAAGACTCATTTGGTGAAACAATCAGTACATTGAACTTGGTGCTGCTCGTTTGAACAAGGAGAACAGTGAGGTTATGCAACTCAAAGAACATGTAATCCTATTCACTTCAATTTCCATTTCAAGCGTGCTTTGTAATTTTCCATGACCCACAGGTTTTTTTCCTCTGAAAATCACCCTTGGTTTTCTCTGTAATTGCCTACTAAAGGTGTGTGTAGTTAATGCTGATGTGGTTTGTGGGTGAAAATTAGGAATTTTGGGGTTGGGACATGTGGGTTTGAGTTTGGATTGAGAGCTATGGTTTGTTTGGATGAAATCTAGACAATTTTATTATTTTGGGTTTTTGTATTTTTGGACTAAACAATTTGCTAGTATCAGTAAAGCAAGAATTTCTTTCTTTTCCTAAAAAATTGCAAGATGAAGCAATGGTTAATTAATATCATGCACGTAGAAAAGGAATTCTTTTAGTCTTTTAGTGTGGGACATACCTACATCAACTGTACACCACATGAAAGAGAAAGTGGGGGAAGAAAAATGAAAACTTGTGATACTAGCAGTTGGTCAATGATTATGCTTCTTGAACACTGATTACATTTAGTCAGGCTATCATTCTATAATGGAAGCATTCACAGAATAGGGCCATGAGTCTTTTAATTGTTGAAAGACTAAGGAAATGAAAGGTCTTTTGGTGGTTTTTCTTACATTTGTAAGTGTTAAAAATAAATAAAAAAAAAAAAAGGGCCGTGGACCGGGGAATTTGGCGAAATTGGTGTCCTTGATTGAAGCACTTTGACTTACTCTATTACAAGTAGGATGCAATACGAAAACTATTGTGTGGTCTGTAGGAGTGGGTCAAATGGCTTTACCTTGGCAGGGTTCCTACATCATAAAAAGGAAATAGAAAAAATGATAGCTTTTATCACATTTGCTTTTTGTGAGAGTCAAAAATCTCATATTGGATATTTAAAACCTTGCATCTTTAAATATAAGATTATGAGCCTCTCCACCAATTGCTAATTAGTTTTGAGCTAGGTTGGATGCTCTAAATTTAATATGGTATCAGAGTGATTTATTTGTTGGATACTTCAATTTAATATGGTATCAGAGTGAGTAATTATTTCCTCCTCTTCCATCACGTCACACAATATAATCCGTCCACATTACCAATTGGTTTTGAGGTTGGATATTCCAAATTTAATACTCTTAATGAGAATCATCCCATTTGTCTTCTTAGTTTCTAATTGATGACTACTCTTTTCAATTATTGCATTCCAATCAATAGATGACCATAAAGTAATAATAATTATATGCAGAAGGCAGTCGTTGAGGATTGAAGGTGGAAAATTGGATGAACAAAAGCTATTCCTTAGTTTTTTAATCAATTTATCTAAGTATAATTTTTTAAAGTCTTTATTTTTATAGATACATATTTCAACTAACTTATAACAAATAATTTATTTTTATTCTTTTAACAAAACATATATACAACAAATTTCAAAAATAGAAATTGCTGAAGTGAATTACTATAGTCAATGGTCTCATGTATATATGCCATTTCAAGTTTCAACAAATTGTTTTGTTGGGGGCATTGTTAAAGCTAATTTCGCCTGCCAATCTTAGCCACGCGAATCTTCCTAAAAAAATTGTAGTAGTTGATTGCATTGAAAATGTAACATTGCACGAATTTGCGTTGCATGCAAGGTTTGTTAAAATGGGGACTCTACATAAAATCGGTGAAAGAGTTATACGGATCGGATGGTGAAATTAAATCACATGTTAATTCAGTTAGGTCTTGGTAAATAAATCGTCTAAATTTTTTAAAAATAATTAAAATACGTTTTTTTAAGTATAAGTATATTTTAATCTAGTCTTTAACAAAAGTAATACATAAAGAGCCAATAAATTAGTATCAAACAAACGGGGAACACTTAGGTCCCGCACGGGATTTTTGTTGATTTTAATAAAATTTGTGTATTTTGTGATAAATGTTGTATCTATATTGATAAATTTGTGTAAAGTGTTTATAAATATTATAATTTTGAAATAAAACTGTCCACAGGACTTAAGAATTTTCCCAAACAAACACTAAAAAGTACTAATTTTTTCTATAAGTCAAGATACTTAAAAGAAAATGAATTTGGGGGTTTGATTCTAAAGATAATCATAACATAGAAGGCGACAATTAAAAGAACATGGGATACAATTGATACGATAGGGAAAAACATAGAATATACACATTTTATAACACCTGACAAATATATGCAAGGAAATCAAAACACATACAATATTTTATCAAAATACATACATTGATTATTTATTGTACTTTTGAATATTAAGAAATAAATTTTGACGAAAGTGGTGATATTTGACATATTGATTATAAAAACGACAAATGGATGTCATGTAATTGTTGGGAAGTATTGGATAACGCTTTTTAATAAGTGAGATTAATTAAGGACAATTTAGTTGTCAGTTTAAATTTATTGAAATATGTTTAAGAATTTCCCCTTTTTATTAGAAAAAAAACACTATCTCTGTCTGTGGGAAAAGTAATTTTAGTTTTTGTTTTTGAGAGTATAAGTGTAATTATATACAACATCATTCTCACGGTCTCACATAAGATAGATTAATTATGGAATTCACCTTTATATGAGATAGACGTAAACAACCTTTACATAAAATACATTTCATCTCATGGAGGGCCCGTGCCATGTTTTTCTCTCTTTTATTTTTTTGTTGCTTTTTATGGTTTCTTGTCCGCATTATTTGCTTGTTTGACGGTTCAATATTGTTTTTGAATAAAGGTAGCACATTAATCACCAAAGTCGCAAACTTTAAGAAAAAAGTTGCAGAATTTTCTTGATTGCAAATAGAACATCTTGGCTGGCTTTTGGGCAGGAAATCTTTGATATTCTAGTGGTCCAACTTTAGTGGCTGTCATAGAGTAGTTGGTAGAAACAAGATAAGATTGCGACTATTTACAAGCACGTTGTCATCTTTTTTACTTAAGAACAAATTAAGAAGTCATGGAATTTTGTCAAGTCTAGGAGAATAAGTACGATTGCATGTAATTATTAATTATAGATTTTCATACTGTTAATGAGGTTGGTGCATGGACTATGGTTAAACGCAAGGGAACAAGAAGACATTGTCTTATGTAGTTATGTAGCTTTCAGTCTTTCACTAAATACACAGTGACTTTGATCAGTGTTCTGTGATGCGGCCAAGAGAATACCGATCACCATCTCTGCAATTGCATGTTCAAGAACAATACACACACAGTCTCAAAGCAATCCAAGATAAACCCAAATTTCATATTATCAAAAAATACAACATATATATTAATTGAACTAGAGACCTAAATTCTTCCCCCTCCCCCCTGAATACTACTATATTATATAGATAAAGAAAAGTTCAGCACATATATATTAATCGGTACTAGGGATAGGCGGAGGACTCTTATGTGGTGAGCCTAGCAATGGCGCAGCGTTGTGACTCATTGTTGAAGCTGAGATATGGGTTCCCGGATTAGGTGGAGGAACATAATAAGCCTTATGTAGCATAGAGGGATGTGCAAGAGGACTCTTCCTTTGTGACCTTGTTGAACGGGGAATATAGGTGTCCAGATTTGGAGCATATGGAGGAACATCAACCTTATTCAGCATAGAGGGATGTGGAGGAGAACTCTTTCTTTGTGACCTTTTTGAACTAGGAATATAGGTGTTAGGATTGGGAGCAAATGAAGGAATATCAATGTTATTCAGCATAGAGGGATGTGGAAGAGGACTCTTCATTTGCGACCTTATTGAACTTGGAATATAGGTGCCCGAATTGGGAGCGGATGGAGGAAGATCAGCCTTATTCAGCATAGACAGATGTGGAGAAGGACTCTTCCTTTGTGACCTTGGTAAACTCGGAATATAAGTGCTTGGATTGGGTGTTGATGGAGGAACATAACCCTTAAGCAGCTTTTGACGTAGCAAAGGAAAAACATAATTAGTGTCATCACTGGCGAATGCATTTTGGCTAATTGTTGAAGGAGGGATGTCGCTGGTGGTGGTCAGAGGATTGGGCACGGACATAGATATTGGAGGGACTTGGCCGAGCAGATTTTGTTTTTCTTCTCCAGGGATGATTCTGCTAGCCATATGCAGGCGTGCTAATAAGAAAAAGTACAGTTGTGGCTACAAGAAGCATACTTGAAAAATGGGATGGTAGCATATTTGCAAGGATGGCTCAGAAATTTTGGATGAAGAAAATAGGGAGCATATGATAGGCTATTTATACTGAGAGGATTCATGAAACGACATGGAATAAAATAATTAATTAGGATTGTGCAATAAAATAATTTCTTCAATACTATACATGCATGTTGGTGTTTATGTGCATAAAAATAATTTCTTCCATACTCTACATGTGAACGTTGTTCGTGTGCATAAATAAATAAATAAATAAAATATTCAGAAATAATTTACGTGGAGAGCAGGAAGAGAGAGACAGAAGACACAATAAAACATAGAAAATAAAGAAGACTAGTAGTTGTTTAGCTTGAGAGAAAGAATGATCGGACACAAAGATATATAACATGTTCTTGAAGCGTCAGTGGCCAACATTCGAGATCTTAGTAAAGGTCAAACAATGCATTGTAATCTAGGCTAATTTCTATATAAATTTTAATCAGTTGATGATTATGATGATAAATGTATTTTTATTCTTCTTAATTTTAGTCTATATTTTACCAAAGGTCTTAGAACATAATTGTATGCTAAAGCTCTCTAGAGTTGAGACACTTACAAAATGTATATAAAGTTCTTCTTTTCCTTTTATATACAAAAAATAAAAAACTTTCTGTAACCAAAGTTCTTGAGAAAAAGATATTTTAAAATTGTACACATGAAATCATATATATATATATATTAAGTTCTCAATTTTGCTTATACAGAAACATAACTTTATATACAATTTTATTTTAGTCTCTTCTTTCTTGGCCCCCTTTATTTTTATTTTAAAATAATTAGTTAAAAAAGGACTATGCAAACTGTCACAATTATATATTAATGGCTTTCTTCTTGACTTCTTCTATTTGGAATGTGCTTTGTTTATTGGTTTTGTGTATGGCAGAACTGGTGTGCGTCAATTAGATTAGAGAAATCATCAATTGGTATTTGATAAGAGTATTTGTTTTAGATTAAAGAAACTATACCATAGGGTTTCCATAGTTATTCCAGTGTTATATATTTGATCACATTTACACAAGTTGGCACTAAAAAGTGAGTCTTACTCAGATCCCAAAATTTTTTGGAGCACCCTACAACTGTGAAAAGAAGAGACAAAGGTTAGAAAACTAGTAATATCCCAGGTTTCGCTGGAGAAAGGGATCCATCCGGCGCAATAGTTGAGAGATTACTGCGTGGCAAATTGTGCGTGGATAAGCTGCAAAAATAGTTTTTAATCTCGGTTATTCCAACACAAAATATCTTTTTCATTTTAATTTTTAATATTATATTTAGACATCACTAGCTTTTGGTGATGAATAACTATTTTTGGTGAAACGAAAATACCGAATGCACAGAAGACACATCTTGCCCAAGAAAGAGGAAAGAAGATGGCCGCGTCATAGAGATGCAGAGAAGTTATTATCCACAACGACCAATCATGGCTTTCCCTCCATATCATTCTAATCACACAGCTCCGGTTTATCCTATATGGGGACAACCTGGTAGTCACCCAGCTGGAGTCCACATGTGGGGTCCACCTGGCTATCCTGCATGGCAACCAACAGATAATTGGCATTGGAAGCCATATCCAGGGGTAAAGCTTAAATTAATGCATGTGTTCGTCATGACTCATGACGCTAGATTTGTATTATTGTCAACATGCACAACCCCAAAACCTTTGAATTTTAGTTTGACTAGCATGATCATGAGGCATTGGATTTGCATGTTTGATATATTTGGATTGTTTTGATTGTTGGTGAATTTGCGGGGAGGAGAGAATGAATGGCTGGAAAGAGAGGAATTGAAGTGGAAGCAGAAGTCTCGAGACTTATGGCTGAAAGAAGGGGATTGTAATTCAAAGTTATTTCATGCATCCACACTGGTGCGTAGAAGAAGAAATTTTATTGCAGAAATTCAACTTAATAACGGGCAATGGATTCATTCAAGAGAAGACATAGAACAATATTTTGCTGCTCAATTCCAAGAAGTCTATCAGATAGATCATCCCCAGATTCCACAGGACTTAGAAGGACTTATGAGCCCTTGTATATCTGATGCCGAAAATATGGAATTGACTTGCATTCCTAGCCCCCAAGAAATCAAGCCAGTTATTTAGACAATGCATCCTCTCAAAGCTCCAGGTCCGGATGGCCTTCCTGGTCTTTTCTTTAAAAAATACTGGAATATTGTAGGTGACCAGATTGTCTCTGCTATTTGAAGCTTCTTTCAGGAGGGATGGATGCTTCAGCAATTTAATCACACCTTCATTACTCTAATCCCAAAAAAGGCTGGAGTTTGCAATTTTAATCACTTTAGACCAATAAGCCTTTGCAACTTCTATTATAAGGTCATTGCTAAAATCCTTATAAATAGATTACGGCCTCTACTCTCCAAAATAATTGATCCTGCTCAAGGTGCTTTTGTTCCTCAGAGATGGATTGCAGAGAATATTGTTCTAACTCAAGAAGTGGTCCATAGCTTTAAGAAGAGCAAAAGGAAAAAGGGATTTATTGGATTTAAATTAGACTTCTAAAAGGCGTATGATAGATTAGAGTGGAGCTTCATTATAATTGTGCTGAAATCTTTGAGGTTTAACCAAAAGGTAATGGACCTGATATTCCAATGCATACCCACAGTAAAGTATACCTTGCTGTTAAATGAAAGTATAAGCAGATCTATCAATCCATCTAGGGGGATCAAACAAGGTGATCCCTTATCCCCATATCTTTTTATCCTCTCTAGTGAAGTTCTTACAAGGCCATAATTTGGAGTTGACAAAGCCTATGCCAAGGTTTTTTATTTTATTGTTTTTATTCATAGATATGCCAAATGAAGCTATTTTTAGCTAAAAATGAGATTGGTCTCCTAGAAAAAGAAAACATTGATATCAAATGCCAAGAGTTTTGTACCTCAATTATCGACTTTCCTTGAGGACAACCAGGTTCAAATATAATTTCCCCTAACTATAAAATTATCTCTTATAAAAATAAGTAAATCGAATTATTAAAAAAAAAAAAAAGTTACCAAAGGCACACCACGACACCATAAAATCCTTCTCGATATTCTTCTCCCACCTCCCACTCACTCCCTTGAACAATTCCTCCACATCACGCCACGTGGTCCAATAAAAACCAACCTCCCCTAAACCCTACTTCTTCTTCTTCGTCTTCATTTTCTTCTTCTCCATCACATACACGAGATTTGAATAAGCGGCTGATACACACACACAGAGATTTAAACAATACCAAGTTGTTTGGTCTCCAACAAAACTCGATTCTCTTGCTGGCTTTTCCTCTTCTCCATCAAAATCTAACTAAGTGTTTGCGTAATGCCCTTCGCATCAATTCGCTTCTGAATCACGGGTACAAAATCTTCTACTAACTTTCATTTTCAGACCCTTTTTATTAATTGCTGTAACTACTATATTTAGTGAATTCTTGTTCATTTCTTTATTAATTCGTTTGGTTCTTAAGTTAAGAGTGTAATCTGGTTGATTCATTATCATTTTGCTTCTTCTATCACTCAGAAAGCTGTGAAATTTGAAATAGGATTTGTAATTTGGCTTAAATGCTATAAGAAATGAAATGGTCCATAACATTAGAATTAATTGATACTGAAAGAGGAATTGTTGTTGTAGGCAATTGGGGCAGATTAGTTTCAGAATCAAATAAAAATAAATAATTCAATCTGAATTCGTGTGCTTTTTCTTATGCATTTTGGTCTTTGCAGTTTCCAACAGCATTGTGACATGGCGGGTGAGGGTGAGAAAAGCTTTGCTAGGAGGGATCGTCTCCTACAAATTGAGCATGATGCTCGAAAGTGGTGGGATGAAGAAGAAGATATTTTCAGGGCCGAATCGTTTGAAAAAACTCCTGAACCGGGTGAGAAGTTCTATGGTAACTTCCCCAACCCGTACATGAATGCAAATACCCATTTACTAAATATAGTAGTTACAGTACAAAATCTTATACTAACTTTCATTTTAACCTTATTTTTTTATTAAATATAAATAAATAAAGTTATGCCCTTAAATACACCTTAAATGTATAAATAAATATTATTTAAAAAAATAATTTAGCAAAAAAATAATATTTTTTTTTACCTTTTTCCCAAGTTACACTATCATATAACATAGAGACTCCCAAAACGACATCGTTTTGGGAGTTTCACGTTAAAAAATAATACCAAGAAAAAATAGATAGGCACTTTCTTCTTCACAAATCACGCTCCTTGACTTCCCTGACTCTCTCTCTCCCTCTCCCCTGCTCACGTTAAAAAATCTGGAAGATTAGCATCCATGAGAGACTGAAGATGCATCTTTGGTGAATTGCCTCTAACTTATTGCCTACAAAGGTAGCTCTGACAAAAATTAATCCTTCTGTAGATACTACTTGTCCATTGTGTGCCCAATTCCAAGAAACTTCACTCCATTTGTTCTGGCAATGCTCTCTGGCTAGGGCCCTTTGGTATTATACTACATGGTGCATTCGAGTGGACATGGTTCAATTTAATGACATAGCCCAAGTAATAGAGCTTCTCATCTCCCCCCCAGCAACTTGGAATTTCAGCAAGGAAGAAAGTGTGAAACTCCTCCTCATAGGGGCTATAATTATGGATTTGATATGGTGAGTTTGAAATATGGTGGTGCATGATAACTTCAAGGTGAACATGTCCCAATTAATTGTTGAGTTGAGATCTTGCAACAGGGAACATTGGAATAGCAGAAATACAATGCAAGATCCCCCCACTAAGGAGCAATCTTTCAAATGGGAAGTTCCAGAGCAAGGTTGGTATAAGGTCAATTGTGATGCAGCAATTGGGAGGAAGTTTTCCAGTATTGCAGTAGTTGTGAGAGACTGGAGAGGGTCGGTAGTATTAGCTCAATCCAAGAAGGTTGATACCATCTCCCCTCTCCAAGCAGAAGCTTCTGCTATATATTGGGCTGCCAAAATTGTTGTTGATCATGGATGGTGCTTTGTTTCTTTTGAGAGTGACTGCAAACAGTGCATGGATGCTATTTGTAATGGTTTGAAGTCCGCTCCGTGGAGAATCCAAAGCTGCCTTGCAGGGTTAGCTGAGCTTGCAGCGAACCATTCTTCTTGGAAGTTTAGGTGGATCAATAGAGCTGCAAACGAAGCATCACACCAATTGGCGGGTTGGGCTTTGAAAAATCTTATATGGGGTTTCTTTAATTTTTGTGCAGGTCCCCAGTGTTTTGTTAATGTCTGTGCTAAAGATTTAGCTGGTGTCAATCCTTTGTATTTTGTATAGTCTCCTTTTCTCTCTATAAAATTTTCACGTATTATCAAAAAAAAAAAAACTCCAAATTTATGGGCTTATGCCCTTTCTTTTTTTTTTTTTTCCTTAGAGCATTCACACCAGTGTCGCCTCTCTTTTTTTTTTCCCAAATTTTATTAGAATCAGTTAAAAACCTCACGCACTAGACTCGTTAATCTTCAAACCAAGTTTCCATTTTCTACAAGAGCTTGCCCAAGAGCTCGTGCGCCTGTTCATCCACAAACCAAAATCTTTTCATTTTATATTATATTATATTTTCTCTCTTCTCATCGTGGGTGTCGCCTCTCTCTCCCCACACTTCACACCACATATGGTCTAGGCTGAGATGGAACCATGATGAGACCAGAAGAACCACGACAAGGCCAAATCAGGCTTGGGGCCTCTGAGGAAGGTCACGACAAAGCAAATTGGTGCCGAGGAGGGCTATGGAAGCAAGTCAAGGTCTAAGAAAGACCAAATCAAGGCCGAGGTGAGCTTTTATTGATCCGAGACGATCACTGTGAGATCGAGCTTAGGGTTTGATGGGTTTGTTCTGTGTCGATGATTTGGGTCTCTTGGGGCTTGATGGGTTTGATTTCTGATGGGTTTGTGTGTTAATGTTGCCAATGGAGGAGGGGATTTGTTTGTGTGGAGATTTGATTTGTGCGTTGAGGTTTATTTCTGATGGGTTTGTGTGTTGAAGTTTTTGCTTTGATTAGGGATTATGGGTTCGGTTAGAGGTGGAGACATGTATATTGAAGCGTTGAAGGGTTGGAGAAAGAGGTGGCTGATGGCGTTGAAGGGTTAGAGAAGGAGGTGTTATTGCTAGTTCAAGGATCAGAGAGAGAGAGAGAGAGAGAGAGAGAGAGAGAGAGAGAGAGAGAGAGAGATTTTTAGGAGTAGATTGGAGAAGGGGGGAAGAGAGAGAGTATTTTGGGTGAAATTGTGGCTGATTTGTTGTTGAGCTATGGTTTTTGGGATGAAATCGTGGACTGACAATGGGTTTGTTGTCTATGATGGTTAAGAATTGTTGTGTTGGTTGTGTTGATAAGCGGTTGATGAAATGGAATGGTAGCTTGATTCTGGATTTGGGTTGTGTTGGTTTGTACCATTGCCGTTGATGAAAGGAAAATTTGAGGAAAGAAAAAAGTTATTTATTTATTTTGGAGAGAGAAAGAATAATATATAAATAGCTTGTAGAAATAAATAGAAAAACTGATATAGTGCATGTCAAAAATAAGTTTGTTAAGATGAAAAAAAAAAAAGGTTTTTTATTTAGAATTTGACTCAAATTATACCTAATCTGATGAGAATGCTCTTAGTAACCCTAGTTTAGCTCCTCAAACAAATTAGTCACTTATTTGTTATGAGATTGGTTGGTCCGCTTGCTTGCCCCTCATGTAGGTCATAATTTTGCAGGCTTTGTCACCAGGCCAACAAATAAATTTTATTTTTATTTTTTAGAAAGCCAACATAGAAAGTATAATTGGTTTTGAAACCCTTCATAAAGTGGCCAAATTTGTTGGACTTATTAGGAAGTGGTGTCTCATTCATCCGGGTGGCTTGCCCTGTTGTCTAACATGGATGGTCGAACGATGTGGACCCAATGACACCAACATGAGGCAGGCAAGCATGAAGTACAAAGATTGTTCAAATCAACGTTGTAATTGTTTCAATTCAAAAATGGTGTACTCTTTTTGTTAAGTGCATGAATACAGTCACAAGCCCACAGAATTGGATCCGAATGTGGCCATCTCATGGCTAGGTCTTCACCAAGAACCGCGAAGTGTAAGATCTTAAGGACCCCAAAATGATTCTAATTTGACAAAATTGTAAAGGAATATCGTATAAGATCTCACATCGTTTAAAAGTGTTTTAATATTGTTACTGTTGTCCTATAAATAAGACATTATATCATATTGTAAAACTTATCTATCATATAAACTAAAAGCTGAAGCTAAGAGAAAATTTTTGGACTTCCCCAAATACCACCACGTCAAATTTGCTGCTCCCATAATATTTCATATCATTCTTCTTTCTATTCTACTCTCTCTCCCCATCACCTCTTCATCTCCCACTCTCTATCCCCCTCGCCTCTTCATCTCCCATAGGTTTTTCATAGACCCATTAAATCACCTATCCCAAATCTTCTATTTAAATCCTCCTATTTCCATTTCTTTTTAAATCCAACTTTTTCTCATATTGCCAAAATTAAATGTATTCAATATAAAGAGTATATGCTAAAATCATTAAAGCCACAATTACTCTTTAAAATAAAAAATAAAAAAATCTTCCTTCTTCCTATATTGAGCTATCATTATGCCATCATGCCCCTTGAGTTTTCAGTTATAAGTCTTATGACTATTCACATCCTTCCATTGATGAATGGAAGAAAACACAGTCTCTAATATTGTAATGTTCCTTGAAGACATAAAGTCTCTATATGTCTAAAATCCCAAATCTCAAATCACACTTCCACTTTAAATAGTTGAATCCAAAATCTTATATTCCACCGGTAAGTCCTCTCTCTCTCTCTCTCTCTCTCTCTCTCTCTCTCCACTTCAGATATAGATTTTTTTTTTCCTTTCCAAATTTCTTTCTTTAGTTGATGCCTAACAAATTTGAAAGGTGTGTGGAAATTATCAAGCATTCAATACCACAGTCCGTTTATTGCTTGCAATCTGAAAGGAATTCTTCGATCCTCTCTTGAATCTTTGGTAATCAAATTTCTTTTACATATCAATCATTTTTCTTTTGTTTTCATTCCCTCTTGATTTTTGTTAGGTATTTCAACTTTTGATTACTTTTTCAATGGTTAATATTTTTAGTTTAGCGTTAATTTGCTCTAACATGTTTTGATATTTTGTTTCTAGAAGGTAGCAAACCAATCAAGCTAACTTATGTTTTGTTACTAGAAGGTATTTGTTATCATTCTTTTTTCTTTTTCTTTTTTTAAAAAGGTAGCATTATCATTCTTCTTTGTTTGTTTCATCCACATGTTTCAAAAATTTCCATTACCTTTTTCCGTCAAACAATTGATGCCTTAATAGTAAGGAACTTTTTGACATATCAAGTGCTATTTAAAATGATAGGGACTATTTGGAAACATTCGGTAAAGGTTAAGGACTAAATGTATAATTAAACTAAAAAATAATCATATTGAGTCAATGACTAGGAAATTTAATATCTTAGCCCAAAAGGCTGAGAAAGGTAAGCTTTTGTCTTATTAGTCTGGCTTCCCATTTTATTTTAGTTCTTTGCTTACCCCATCCTCCCTCTTATGCGATGTGGGACATCTGACTTAGACCAATGTCGTTTGCTGTTGCATTTGATTGCCTTCTTCTATCGGCATCTAGATATATTCTTTGTTTTGTTCTACCAACTGGTCTTTTCACATCAAAGTTGAAGGGTGTTTTCAATGTGAGCAAATAGTGAAGTAGAATGGTCCTCCTATAGCTCATCAGAAGATTCTTCTCATTTGCACATAAACTGCTTCTTCACCCCTTCCTAGCCATTACACATTGATGGTAACCTCTTTTCTTTTCTATCCCTTAGTGGCTTGCTGTATTTTCTAGCATTGAACCATGGAGATGCCTTGCATTTGGTACTATTTGCAGGCATAGACCATTGCATTTATGTATAAAAAATATAGTATGATTGATGAAGATACTATTCATAGTATAGACGTATAGTTTTAAATTATTACATTTTGAACATAACTTGAAACTTTTGAACAATAAATTATTACAGTTTGGATTAGGAGTACTTTAAGATTTTGAACAAATAGTTTAAAAAAAAAAATATGATTCCATGATCACATTTATTCATATAGGACCATATACATAAAGTAATTGATCAAGACTGCACTAGTAGCACCTAGCTACACAACCTATTCAAGAAAGCTTAAGCTTTAGGCAAATGAGATTTGGCAATATGACCATCAGCACCCTTTGGATAGAAACCCCCGGGTTTGTGCTCATCACCACTCCCATATACAATCCTCAATATCTCCTCTGGAGTTCTATCAAATGCAACTGAGTATTTGTCACCAGCAAGCACATTGCCAGTAATTAATCCCTCAGCACCTTCACTCTCAACAACCACAAGCCCTTCATCTTTTACACCTGCATTTCCTAGCTTATTCCTGAGCTGTGAAAAGCGATTTGTAAACTCTGCAACTGTTATCCCATATGGCTTGACCTTCTTGTGTGCATGCTCATATAGCAATGCACGAATAACTGCATCTTGGCCTGATTCCACACCCAAAAGCCCTGCTACAAGCTAAACATCCACATGCATGCACAAGCAGCCAACACAAAAAAAAAAAAAAAAAATTATATTATATGCACTAATACGTGCACAAATGTTAATGATCACAATTTATGAATGTATGTACACACCACTTTACTCTTATATTATAATAATTATATTATATATTATAGTATATAACTTTCACTTTTATAAGGTTGAAGTTGATTATTAAATTTGAGGCTTACCCTCTTGGACTTAGGGTCTTGGAGTTTGGGACTTGCTCCAACATACCCAGTGAGACCAACATAAGGAATAAGGTAGGATGCGAGGAGAAAATTAACTCCACTGCTATAAGGGTCAAAAGAAGGAACCAACTGTTTCTCAAATGCACTATCCACCACCTTAGCAAATGATTTAGCACTCAAATTCAACAATGGCCTTGGGAAGCCTTTAACTGTACTTTGAATCGCCCTGCATCAAGAAATTATATAGAACCATTAGCACTTTTGGTAGTGATGCTCTAATTGCCACTAAACTCAAGAAAAATGAAAGAAAGGAAGTAATGTCAATTTTACTATAAAATGTTTACAATCGGACTTGACAATATCAATAAATGTGATTTATGCGACATCAATAAAATAACGAATTATTATTTTTGTTTTGTGTTTAAAAGTTAACACATCAATTATTCAAATTTATACAGTAAAATTTGTTGTATCCGTTGCATTACTATGGATGAAAATAAAGATTAGACATTGAACCTTAGGTGTCCGACTTCTTGGAGTGCAAATTGCTTAATGACATCCCTAGTAAACTTGTCCATCTTTCCACGCTTAGCACCAATGGGTGTTGGACCTCCCTTGGTTAAATTTGGTGCAATTTTATTGAGGCCATAACCGTATGCACCATACAAGAAGAATTCAGCTTCAAGGTACTCTAAGTTTAGAGGAAATTCCAAAAGATCAACATCAACCTGTGGGAGTAAGGAATTAGATTCTATGGTTTTTGAAGAATAAGATTTTGGAAGGAGGAGGAAGATAAGTAAGGCAGCAAAGGTGATATTGGAAGCAGATAGAGACATTATGTCTTAGCTTCTTTGTTTGTAAGTGATGTGTGTTTGATTAATCCCATAGAGTCTCTTATATATATAGTTTCTGGTTAGTAGAATAGCATTGTTTCTTTTAAAATGGAAAGGATTTGTATTTTTGGACCTTTCCCAAAAATAGTCGTGAGAAAAGGTAAAAATATAGGTGGACATAGACTAAATCTAGAGGGTAACTTAATCCTTAAATTAGAGTTGTTGATATAGACGTGGACCATTGTCAAAAATAGTCGTGTTAAGGAAATTGAGATTTGAGAATGGCAATCAAGATAATCTATTATATCTATTATATAAATTAATAGTTGTATATGCCACATCAGATTTTCTATTCCTATTTTCACCCATTCCAAATTAATTCCAGCACTCAAAACTTCCTAATTAATCACCTCATTTTAATTCACCTTATTTATTCCATGATTTCATGATTTTGTTTTTTGCCTTCCCCTATTTTCTCTTTCTCCCGCGTTTTTTTCTCCTCTCTTCCTATTATTCCTCTCATTTATTCCATTTGATTTTTTCTACTTCCCATTCAATTATTCTCCTGTCACCTATTTCTTTTCCTTCCCCTATTTTCTCTCTCTCCCACTTTTTTCTCCTCTTCCTATTATTCCTCTCCTCATTTATTTCAATTTATTTTTTCCACTCCACATTCAATTATTCTCCTCTCACCTATTCATATTGCATTTATTCCACCTCATCTTCATCCCATCACTTCATACGCCTCTCTCTCTCTCTCTCTCTCTCTCTCTCTCTCTCCACCTCACGACTCCCCATCTCCCTCTTCCCCACTTTTTTTTTCTCTCTCTCTCTTACCTCCTCATCTCACACGGTACATGTTATTCAGATGGACAGTTGCCGTTTCATCTTCTTCTTCCGTTTAAGATTCCCACCATCTTTTAACGTTAGAGATCTTATTCAATTAATCATTTGTTCCCACGTTGGAGTCCTTAAACTAAAACTCAATGAACCGGCGTAACGTTCATTGTGGGAAGATGGCGAGATGCAACGACTCTCTCTTTCTCGGCTATTTATTCTTCTTCTTCAACTCATTCTCTCAGTCTCTCGCCTTTTTCTCCTAATCTGCCTCCACCTCTTGCCTTTATCTCTCACCATTGGCATTTAACCTTTTCCTCACTGTGCCCTTCCTTCCTCCATTGATGCCAATTTGCTTCATGATATCTCAGTTTAGGCCTTCTTTCTTCTCTTTTTGTTCTTCAAATAGTTTTATGTTTTATCTATTTCAAATCATATGGGTATTTACTATTTACTTGAAATTACCAAGAACTCTTGTGCAATGCGTGGTGAAGGATAAGCTTCCCGACTGCTCCCAAATTTCGCATACATATATGTGCAAACTATTTGATTATATAAGGATCAAATATGTTATTGAAAATATATCTAGAAGCTAACTCATTATCAATTATCATATGTGTTACCTTAAATTCATTGAAAAAAAAATCAATAAAATTGTTACAAGTAAATATTCAATGTCAATAATATACAAAGACTTCTTATATATACAAATCAAAAAATTAATTGAGATTTTTCCGCGCATAGCACGGGTTTGTGACTAGTAATATATAAAAGTAGAAGACGTGAGTCTTAAAACCAAGAATATCTTACATCATGACAAGTGACATGTCTATCTATCGTTTAAATTTCTGAAATGATATGTTGTTTAAATTTTCCAAGTGGTTTGATTTATCGCTTAAAATAAGTTTCTTACTACTAAAAGACATCTTAATAAAATAACATATTAAAAAGCTTTAAAATAAAAATAGATAATAACAAATTCTTTAAAATAAGTCTTCTACTGTTAAAAGACATCTTAATAAATGATATTTTGTTTAGGTTTAGTTGGTTTATGGACCTATCTAGAATTTCTTTGATGCCATATTTGCGTTGTTAAAGTATGATAACGATAGATTCCAAAACAACAATATCCTACTAATAAAATTTTATTATAAATTTAGTTATTATACTTGCAAATTAACATATTTTACATTTTTTGTATTGTTTAAATAATATGACTTAATACAGTTTATCAAACAGTAAACACCCAATATTTAAAATATATATATATAATATTTAAAAAAAATTGAACATGTGTATTTTTTGTTTGTATGTTTTTATTAATTTTAATTCATGTCAAAAACCTTTTAAATAAAAATAGATAATTAAAAATTCTTTAAAATAAATTTCCTACTACTAAAAGACATCTTAATAAAATATATACTTATTAAGAAATGATAGAATAGTTCAATTTAATAATCAACACCAAATTTTTTTTATTTAAAAAAAACAAAACAAAACACGGATGTGAGAACCACGACCTTTAACCCAATGTAAAGGCCTAAACATGGATTCTCAAAATGGAGACTTTCACTGTTTTCCATCCTAATCTTTAGGGGAATTTACAATGGAGTCGCCACCTAACTTTTATAAAAAAGCTAAGAAAAAAGTACTTCTCATTTATTGATTGAATAAAGAAATATACAAAAAGTTTGGAAAATTGAACAAATTACAATACTTTTGCCCTAGATACAATCTAAGTAAAATAAAAATTACATTGCTTAAAACTTAACTACAGTCTAAGAAATAGCAAAGTACAAGGCTTTGTGTCTTAATGTACAATCTAAAAGAAAGAACAAAAAAGACATACTAATCTACTTCCCCTAAAGAATGGGGTTCGGGGGCTAGAGGATTGAGTGGGAAGGTATTAAGCACCCACTCAACCTGACCTAAATCAGTCTCTTAAGAACCCTTAACCTATAGTTCACGACTCGACGCATACAAACCAAACTCGCATTGATGTGACATCATATACAGTACATGCAAAACAAAATGAATAATTGTGATTAATCACCTAGAAACTGAAAAATATTCATGCAAATATTCTCAACCACATATCCAGACAAACAAACATAGCATGTTAAGATCAAAAACAACCAGAAACAAACATGGCAGAATCGGTATGAAAATATTATTTTGTACCAGAAAACATAAATCTCCATAAAATCCAGATCGGTTCTTAGAAACAACCAATCGGGCCTCCCCTAGTACCAATCGGTACCAAAGTTGGTCCATTCGGTACTCAGGTAAAAATTGGGACCCGTTTGGTTCCCAGGTCAAAACCTAGGACCCGATCGACTTTAATCCGAGAGTTCAGTTGCTGAATCTCATGAAAACCGATTCCTCCATTGTTTTTAACATTTTAAAACTACAATTTTCACCCTAACATGCTCCTAAGTCATAAAAACTTTAATCAAATCAATTCCATATGAGCAAAAAGAATTAAAAACAAAACTATCCTAAAAAAACATATACAAACGGTTACACAATCATATTTTGACAAATGGATAATCAAAATAACAAGGAAAAGGAGTACCTGCATGTGTTGGGGAGGGAGCTCCTTGACTTGGTTCGATTGAATCCAACCTGAAAAATTGATTCTTGAGGGAAAGAACGTTAAATTGGTTATAAGAGATTAAAAAAGAATTAAAAGATTGGAATCCCAATTACAAGAGGTGGCCTCTTGTAATTTCTAGGGTTATAAGAATAGCTTCAATTCTTATTAGAACCCTAATCCCTCACAAAAATTCTCTTGAATTTTGTTTAGGATTCTGAACCATGAAAATTCCAACCTCCCATAAAATGAGTATCCTTTTCTATTTATATGGCAGCCCTAAAATGAACCTACCCACGTTTTGGAACTCATGGGAGTGCATTAGGGTTTTGGAAATTGGACATACTTCATGAAAATCCCGAAATTCTGACAGATTTTTAGGCTCTGATTGCGGGCCCGTTTTGACCCTCTAAACATTCGAATTTAGAGATGGTCATTAGACACATATTTGTAGCCCATCATGTCAGATTTCTATCCCAATTTGAATCAACTCAATCGGATAATTGAGTCAAAAGTTATGGTCGAAATACCGATCAGTATACGGGCTGGAATCCAAATCCGAATTGGGCTTTGGATAATTCCGGATTTTTTCACCTTTGGTCAACTTCTAGTGGATTTAGAAGTCCTTCTTTGGCTGAATTCGAGATTTCTTGATTTTCCTCAATTTATTAATAATTAATATGATAATTATTGGTCAAAATAATTATCCCATTAGTTAAAAATAAATCAATTTAAGAATTATCCTTTGATGAATATCTTGTGCATGAATACTTACCATTTTAAAGTGTTCTAAACCAATAGGAATTAATTTATTAATTAATTTTAATTTAATCCTTTAGAGGACCAATCAAATTAATTAACAAGTAATCCTATGCATGTGAGCATATGGTAAATATCATTTCAACCAATCAAATGTATTTCCTTAAATAAAATTCTTGGTTTTTGATTCGATTTCCAATCCAAAAAATGCACTCTCATTCTTAATTCAATTTTGATCACTTAAAATATGATTTTAAATTTATGGACCAACTTTGAATTTTCAAGCTTGTGAAATGACCATTTTACCCTTTATGCACTAAAGTGTAAAAAAGTAAAATTAATGGTTGCAAAATGGGGTGTCAACAACGGATAATAAAACAACATATCACTTAAGAAGTTGTTATTATCCATTAAAATAATTCTCCTTTACTGCCAAACATTTAAAAAATAATAATAATAAATAAATAATAAAATAACGTGCTACATTGCTTACTACTAAAAGACATCTTTAATAAAATATCATAATAAAAAGCTTTTAAATAAAAAAAGATAATAACAAAATCTTTAAAAGAAGTCTCCTACTACTAAAAGACATCTTAATAAAATATCATAATAAAAAGCTTAAAATGAGTCTCCTATTTTTAAAAGACATCTTAATAAAATATCATAATAAAAAGTTTAAATTGATCTCCAACATTGGAAGTTGAAAACCGTTTCAATAATAAACACTATTAAAAATGACGTGATATTACATTATTAAAAATAGTTATGATAGATTTTTTATTAAAAAAAAAAAAAAAAAAAAGAAATTTATGATCTTAAATAACTAAATTAAAAAAAAAAAAAAAAAAAAAAAAAATTCTCAAACGGTAAACACCAAATTTTTAAAACATGTCAAGAATGTAAAAAATATATATTCAATATATTATTAAAAATATTACAAATCATACCCGCACATGATGCGGGTTATATCCTATTTAAATATAATAAAGATGTAGCTTATTAGGCTTCATCATGTGAATGTAGACTCATATAGTCGAACCACATGAAACCCTAGCCTCCACTATTCTATCTCTCTCTCCCTCTCTCTCTCAATCCTTTCTCCGTTAATATTTTGACGTCTTTGCTTGAATTACCTTTTCACAAAAGTATCTTGCTTTAAGTATAGAAAGTGTGAAGAATACTTGGAGATCACATAAGCACGTGTTCATTAATTATGCGGTTTTCTCTAATTATCCAATATCTTCTTCCTTCTTCTTCTTCTTCTTTTTTTCCTACAACCATATAAAACTTAATTTAGTACGTGTAAATAGTATGATTACTCAAGATTATCAAAAAAACCATATATTGAACCGGACACTTAAGATTATTAAAAAATATCTCCAAAAAAAAAAAGGTGGGCATCACCTTCAACATTGCCTGTATTTTGAATTGAACAAACTAATGAAAGTAGTATGACTGGTTATAAGAAACTTAGTAACCCTTGTAAACTGATGTGGAGGTGACCTCATCCTTAGCAATTTTACCTAAGCAGCTAAGCTTCATCCATAGCTACACTTCAAAAGAATGAACTTTAATTTTTCTTGCTGAATAAAAAACGAAGATGGAAATTCCATGACAATTGCATTAAGATTGATGCACAATGTTAATCCAGAGCCCATCTATTAGGATCTTGATGTTGATGCTACAGATTACTGTCAGTGTGAGTGAGTCATCTATTGGCCCACATTAGGCAACTAAGGTCCGTTATCCATGAGCAGGCTACTCGAGTTGGGTGGGAGGGATGTCCCATTGCTCAGTCTAGCCTTTTGCTTAAAAACAAAACAATACAAAACAAAATAAGAGAAAAGAAAAGTACTTTAAAATTTTAAATCATTCAGCCTGAGAAGGAGAAGAGATATTAACCATAAATGGGAGTGTAGGGTGTTAATAAATTAATAATGGCTTTAAGACTGTTGGATCTAATAGAATCAATGATTCAAACAGGTATAAAACTTGAGAAGTTACACCAGGTATAAAAGTAGGAACCTCAAATGTAATAGTTTAAGATTTTGTCATGTGTGGCACATTCTTTGCGAAGAAAATAAATTTATCTTCATTTAGCCTTTCACTTAATCAAAGCTTTGTACTTATGTCAACACGTTGATTATATATATCGATGTGATCATATTATAGACTTACAACAACGTAACTTTTTATTAATGTTACACCACTCAATAATTTTTTACTAGTTCAATATATTCAAAATTGCACCATTAGATTAACACGTTTTCATTGTCCTCAACACCTTAACATGCATGATAAAATTTGTGTTAATCGGATGTTATTTACTTTTTTATTGGTAAATATTTTATTGATGAAATAGTTATTGATGTCTAATCATCTTAATATTTACGAGTAGGGAGAATATAATAAAACAATGTGATATTTGATCAACAATTTTCATTTTTAACTCTTTAGGGTAGTAGCCTAAATTAACTATGTTATTAACAAGAGTTTAATAGAGTAAATGCATTTATTTCCACGTATTAATTATCTATAGGTTGTACACTAATTATTTATGCAAAATGAATGTTTTTATATTTTTTTCTAAAATTTATAAAGAATTGATTAAGAATATTGTTTTCTTGATCAAATTTAGTTACTTTGACAACAATTAAAACAAGAAAAAAAAAAAGAAAGGAAAAAAAAATACTTGTGTGCATATATATAATTTAATGGAAATAATTAAATATTTGTCAATCACTTAAGAAATATATTCATATTCTTAATTGTATTAATCTTAATGGTTACAGTGTCTCTTTTAAAAGATGATTATTAATTTATTATAGATGAGTCATAAAAATAGTTCCTTAGTAAAATTTTCAAAATTAGCTTATAGTTTACATCGCGGAGGACATTGGGTAGTTTGTTATAATTGGGGTGTTGATCACAATTTTTCATAGTTTATGGTGCAAAGTCCGAGTAAGCCCATAGTTTAGGGTAGGAATTTTTTCACTTAATAACATTATTTTTAATACTATTTTGTACAACAACAACAACAACAACAACAAAAAACACTATATGAAACTATTGAGATATCTAGCATTTTTTGTGAATGAGTATCTTCAAGAAAAGAGTTCAAGAGTTTTTCCCATCCAAAAAAGGTTAAATTGCTCAATAGTTTTTTTTTGCAAAATACTTTTTTAAAAATGGATTATTGCGCAAAATCCCTCTTTAAGGTAGTTTTCTACAATTAACCCTAAGATTTTTATTTTGATCCAAAAAATAAAAAACTTAAGTTTGCCTATGAAATATGTTTATGTAGATTTCGACAACTAAAACAACAAGTTTAATTCAATTAGTAATCAAGCACAATAATAGTAAAGAAGTAAAAAGTATGACACAACGATTGGTAACAAAGTGGAAAAATAAAAAATGATAAAGCGCACTCCAAGGGAAAAACCACTACGGGGCTCAATACCCCCGACAAGATAATTCACTATAAAAGATGAGTTTATCTAGTACCAAAGAAAAGTACTCATTGTGCTCCCTGCAACAGCTTCAGCACCTCTAAATTCTTCTATATAAACATCTTCATGAACTCCAAGTTCGCTTCACTCAAAACCTTTGGGTCATGCTGCATGCACAAACGCAAGGTTCTACTTTTTGTGGTTTCAATAACAAACGATTTTTCTAACGTTCTTGATCAAAGATATGACATAGGAGTGCATAACCGAGAACTATAAGGAATTTGGGGTTTATAAAATCAATAGAGAAAATGCTCTCATAATATTTTGGGTGACGCCTGCCTCTATGCTCTAAAACAACAAGCTTGTAGGTTTATATAGATAGACTAAAGTATCTCACAAAGACCTAATTTGAAAACAGATTCGGTGTGCAAAAATCTCGCTCTAACGACCGAGTCTCGAATTAGGGTCGGGTGAACGTACAACTGTTTAATGTCTTATTCAAATTCACGGACTGGCGACTCTAATGTCTCACTCGAGTGAGGGTCGAGTGACCTTTTACAGTTCTTAGTTCTTACTTCTTTAAGCAGCTGCAAACATAGTTTGTTCTTTAACAGTTTGTCCACTTATTTTAGAGTTGTTTTGTCAACGAATATTTTCAATTTAAATCCAACAAACTCAATTTTTAAAATTAAGGGAAGAAAATCAAATTGACCCAAAACTTAAACAATGCAATTTACAATATAGTCTAATCTAATCTTGTAGTTGGTCCATACAAAAAAAGAAGAAGAATAGAAGGAAAATTAGAACATTAATGACGTGTTTGCATTCCATGTATCCTTCTAAGTTGCAGAAAATAACGGCAAGAGCTCGGGTAAGCCCTACCATATGATTTCATGATGTCTCATATATACATTTTAATGCCATGCCAATGACTACTGTAATAGGCTAATAGCCTTTATTTATTTTTTGCTGGGAAAGCAATGTTCTTGTTAACTGGTGGACAACTTCGTAGCTGTATCCCAAGAGGTGAGGCAATGTAGCTTAGATTCTGATATGGGCATTGCGAGTCTCCATTATGCCCATTATGTGGGAAAGCTATCTAAATTTCCAGGAATAAGCTATTCTATCCATATGGTAGCACCATACAACAAAAATAAGTGCTAAGCTTCCGTAGTGCACTGGAGTACTGGACAGGACACATGACCGACACGTGATCCTTTTTGTCATGTCCAATCCTCTAAGCACTGGGCAAAAGCCACTTCCCAATAATAACTACCACAACAGCACAATCTCTGCATCTATTCATTTTGCTTAACTAATCAAGATGTACCATAGATAAGGCATCTGCAATTTGTGGTCCATTAGGTAGGGATCTATTCTTTTTCTTTTCTTTTCTTTTTTTTAATATTTTGGAAATACTTGGAAGTCGGAACTACCCCCCAACTTTCCGGGGGCTGGCTGCCCCTTGAGTTCAGGTTCCAATATGAATTATCAAATTTATAAATTGAAACAAAGGCATGCAGCTAACTAGCAACTAGCACTCATGCATCAGTTTCACATGGCCGCTACCCTAATGAGAAACTACATGAGCTTAAATATGTCGAGATATATGGGTAAAGCAAGAAAAAAAAAATTTATGGTCATCTTTCATCACATCTGTTTTCAATTAAGTGACCGTGATATCAACAAGCACTGAATTCTAACTCAGTTAAAATTCAGGTGAAAAATGCACATGGAAGAGCACTGCACACATGCAATTGCTAAGCACGGGTTGACGCTTTCAATAGCAAGATAGCAGTCAAATACTAATCCAGACATCTAAATGAAAAAATGAACATGCACATAATCCAAATATCAAGGGAAGAACAGAAAAACCACAAGTGACTGGCATTAACAATACACTAGTGACTAGACCCATTAAGGAGTTCAAGTTCTATTACAGACATACAGGGAGGTGATAGCAGACAAATTTTAGAATATGAAGATTAACATTCATTCCATTTACTTTTTACGTTTGGTGTCAAGAACAGATCACAGGTGTACAGGATATAACCAGACCTGATCTCTCTAAACCTAAAACAAGTTCTGTATTTCTTCAATTAGAAGTTATGAACTTTCAACCAATCCCTTTTACAAACTTTAGATCGATTAGGCATCTTATTAAATCCCCTACAAGTATAAACAAAGAGATAGGCCTAACATCAAAAGAGACATTGGCTAGGCTCTAAGTAGTTTCAGCTGAAGGGTTTGAGAGAGGACCCCTCCAGTACTCTTGTAATCAGAAAACAGCTTACCAGTTCAGCTGCTCCCCTCACTGAAGCTTTCATATTTAGAATCTTTATATCAATGACATTCATTTGAACGTATAAAAATACAAGCCCCATGATCATGACAGTAAAACTGTTCTCTGAACTTCAGATTCATTGGCTACCAATGAATGATATAGATTGAAATCATTATATGCATGAACCTTGGGTGTCTTCAGAGCATCTTCATTGCTTTGATTCATCATCTCCTTCATGTAAATCCAGATTGTCCTGTTGCCCTAGGAGGGGGTTGTCAAGAACACAATTCCATTTCAAAACAAATATAAAATTAAACAACACTAAAGGCAGATGTTATTCCAAGTGTTGCATACCCAAAGTTAAAAATCAAATCCATTTCTTTCAGAGAACAAAAATATATAATCAAAATAGCTCTTGCTCATGTAAATCCATTGGTCCCGTTCTGCGGGGGGGATTTTTCTTTTTCTTTTAGCATCACAGCCTTAAAAAGTGTTGCTGCTGTCAATAACATGATTCCAGATGAAAATAAAAATAAAATGAAACACAAGGCAGATTTTAACAAAAACCAAGTGTTACATACCCCAAATCAAATCCATTTCATCCAGAGAACAAAAGAATAAAATCAAAACGACTTGTTCACTATAAAATTGGTAAGACAAATTCACTAACAGCATATGGTTGCTTCTATTCATACCATCACTTTTCCAAATTCTTTTTAAGACACACTATAAGAATCTTGTAAATGGTAACGGGGCGGACACCGGATCATTGACCCGAACCCGCCCCACTAAACAACACCCCGCCCCGCCCCGGTGGTCGGGGCATACCCCGCCCCGTCCCCGAACCGCCCCGCCCCGTTGCCCCGCCCCGCCCCGAATTTTTAAAAAAAAAACTTATACTCTTCAATTAAAATAAAACCCAAACCTCAAAAATTATTCATAATTCTCATAAACACAAACAAAAATTATTTGTTTTGAATTGGTTTTACTAAAATGTTATGATTTTTAAAAACCAATATTTTTGTAATATTATTAAAATTCTCGGGGCGGGTCGGGCTTCGGGGCGGGGCGGGGCGGGTAAGCCAATACACCGCCCCGCCCCTATCGGGGCAGTCTTGCCCCGTTCCCGCCCCGCCACCTCTACGGGGCGGGTAATATCCGTGCGGGGCGGGGCGGTTCGGGGCGGGTCGGGCCGGGTCGGTGCAGCATCCCTCTTGTAAAGGTCATCCGTTCAGTGTAGTCATTTGAGTTTCTCCCAAAGGAACACATATGGCAAGATCATCAGTTTCCCAATCAAGTAAATCACTCATGTTTGCTCCGTTCCTACCAGCACTTCCTATGACCTATTATTGCAGAGGAGAATATGTGAGCAAAAGAAGTTCCTAACACCATTAAATTAACACAAAGAACATAAATGCTATTACTATTAGTATCGGGCGAAAAACAGGACAATGAACCATTTACGAATTTGAGAAAATCATGTACACCTTTTTTTTAAATGGGTAAACACTACTCACACACACCTGCAGGATTTGAGTCCATGACTTCACCTTCTAAACCTAATATATGGGGGGAGGAGATGCTATCTGGTCACAACACAATGAGCATATTATGAGATGCAAACGACAATGATGATGTTTTACAATGTATTTGACGTGCCAGAGATATGTCACATTTGAAACAATGACAAAATTATGGATATCTGCATAAAAATAACAGTAATGAAACTAGAGATGATTACAGTGATGCATTGACATCCTGATGAGTTTCAAGGGGTGATTACAGTGGAAGACAACAATGTAGATATTCAACATGTGAAAAGCAAAACCATTTAGTAGTAGATCTTTTGTGATATAAAGCTTAAATTGAAAAGCTCTTTAGTGATTTGAGTGTTTGGGAAATTACAATGAACAATGCTATAAAGTTCTAGAATTATTAAGCATGAACAGTGAATTGTAGAGCTTTTTCCTAAAAGCTCCAAATTTCAGCTTTAGCCTTAAAGTTGTTTTCAACTTTAAGGGCCCCCATAAAGTAACACAATACCAGACACACCCGTACACTCATCAGTCCAGCCATTTCTTATTCTTACCCACATTTTCTCTGTTTCTCATCCAGCACCCAGACCCTATTATAAATTTTAGTTAACAAAGAAGCACGAGTTCAAACATCATTCATATGGGTGTAAAAGGATTCATTTAAAAACTTTAGATGGACAGATAAGCATTCAACAATAAAATAAATAAAATTGACGGCAAAAAGATGGAACCACAAGCTAAAGCTGGCATAATTTCACATAGAGATTTAGAAACTGAATTGCTAGAACAGATATTTTCACCATATAATGTTTTCAACTTGTCAAATTCTTAATCGACTCCACATCTTTACATAAAGTGACAGTAAACTCTTCTTTCAATTGCTGAGAATATGTTGGGGAGGGGGATGAAATATGACTTCTTGTCAGGGATGCTTGAAGAATCTCCCCCCCCCCCCCCCCCCCCAAAAAAAAAAAAATAATAAGAGGCAGAAGAAATTCATCTCATAACAAAACAAGGGGTAACTATGATTCATGTTATGAAATTATAATTAAGAAAAGAAATATAGATATATTTGTTGATCAGAAATTTGAAGAAAGTGGATGTCCCTTTGTTTACTTCCTGTTGACAAGGGCTTTTCAATAAAATTTACTTAAAAAAAAAAAAAAAAGAAAGTGGATGTCAATTGAGACAAAAATACTTTTTTTTGATAGGGTCAATCGAGACAAAATTACTACGATGCACAAAAGTTGTTTTACCTAGTCAAGAAGATGGCAGTTGGATTTCCAGGGGATGGAGGATTCTGATTTAGCACTGAAGCAAGAGTACCAGCTTTAGCAAGAGCATCGGGATCAGTTGCAGACAAAATCTCTACCTCTTCAAGACCAATTTGTCTCTTAATCAAGTCCAAGTTCTCCTGGAGGACCTCAATCTCCCCAAATGGTAGCCTCAAATCCAAAGCCTGAACCCCAAGAGCGACTGCCTCATCCTTCTTGAACCTCATGAAAGGCATACACAACTTTTGGGTTTGCTTGAAATTTGCAGCCTGACCCACAGAACTATTCTTCAATGCCTCCAGTATCTCCCCGTCTGGAGAAAAAGTGCGAGTCGTGCTGTCAAACTTACTTTGCAATATCCTCAAGCACTCTGCTTTCCATCCGTCAAATTGCTCATTTCACATATATCAAGCCTGTTAGCTTGTTGTCTTCAGTCAGTATAGTGACTGGAGCACCCTTCTTATTGCCTTTCTTTGAACCTGATATTTGTTTCTGAAGCAGTTTCCTCATCAAAACAATTGAGTCCTGAAGATACTTGTTGGAACTCTTGAGGGTTAGATCCAGAGGATTAGCTACAGGCCATCCAGCCTTCACAGCAAACCCATTCTTCTTCAAAAGAATCCTCCAAACATACTCTGCATAGTGAGGACAGATTGGAGTGATCAGCCGAGTCTGCACATCCATAAAAAGCCACACCAAATCACGGTTCATGCCCCCAGCACCGCATGAGAACCTGTACTCGTCCCTGGCAGCTTGAAGATCATAAAAGCCTGTCTTGAGAGCTTCTCGGAACATGTAATCCCGGTAATTCTGCTCAGTCATTTTGACAGCAATGTTTATTTCATTTGCAAACACCCGGTCAGCATAAGTAGATGGGGGACCTGTCCTCAAAGAAGACTCTGCTGACAGAACTTCTTCCATCCATGAGATCTCTTTGGTGAGTCGTAGGATGGCAGCATTCGCAGTCTCAAATACAAAATTTGCATCATCAACACCATCACCAGCATCAGCCAAAGAGAATCGTGTGGCATCAGCAGAAAATTCCTCAATTGCCTGGCGCAATGTCCTGAAATTCCCTGTAGACTTGGACATCTTCTCAGAATTGAGCATGATGTGCCCATTGCATCTGAACCCACGAGGCCAGTGCTTCTTGGGCATGATTGCTGTGTGGTTGTAGATGGAGAAGGTCAGATGATTCTGGATGAGATCCTTACCAGACACTCGAAGATCAAATGGGTACCAGTATTCAAACTCCTGCTTCATCTTATTAAGTATAGATGAAGATATATCAGATGATTCTGGGTATGGGCCACCACAGAAAATAAAATCCCAGACGTTATCAGTCAATTGTTCAGGCTTTATAGAAGATATGCTGGATCCAGTTATGTCCCCATTCTGTAACAGGTGGGCAATAGTGTAATAAGCCATGTAAATGGTGGAATCAGACAATGACTCAACAAGATATTGCTCATCCCAAGGGATGCGAGTCCCAAGCCCAAAAGATCGTGAACAAGCCCACTGATTCAACCAGCTCAGAGTGTGCTCAAAGCCATGTCGGGTCTCATCAGAAAAAAGATTCATGCTGGACAGGCACTCCTCGGCTAACTTCCTCCATTCTTCTTCCCCATATGTGATGTACCATTGATCTGTAAGTGCCACAATACATTCATCACCAGACCTTGATACAACCCGCTTTTCAGGTTCACTATACATAATTGCATGGCCCATCTCTAAAAGCTTGCTCCTGATCAACGTCTTTGCTTCCTGGACTCTCCTCCCTGCAAATTCACCAACAATCATTGTTCCCTCAGTAAATCCTTTCAAGTATGTCAACTTCTTGGCTTCAGCAAGCTTCTCCTTCTCATTCTGACTTTTGATTTTCAGATCCAAGCATACCTTCTCTGCAGCCCTATCTCCAAATTCTGGAATGTCGATGATGGGAATAATCTCAAAGGGCAATACACATTCATCCTTCACACCATACTTTGCCCTAAGAGCTGGTTTTGATTTTAAATCATGCAAGGCCATATAATCATCAGGTGCATCACTAGGCACACTAGTAACGATCCCAGTACCTTTGTCTGTTAGGATGGTCAACATGGGAAGAGCATATATGATCTCGTTGAATGAAAGAGGGGACCTTAATGGGAGGCCAATCAAATCATAACCAGTCAGCTCAACCAAGCATGTAGGTTTCTCTGGGATTCTAGAGTACTTCTGATAGGCAAGGTTAAGAGCAGCTCTTTTTGTGACAATAAAGACATCAGTGTCATTAATTTCAAAGGCTCCATACTTCCCATCAGGCAATACCCATGCATTTGTTTGCCCATACATAGTTTCCGGCCTCAAAGTCGCTGCTGCCAAGAAAACTCTTCTCCCCTCCAACACTCCTAGTTTAGAAGGAAAAGGCGATACCAGCTCCATCTGGATGATGGTATACTCTTGAGGCTGAATTCCTTCACCACTGGCCCTGTCATGATCTGCACATGGCTGTCCATCTAGAGGAGAATAGATGGTGTATCTCACATCTTTCACAATCTTCCCCATGGATTTCAACTTTTTCATCTGCCACCTCACAAAGGAATCATAATATAGGTTTTTATCTGTAGTGATAAAGGAGCGTCTCCAATCACAACCCAAGCCAAAAGCCCTAAGGTCTTCCTTGGCCAATGGAGGAAAGTAGGTCAACCAATTATATGGATCTTGGAACATGGGTATCTCCTCATCAGAGAGGCCAAAACTACGCATAATCTCCCACTGGTATGCCTGACCACTTGATTTTGACGCAGCCTTAGACTTTTTGCCCTTGAACTTATCTGGCAGTGCACCTACATTTGCATCCTCAGCTTCTTGTACAATTACTACTTCCTCCTCCACTTCACTGGGAAATATCGGTGGATACCCAAAATTTTGAATTTCCCGGCGAAGTTTATCAGCTGAAGCCTTAATAGGCATGCCAGTGCAATGAAAAGCAAAAGGCAATAGCACATTGGCACCTCTTAATCTATGATAAGCCGCAGCAAATTCAAGCTTTGAAAGGGAGAATGCGTGTCCAAGATGCAAATACCCATTCATGTACGGGTAGGGGAAGTTACCATAGAACTTCTCACCCGGTTCAGGAGTTTTTTCAAACGATTCAGCCCTGAAAATATCTTCTTCATCCCACCACTTTCGAGCATCATGCTCAATTTGTAGGAGACGATCCCTCCTAGCAAAGCTTTTCCCACCCTCACCCGCCATATCACAATGCTGATGGAAACTGCAAAGACCAAAAGGCCATAAGAAAGAGCACACGAATTCAGATTGATTTTTTTTTTTTATTTGATTCTGAAACGAATCTGCCCCAATAGCCTACAACAACAACTCCTCTTGACTATTAATTAATTCTAAGTTATGGACCATTTCATTTCTTATAGCATATGGCCAATTTACAAATCCCCTTTCAAATTCCAGTAATTAAATTCCACAACTTTCTGAGTAAAAGAGCAAGCAAAAAACAGAGTACAGAATTCACACAAGATTGGATTGGGCCATTCTAACCCCAAAATGATATTGAATCAACCAGATTACACTCTAACTTAACAACCAAACGATTTTTTTTTTAAGAAATGAAAAATAATTTACTAAAAATAGCAGTTACAGAAATTAAAAGAAAAGGGTCGGAAAATGAAAGTTAGTAGAAGATTTTGTACCTGTGATTCAGAAGCGAATTGATGCGAAGGGCATTACGCGAACACTTCGTTAGATTTTGACGGAGAAGAGGAAAAGCCAGCGAGAGATTCAAACTACATGTAATAAAAAAAAAAAAAAAAACATGTCAGTATTAGGCGCAAATTTGACTTGGACTTCTGCTACATACAAAATTAAAGAGGTTCCAAGTATATATATATCGTCTATGTCACTAAGCCCACTATCTCACTACTCCAACCAGCTTATATTACTTAAGCATATATGGCTTAAGTAATGAAAATTGAATTAGTAGAATACCTACCAAGATGTGATGAATGATTGTTTTTCTTCTCTTTTTTTGAGTTTTATTTTCACTTTTGTGTCCAATCTATTTTATGAAATTGTAAATAGAGACAGAGAGAGAGGCGATGGGCTCACCCAGAAGCGACCAAGTCCGTGCGTGGCTCGGTGAGGCCGGAGCGGGGGGGGTGAGGCTGGAGCGTGGCTCGGTGAGGCTGGAGATTGGCGCGGTGGAGCTGGAGAGTGGCGCGGTGGAGGGGAGTTGCTGAATGGGCGGCGCAGAGAAGAGGGTGAGGGGCGGCGCACGCAGGGAAGAGGGTGAGGGGTGGCGGTTTCCTGAGCTGTTGGGGCCGGCGGCGGATTGGGAGGGTGAGGGGCAGTGAGAGATGTCATAACCCATATTTATATTATTTGATAAAGAGACTGTTTTACTTGAAAAGCAAAAAAAAACAATATAAGCCCATCAAATAGACAAACCGAATATAAAAGGGACCCACCTAGGAATTGCATAATTTGCGTAATAGCTATGTCATTAAATATGAAATAAAATCTGATTGCTACATGAGAATAGATCAAATTGGACTCTATTAAACCAAAAAATCTCTTAATATAATTTCTTTATTTCACATTTTACATTTTTTTTGTTTTGTATTTCACTAATTATAACATTCTATGTGACATAATATAGGATCCTAAGTTGGCCCTTAGTGTGGCATTAAGGCTTCAATTGGATTTTTTTTTTTTTTTTTTTTCTCTAAAGAGAATGCCAACTTTTTAAAACATTAAATATTTTAAGATACAATTGCACTTACGCATAATAAACAAAATTAACAGATGAAAATGAGCTCATCAAATGCACACTAAAGAGTATAGTCATAAGATCTTAATAAACACATGCAGTCAAAGGGATGACCAAGAAAAGACAGAAAAATATTTGAGAACCACTAGGTTGATTTTCTAAATAAATAACATTATGAATATTTTGGAAACTTTCATTTTGAACCCCATAATTTAAGGTTTTAAAAGTCACAAATTAAACCACTAGGTTGATTTTCTAAATAAATAACATTATGAATATTTTGGAAATTTTCATTTTGAACCCCATAATTTAAGGTTTTAAAAGTCACAAATTAAACATTTTGCATTTTTTAAGATACAGTTGCACTTTTGCTCAATAACAAAATCAACTGATAAAAATAAGCTCATCAAATGAACACAAAAGAGTATAGTCATAAAATGTTAAACAGCATTCAAAGGGATTATGTTTGGAGTTTAATATATGTTGAGGGATTAATTTCTTACTTTTAAAATTATAAGGTTTAATTTTTTATACACCTAAATTATACTTTTTCCCAATATTTTTTATGGACCTCTTTCGAGGGTCATAACCCTCGATAAAAAGTGTTGGATTACTTCAAGCATATTACTTGTAATGAGGTTTAAAAAGTGCATGAAATGGTCAAGAATGACAATATCCAATGCAAAGAATAATTATATGTAATGGTACTATATAATCTTTGTTAGTCCACCAATCAACAAGATCATTCCAATCATCCTTCGCTATTCCAGATGGCACATTTGCTCTTGCCTCTTCTATTGCATCACCATATGGCTTTAACCATTTTCTCTTTAGGGAGTCACAATAATTTTTTAAAGAACTACCCATTTGTCGCCAAACATCTTCCTCTCGACCCTCAACTTCGAAAAACTCCTAAAAATATAAGGAACAAAAGAATTAGACAACTAAGGAAATTATATATATTTGGCAAGGCAATGCTGGTTCATAGATAACTTCTTGTTTAACAATCCTTCTTATCTTCAAATACTGTACAGATATAATATGTGTTTAACTTGATTGCAACAGATCTTATGTGTTTAACTTGATCAATTACAATAGATCTTACTAAACACAACAAATTTTTCATATAATCATTGATTACTACATACAAACATATGACTTATTGTCTGTCTACAAAATTGGCATCCCCTAGAGAGTAGGAGAGAGCCAGAGAGATTATTGCCGCTGGAAGTTCAACCGTCCTATGCAATATGCAAACAGGGCAGAAATAACTAACGGGTATACCGTCGTAACAAATTATAGATTTTGATGAATAAACATATATATATATATATATATATATATTAGCGATAAGCTCGAAACGGAATGCCGGTATTGACCGATACCGAAATATACCATTCCAATGGCCAACCGGAACGGTATCCTCAACATTGGTAGATATTGCCATGGGTATTGAGGTTAGCCGAGAGGGAGGGTGGGACCAATCGACTGGAATGACCAAGTTGGGGAACGGTGGTGATGAAGGTTTTTTTTATTTTATTTTTCCTTAGTTATTTTTTTTATTGTTTATTGGATTGTGATTAAGGGGTCATTTTACAATACCCACACTCTTTTTATGGGTATAATACTCATCTTGGGTATGTAGGGAAGAGAGAGAAAGAGAAATACAATTTTTTTGCTTGAATTAAATCAAATTAAATGAATTTTCTGTTTTTGTTTTTTGTTTTTTACTTTTTTGAATTAAATTAAATTTTATGTATTTTTTATATCTTAAATCATTTATTTTAATTTATTTTTCAATTTTTTAATTTTTATAATATATTTGACACGTGGAATGATTTAATTGGACCACGTGACACATGTGACAGGCTTAGCTGTCACTTAATGTCCAGGGGTGAACGTTTTTTGAACGGGAGGAGCTAAAGTACAGATGAACCCCAACAAGAGGGAGCGGATCAAAATTTGAAAATATTAGAGAACAAAATCAAAATTGGTCAAACTTAGAAGGTGTACAATGCATTTCAATCTAATTTTTATATATATTAAATTTAAATAAATAAATAAAAATTTAGGATGTCAAGTAATGTGATAGTAGATACCATCATATGTGAAGTAATTACTATCATATGTGACATTAGTATCATCAATATGGAATTTTTTTCTCTTAGAAGTACTGTACCCACCAAAAAAAATTGTGGATACTATAGTTATCCTCTGATTAGAATCTAACTTCTCGAGGCTTTGGGGCTCAATTCAGACCTAACTGGCTAGTGGTACTAGCAACTATTATCATAAAATAAATGAAGAATGTAGTTTGAGCATTGTAGTAGGCAACTAATACTCTTCCAACTGCACAAATTGCTATATGATGTTTTGCCTCTGAAAATGAAAATGCATACGTCGGTCAACAAACATAGAAAGTTCGTTCAATTTGTAATACTTGCAGTTCCCAAGCTAAAAACTGAATTTATATTTTACAAAGCAGACAAGGAAACGAACGGACATGTCTTTTGCCCTTTACCAATATGAAAGTACGAGGTGGATATAATAAACTGAAAATGTTTGTTCCATTATTACTGTTCAGAATACGTTTATGTCATTTCAATCATCATATTCAGGTTGGGAGGCTTGGGTCCATGCACAGGAGCACTACGTTGAGTTTGACATGTCCAGTTTTGTCAGTTTTTTACACGTCAATCTCAACAAATCAGTGCTCCTGTATAGACACAAGCCGCGTTCCCCTACAGGTTATAGTAAAAAGTACCACAAACCACAGAGAGATAGAGAGAGTTCCATCATCAAATGACACCATAATTTATCTATTTGACTAAACCTGTTTCTACATGTTTCTTAAATGATAAAATTACAAGTTATCAATGGTGATCAACAACAAAATCGTTTATATGTTCTCTTTCCCCTCATCCCCCCTGGGGCAGGGGGTGTCCGAGATTGGGGACAACAATCAAAATACATAAACAAAGTAAGCTTTGTAATTTCCACTGAATATTGCCTATACTAACAAACCTCTTGTAAAAAAACTGTCCTTGCTTTGCTTTGAACAAATTAATACTAGTTGGCAGGGATGACCAATGACTGCATATGGATGCAAGGCAAGAACCTGAGATTCCCTCCCTCTTTTCTCTTAATTTCATTCTGTACCATGGCCAGAGCTGATCAAAACTTGTACACCAGACTGAAGAAGCTTAAAATGATCAAGAAGACATTTTAACTTGGATTTCCCGGTGGACATGGACTAGAAACTCAACATAGGATGGGCCACTTTGATTCTTATCTTCTACCAAATAGGACAAGAACAATGCTCCTGGGGAGAAGAAACAGTGAAAACCTTGAGTAAAGAAAAAATGTAATAAAAGAATTTCTTAAATAAAGAAACTCCTTCACTGCATTTAATGACAACACAACAAGAGACAATTATTTGTTCAGAAAATCAATTTTTTTTATTAGAACAAATCAAGATAATATATTATTTTATCTCCATTTATGATAATATATCACCCCCGTTCTGCATCTCATACCCTGGCCCTAGAATGAGAAAAATGCATATACCACAAACAAACAATGATATGATCCCATGTATCAAATATATCAAATATTAAATATTCAAATTAAGCACGAGCCCACCAGTTTATGGATTAGTGACAAAATAAGCGATAATAATTTTAATATGTTATTCCCATCTCTGTCTCACAATCCTAGTACTTGAGAAGGTACAATGTTATGAATAGTGACGTGACACCATGCAACTAACTATATCAACATAAAAACGTCAGCCCTCCTGGTTGATACAGTTTTCCAGTCTCTACACAACCCAAATATTTAAGCTGACAACATAAATCCAACTCTAAAATCAGCATTAGAATTTACCAGTCTGTAAGGGAAAAATGCAATCACTACCAAGAACATTCAAAATGACAATATCTCCATTTAGAGTCTGTAAAATCAACTACTTTGCGTGTAAGGGTTATTCCAATGCAACTGCTCCTTTCTCACAGTTAAACATGGTCTTTTCCTAATCATTGTGTCATGAAAAGGTGTATGCATGATGGTCAAATCAGAATTCATAAAAAGGGTCCAGCTTTCATGATAGGGACATCCAAGTACTACTTAACTTCCCATCGCAATCTTAGATGAAAAGAATCAACTATTTCAGCTGAATGAGATTATTGGAGAATGTGAGCTACATGCAGAAAATCTGATGCTGTTTGAGTTTATTTTATCATAGTAGATGACTAGATGTACAAATAGTTAGATTCCTAGTTTGTTCAAAGGATTTCGACTGCACTGACCTGATGGGTCTCCTTTCTTGCACAATTTTAAGCTGCAAAAAATAAAATATCACAAAGACTATCAACAACTGCATTAAATGAAGAAATCATAAATTGAATTAGGTAAATTACACTAAAAGATAATATAATAATTTCTCTCAAGACAAAGGAAAAGTAACAGAAACAAGAAAATCATACCGTAGGTAGGAACATCTTTGGCGCCGTATCTCATTTATCAAATCGTTTAGCTTCTTTGATAGTGGATTGTCATACTGCTGCAGCACGAACTGAGTCACAAAGTCATATGTTAGAAGATGCAAAGTTGCACAGCTGGAAATGTATCCCAGCAAATGAATTCTGGAGATGTACATCACTAATAAATGCCCTCATTTGTCACTATCCAAATATCACCCCAAACACCAAGGGAACATTTTATTCTATTTCCTTGGTCGGTCAACAAAACTAACCCAACATGACCCTACATATTTCAAAAGGATATGATAAAAGATACCTGAGTAGGAAACTCATCAACCGGGGAGATGCCAAGCAGTTGTTGTAAGATATTTGAATCCACCATGTTCCCAATATATATCACAGTCCTCACCATTCTCGAGAAGATAAATTCCCTCGTCACTAACATGCTCACTAGAAAGTGGAATCACAGGAGGAACAAGAGATTCATCATCCTCCTGTCAATTAAGAGAAGGTTACAGGGTGGTTTTAAGAGCATACTAAAATAAGTAACGCATAACTTTGTGTGACATAATTCACACCTTTGAGCCAAGGTTATGAATAGCCACCATCCTGGGATACACCAGTGGAATTGCCAAAGGAGTAGAAAGGGAGGAAACATAATTGATCCAAATAGACCGATCATCTATTCTCCCATCATTTCGCAATCCTGTGCTTTTCATTAATGCTGAAAAACAAAGAACCAGATATATCAACCAATGTGACTTTATTTAAAAAAGATCATCACTGACATCAAATATTATTTGTGCAATGTTGTTAAATCACCAAGCGCACTTGAGCGCAAAGGTCTCCTAGAGCCTAGGCACAAAGTACAAAGCACAAAGAGCCAAGTGCAAGCATTCACCTGATTGAAGTAAAACTCACATTTTCCAAATATAATTTATCTTAAATTCTAAAAGAAAAATTCATAACATATATAGAAAAAGTTTTAAAAAAATCAAATTGTAATATATTTAGCCTATTGCAATATATTGTTTCGATAAGTAAACAGAAATGTGTTTGTGTGTAGTGTACAATACCATAAGAAGAGTGTTTATATAGCAAATCAATGATCCATATTAATTCTTGTAAGATCCAACGATTAAATTAATGATTCATATATTTTTAACAAACATTTTTTTTTTTTTGATAAATAATAAATTGTTTTATGGATAAAAAAAACAGGAATCCAAGTACACTAGGCATGTACTCGGGAAACCAAAGAATTACAATCGGAAAGAACAATGATCAAAAAACTCAAGAAAAGAAATGGAAGAGTATAAATCAGTAGCTGACAAACAATCAAACAAAGTGCGAAAAAAACATAGCTTCAAAGCCACTATGTTCCTTTCACCCTCCTCAAAAGTGCAAACAAACATTTATAAGCACTTCTTTGTGGTTTCCCTAAAAAAAATGCAAAAAAAGAAACAAGCAAAGCACTTTGGCCCCGGGCTTTGTGATTTGGGCTTTCAACAACACTATATCTGTGGCTCCAAATTTTCCAAGCAGAAGCAACACATTTGATGACAACCATGTGTGGCATTATTAACAAGATCAGGAATTACCATTAACCATTAAGAAAATATAAATACATTCACAAGCATATGAAAGACTCAAGCTATAATAAAGTTATATGAGAAGTAAGAGAGAATAAAAGAAAACAAAGGTGAAACTCCATAAAAATTTACTAATCATCATATGCATGGGTTGGTATATACAAACAGTATAACTCTTAACCTAACATGCCATCTTTCGTGGCAGAAGAAATAGGCTCAAGAAAGAGAAACCTCTAGACACCAAGAAATTTATAGAAAGGTTAAAATTCAATTGGGGCAACTTGCAACCTTGCACATTCAAGTTTGGTTGAAATTGAGTTTTTTTTTTTGTGTATTTTTAAGTTAGAATGATGCTGGAACCTTTTAAAAGTTTTGACTAAATTTAGTAGTTGGGGTCATTTTGGTTGTGGTCCAGCGGTCTTACATTTGGGATTGCTTGTGTCATTGAGATTTGTGTGTGGTCTCTTCTTGAATTTTTATTGTGCCTAATTTGGATTTATAATTTCTATTAAAAGAAGGATTAGGAAGTTGCAATCAGCCTACATAAACCTATGTAATCTATCTTAATTAGAGATCAATGCAATCAGCTTTCAAGCTCTTTTGATAGGGTTCAGTTGCTTTCTGGCTAAATGCGATTGCTTAGAATGCCCAGGTGTGATTGACTAGGATTTAATCTCCTTCATTTCCTTCCTTCTTATTTCCCTAGGAAATGGATGTGCTTTGCTTCCTGGAGCAAAACACACCTTAAACCCACCAAATTTGTTAAATATTCCTAATTCCATACCAAAACCCACAAACCTCAGATCTCCAATAGGCTGCACTAACCCACAAAGGTATCCTGAATAAAGTACTGAGATCCTTCTATCCTTCTTGTAAGTTCTACAACTATGCACAGAAAAGTACGCACACACAAAAGGGAAAAAAAAACTTGACAGAATAAAAAGGTTAACAACACAAATGTAAGCCATACAAAGTTTCATCAAAAGTTAACAGCTTAAACTTAATACATCCAAATGATCATAGACATATTTGAAAAAAGAAATATACTGAGAGTGTACAGAGGTAGGAGCTTAAGTGCCTCTGTAAGAATAAGCTGTCCAGATGAGGTTACTGTCGCACAAAATTTATGATAAGAAAACAGAACGCTGATGCAGAGATTTGTCACTTGTTCCCGGACTTGCAAGAGTGGAGTGGAAGGAATTTTACTTGCCGCTACAAAGAGTAAAATTAAAATAACCTATTAATAAACATGCAATAATTTAATTAAAAAGATAATGAAATGGTGAATCATAACGTTTCTAAAAATGTAGAACAACACTACCAACAAGGAGACAGTGCAACCGCTAGGGGGAGAGCATTTTATCTGATTTTAAGGCCATTTATTATTATTATTATTATACACACCCAGTGGGTTTTGAACCCAAAATCTCTCCCTCCACATTGCTCTTATAAATGAAGTGCCACTTGAGCTAGACTTCATTGGTATTTTAAGGCCATTATTATACGTTATAAATATTGATGGTTACAAATACATTGACAGCTTAAAGCTGCTATATGTAAAAAAGACTATTACAAACTAACAAAATTGCATGGAAGAAGGTAAAGAAAGATCAAATACCTTGTTTCAAGAAACATGCAAATTGAGTGTCCAAATCAGCCGAGCGGAAAAGATTACTTAGCATATTGGTGCAAGGTAAAGATAAAGTTGTAACTCGAATTCTTCTTTGGCCATAAACAGTTGTGTAAAGAAGGGCACACTACACAAAAACAAAATAAAATTATAATAAGAAACTAATTTTTCTGCAATGACAGATAGCACAAACACGTCCAAAGAGTAAAAGAGAAATATGATCTTTACAAAATCCATGCCAGACTGCAGAGAAATTCATTGATACCTGAAACGAGCATTCTGAGCCATCCTGCAACTTATCATCGTGTTTTAAGGTTACCATTATAGTTTTGTCACAATCAATCTGCAAAGCAGAAGATGTGTTAGGGTTCAAAAAAATGGTAAATGAGCTACAGAACCTGCCTCAAACAAAAAGCAACCACAATAGGAGAAAGAAAACTAGAGAATAGACTACAGACCTATGGCAAATAAGAAGAATAAGCATGGTTACTTTAGCAAGATCAATACACACAAAAGGAAAAAGAAAGACTACTGTAAATATATATATATATATATATATGAGTGTATATAAAAATATATACATACATATATATAGACTTCACTACCTTGTGCTTGTGAAGAGAATTATCAAACCTCTTTTTTTTTTCCTTAGTCTTTCTTTGTAGTAAAACAATTATAAAATCATTCTAGAGGAAAAATCATTTCAGACTATTTCTAGACAATGATTAAAAACTTCAAAATTTGAATGTTACTGCTGGCCAACAGAATATGTGATTTGTAGTAAAGAATTACCTTGTGAATATGATTTTGAATTCAGTCCAATGCTTGAATTTGAATTAAGAAAAACAATTATAAAATCATTTCAGACTATTTCTAGACTATGATTAACAACTTCAAAATATCAATGTTACTGCTGGTCAACACAATATGTGCTTCTGTGAATTTAAAATTTCATGGAAAATAAAAAACAAATGTCATCTAATAATAACACAATGATAAACAAGCATTATGTAGATGTACAAACCCCAGGTAGGTCAACATCTGTTGGAATGCGTTTGCAAAAGTTTCCATGGTATTCTTGAACTTGAATACCCTATTATTAGCAATAAAAACAAATATCAACATACTAGAATAGAGCAAATATCAAGAAAATAAAACCCATTATTACATATACAGTAACTTCAGTATACCAAAAAGACTACCTGGCTGCATCTCACACGCATCACTGCCTCAAAACCTTGAGGCCTTGTGACATTCCATCTAAGATCATTGTACAGCTTCACAGGATCAGAAAGAGCCGAGAATGGGTAATAATAATAAACCTGGAATATAGTAAAAGACATTTAAAGTTGCATTATGAGATAGTCAATATATATGAGAATAACAAATTTAATCTATATATTAGACCTCAATATATGAATGAGCTCACTAAATTGATTCAAGATGAAGTCCTTTTGTGTATTTTATTTGTAGAAGATATAGTTTTAGTGGATAAAACTAGACATGGAGTTGCCAATGAGCTATAGCTCAACCGACACTTCCTTCTCCCATAATAATTGGTTGGAGGGTGAGGTTATGGGTTCAAGACCCATTAGGTGCATCTGTTGACTCACCAATAAAAAAAATAATAACTAAAAAAACTAGGCATGGAGTTTAGAATTTTTTTTTTATTATTATTATTATTATTGGTAAGCTAAATACACACCTAGTGGGTCTTGAAGCCACAACCTCACCCTCCATCCCATTATTATGGGTAGCCTATTGGTGTAAAGAGTTTTAGAATCTAAAGGCTTTCGGCTAAGTAAGACTAAAATGGAGTACATGGAATGCAAGTTTGGTATAAATAGAAATAAAGATTGTAAGACTTAATGGCCAAGAGATACCAAAGAGTGAATGTTTATGATATCCTAGATCAATAATTCATAAGGATAGAGAGATTGAAGAATGGATGAAGTGGAGAAGCACATCAAGAGTAGCGATGATTGTAGAATACCTATTATGTTTATCGGAAAATTTTATAAGGTTGCTATAAGACCAGAAATGCTCTATGGTACTGAATGTTAGGCTATTAAGAAGCAACATGTTCGTAAAATGAGAATTTTAATATGGATGAGTTAAAAAAGAAAAAAGAAAAAAAGATAGGATTTGAATTTAAGAAATTCATTCATAGATAGGGATGTCTCCTATTGATGAAAAGATGAGGGAGAGTGGCTTGAGATGGTTTGGCCAAGTGTAGAGGAAGTGATTAATGCACCAATGAGAAGAGAGTTGATTTAAGAAATTCATTCATTAGGGATGCTATTGATGAAAAGATGAGGGAGAGTGGCTTGAGATGGTTTGGCAAGTGTAGAGGAGAGTGATTAATGCACCAATGAGGAAGACTGAGTTGATTCAAGTTGAGGGAACGACAAAAAGTAGAGGAAGGAAGACCTAACATAACATTAGTGGAAGTAGTAAAAAAAAATATATGTCAATTAGGGAGGTGAAATACGATTTTAATAGGTTAAAAATGATAGAAAGGAAAACATGTGGCCAACCCTGATTAATCTGTTGAGGATTCATAACCAACACAAGTTTTGGAACCAAGGCTTGGTTGTTGTATTAGACCTCAATATGCATAAAAGGTCTAAAATTACATCACTTGCAAAATTTTGATATCTGCTTAACTACTTTATTTTAACCGGAGGAAGAGTTGAAAAAAAAATCCTCCCACCAACTTGAAACAGGTGGTTTGCATGGAAGCAACCATCATTGATATTTTTGCCATTGGTGATTTCATGATAACAGGTCATATCATCATCCTACAACTTCAAACCATGCCAATTAGTGCACTTGCTTTTCCGCATCAATTTAATGTTTGTAGATTAACACATAATATGATCTTATCTCTCGTTTTATTTTTACTTTTTCTTCTAAATATTGAATGTGATAATTAATAAATATTTATTATGATTGTGTTTGTAGATGGAACTATCTATTCTACCATTTAGAGAAAATATAATGTGGCAAGATACTAATGAAGGTGTAAATATAGGATGTTTATAAGAAATCTTTATAGAACTTAAACTCAATTATAAAAATATATATTAAAATAATGATGTGAAAAATGTGGGCTTTCAAAAGCTTATGTGGCAACATTAGAAGAAGTCAACAAAAAGTCAAAGACTTTGGTTTTATATATATTATCAATATTAGAAAAGAAAAATTTAAAAGTAACAACCTAATGAGCTCTAGCTTAAATGAATAATGGGATGTACGATGAAGTTGTGGTGACAAAACCCACTAGATGCATACATAACTTACTAATTTTTATATCACACACACACACACACACACAGTGAGCCAGGGATCAGAAATACTTTGATACCTGTCCTCCGGTAGTTCTTGGGATAACAGATATAGAACCCATGTCTACATAAGTCTGGGTAGTAATAAATACATCAACGCAGACCTGGAATATATCATGATAGTAACAATTAGCCCTGAGAAATTATGCTCACTAGCTACTATGCTCACTAGCTACTATGCCCACTAATAAGTGTCAGTTGGCAGAATTTATTATCAAATCTTTATCACATTCAAGTGAGATGAATTAGAGCTAACCTGATACTCAGCAAATTCAATCGCCATTGTCTTTAAAGTTTTGTCTGCTGGTTGGAGTAATTTATGGGCTTCCTGAAACCCAGTGGGGAAAAATGTTCAATTCAAAACCACACCACTAAAGTCTTCTCTTGAACAGATTAATACCATCATTTCATTACAAATAATAGTAGTTTTACATATAATGAATAAACAGAAGGAGACAAGATGAAAAACAAAGTGAAAGGTACATATACTCATAAAAAATAAAAATAAAAATAAAAAAGTGAAAGGTACATATAATGAACCAACCGACAGAATGTATTTAAGAACTCATGTTACAAGAAATCGGCGGTTAGTTGATTCCTTTTTCCTTTGGGCTCTGTGGAGACAAGAACCTGTCCATTTCAATAATGACAGTTCCACGCAATAATTGAAGTTCCACGCAGTAAATACAACAACAGCCATACTACTTTAATTTATCCAAACAATGCACAGATGGTGAAACAAAACATACATATAAGATATTCATACCTTCTCCCCTGCAGAAATATTAGTTCGTCCTTCAGCCTCTCTAGCAGAAAGTGACCCAATGCCAGTTGACGGCAAGACTGCACACAACATAGTACAATCATCAGCATCCTCCAATAAAATAATTTTTTAGTACAGTTTTATCGATTTTTAGGAAACGAAAAGTAAAAGAAAATGACCAAGCCACAGAAATGGCTTTGAATACCAATTTAAAAGCTAAACAGGAGAGAAATAACAAGTATGCTAGCCAAATCTATAAAGCTAGAGCTTCTAGATAATTCTGCATGATGACATATACTTATCATGTGCTATCATTGCTATAAAGGAAAAGACCAATAATTGCATGTTCTCTAACTACTAGTTATCAATGATGAGAATGTCTCAAGTTCTGTTGGATATTTCGCAATGGTAATTGTCTGACTTAGTCATCAATGGACATTGTCCAAGTCCATAAATTTGAACAAAATTACTAAATTTGTGAATTATTGTCAGGAATTACTCGTTAAAGTGAAAGTAACCTTCAAGGTTCTAGTGGAGATAACACTAGAAGTCATAGCAACAGAAATCAACCAGAACCAACATTAACGTTATGCCAATAGAAATTTCTAGTAAGTGTTGTCCAGTTCTGTACCTCCATATTACATGTTCACGATCAACCCCACTTTAAGTTTTCTAAAAACACACTGCAAAACACAAACCACCGAGATATAATCTTACAAAGTGTTCAACAGACCACAGAGCATAGTTATTAAAACTCAACCATTCACTTAGAACATAAGCCTATTTGTCCAACTTCAAGCTACTCCAGTGCCACATCCAGTCTCACCATTCACTTTGAACCCAGTTTCTGAGTTATAACTTATAACAAGAACTCTTATGTAGAGTCAGCATTCTTTGAACTTTTGACTCTTTTCCCTTCCACAACTCCAATTTAGAGCATCTTGGCCCTGTATTCTCATTCTGAAAAAGCGGAAAGCCAAGCATTTGGCCCCACGATTAGAAAAGGTGATTCTTTAAAGATGTTCCACAAACTCGTGAATTTGATTTTCTGGTACTGGGTAGTTTCTGAGTACTAACTACTAACAAGAATTCTCAGTAGATGTTCCACAAATGTTTTCTCTTTTTATATTTTTCTTAGTTCTGCTGATAAGTTGATCTCTGACA
>OU015761.1:68471456-68496893 GCA_907173295.1 Fagus sylvatica | reverse complement strand
ATATATCGTCTATGTCACTAAGCCCACTATCTCACTACTCCAACCAGCTTATATTACTTAAGCATATATGGCTTAAGTAATGAAAATTGAATTAGTAGAATACCTACCAAGATGTGATGAATGATTGTTTTTCTTCTCTTTTTTTGAGTTTTATTTTCACTTTTGTGTCCAATCTATTTTATGAAATTGTAAATAGAGACAGAGAGAGAGGCGATGGGCTCACCCAGAAGCGACCAAGTCCGTGCGTGGCTCGGTGAGGCCGGAGCAGGGGGGGTGAGGCTGGAGCGTGGCTCGGTGAGGCTGGAGATTGGCGCGGTGGAGCTGGAGAGTGGCGCGGTGGAGGGGAGTTGCTGAATGGGCGGCGCAGAGAAGAGGGTGAGGGGCGGCGCACGCAGGGAAGAGGGTGAGGGGTGGCGGTTTCCTGAGTTTAATATATGTTGAGGGATTAATTTCTTACTTTTAAAATTACAAGGTTTAATTTTTTATACACCTATATTATACTTTTTCCCAATATTTTTTATGGACCTCTTTCGAGGGTCATAACCCTCGATAAAAAAGTGTTGGATTACTTCAAGCATATTACTTGTAATGAGGTTTAAAAAGTGCATGAAATGGTCAAGAATGACAATATCCAATGCAAAGAATAATTATATGTAATGGTACTATATAATCTTTGTTAGTCCACCAATCAACAAGATCATTCCAATCATCATTGGCTATTCCGAATAGCACATTTGCTCTTGCCTCTTCTATTGCATCACCATATGGCTTTAACCATTTTCTCTTTAGGGAGTCACAATAATTTTTTAAAGAACTACCCATTTGTCGCCAAACATCTTCCTCTCGACCCTCAACTTTCGAAAAACTCCTAAAAATATAAGGAACAAAAGAATTAGACAACTAAGGAAATTATATATATTTGGCAAGGCAATGCTAGTTCATAGATAACTTCTTGTTTAACAATCCTTCTTATCTTCAAATACTGTACAGATATAATATGTGTTTAACTTGATTGCAACAGATCTTATGTGTTTAACTTGATCAATTACAATAGATCTTACTAAACACAACAAATTTTTCATATAATCATTGATTACTACATACAAACATATGACTTATTGTCTGTCTACAAAATTGGCATCCCCTAGAGAGTAGGAGAGAGCCAGAGAGATTATTGCCGCTGGAAGTTCAACCGTCCTATGCAATATGCAAACAGGGCAGAAATAACTAACGGGTATACCGTCGTAACAAATTATAGATTTTGATGAATAAACATATATATATATATATATATATATATATATATATATATATATATATATATATATATATATATATATATATATATATATTAGCGGTAAACTCGAAACGGAACGCCGGTATTGACCTGTACCGAAATATACCATTCCAATGGCCAACCGGAACGGTATCCTCAACATTGGTAGATATTGCCATGGGAATTGAGGTTAGCCCAGAGGGAGGGTGGGACCAATCGACTGGAATGACCAAGTTGGGGAACGGTGGTGATGAAGGTTTTTTTTATTTTATTTTTCCTTAGTTATTTTTTTTATTGTTTATTGGATTGTGATTAGGGGTCATTTTACAATACCCACACTCTTTTTATGGGTATAATACTCATCTTGGGTATGTAGGGAAGAGAGAGAAAGAGAAATACAATTTTTTTGCTTGAATTAAATCAAATTAAATGAATTTTCTGTTTTTGTTTTTTGTTTTTTACTTTTTTGAATTAAATTAAATTTTATGTATTTTTTATATCTTAAATCATTTATTTTAATTTATTTTTCAATTTTTTAATTTTTATAATATATTTGACACGTGGAATGATTTAATTGGACCACGTGACACATGTGACAGGCTTAGCTGTCACTTAACGTTCAGGTGTGAACGTTTTTTGAACGGGAGGGCTAAAGTACAGATGAACCCCAACAAGAGGGAGCGGATCAAAATTTGAAAATATTAAAGGACAAAATCAAAATTGGCCAAACTTAGAGGGTGTATAATGCATTTCAGTCTAATTTTTATATATATTAAATTTAAATAAATAAATAAAAATTTAGGATGTCAAGCAATGTAATGGTAGATACCATCATATGTGAGGTAATTACTATCACATGTGACATTGGTATCATCAATGTGAGATTTTTTCTCTTAGAAGTACCGTACCCACCAAAATAAAATAAAATGTGGATACTGTAGTTTTCCTCTGATTAGAATCTAACTTCTCGAAGCTTACCCACCAAAATAAAATAAAATGTGGATACTGTAGTTTTCCTCTGATTAGAATCTAACTTCTCGAAGCTTTGGGGCTCAATTCAGACCTAACTGGCTAGTGGTACTAGCAACTATTATCATAAAATAAATGAAGAATGTAGTTTGAGCATTGTAGTAGGCAACTAATACTCTTCCAACTGCACAAATTGCTATATGATGTTTTGCCTCTGAAAATGAAAATGCATACGTCGGTCAACAAACATAGAAAGTTCGTTCAATTTGTAATACTTGCAGTTCCCAAGCTAAAAACTGAATTTATATTTTACAAAGCAGACAAGGAAACGAACGGACATGTCTTTTGCCCTTTACCAATATGAAAGTACGAGGTGGATATAATAAACTGAAAATGTTTGTTCCATTATATACTGTTCAGAATTACGTTTATGAGTCATTTCAATCATCATATACTACAGGTTATAGTAAAAAGTACCACAAACCACAGAGAGATAGAGAGAGTTCCATCATCAAATGACACCATAATTTATCTATTTGACTAAACCTGTTTCTACATGTTTCTTAAATGATAAAATTACAAGTTATCAATGGTGATCAACAACAAAATCGTTTATATGTTCTCTTTCCCCTCATCCCCCCTGGGGCAGGGGGTGTCCGAGATTGGGGACAACAATCAAAATACATAAACAAAGTAAGCTTTGTAATTTCCACTGAATATTGCCTATACTAACAAACCTCTTGTAAAAAAACTGTCCTTGCTTTGCTTTGAACAAATTAATACTAGTTGGCAGGGATGACCAATGACTGCATATGGATGCAAGGCAAGAACCTGAGATTCCCTCCCTCTTTTCTCTTAATTTCATTCTGTACCATGGCCAGAGCTGATCAAAACTTGTACACCAGACTGAAGAAGCTTAAAATGATCAAGAAGACATTTTAACTTGGATTTCCCGGTGGACATGGACTAGAAACTCAACATAGGATGGGCCACTTTGATTCTTATCTTCTACCAAATAGGACAAGAACAATGCTCCTGGGGAGAAGAAACAGTGAAAACCTTGAGTAAAGAAAAAATGTAATAAAAGAATTTCTTAAATAAAGAAACTCCTTCACTGCATTTAATGACAACACAACAAGAGACAATTATTTGTTCAGAAAATCAATTTTTTTTATTAGAACAAATCAAGATAATATATTATTTTATCTCCATTTATGATAATATATCACCCCCGTTCTGCATCTCATACCCTGGCCCTAGAATGAGAAAAATGCATATACCACAAACAAACAATGATATGATCCCATGTATCAAATATATCAAATATTAAATATTCAAATTAAGCACGAGCCCACCAGTTTATGGATTAGTGACAAAATAAGCGATAATAATTTTAATATGTTATTCCCATCTCTGTCTCACAATCCTAGTACTTGAGAAGGTACAATGTTATGAATAGTGACGTGACACCATGCAACTAACTATATCAACATAAAAACGTCAGCCCTCCTGGTTGATACAGTTTTCCAGTCTCTACACAACCCAAATATTTAAGCTGACAACATAAATCCAACTCTAAAATCAGCATTAGAATTTACCAGTCTGTAAGGGAAAAATGCAATCACTACCAAGAACATTAAAATGACAATATCTCCATTTAGAGTCTGTAAAATCAACTACTTTGCGTGTAAGGGTTATTCCAATGCAACTGCTCCTTTCTCACAGTTAAACATGGTCTTTTCCTAATCATGTGTCATGAAAAGGTGTATGCATGATGGTCAAATCAGAATTCATAAAAAGGGTCCAGCTTTCATGATAGGGACATCCAAGTACTACTTAATTTCCCATCGCAATCTTAGACGAAAAGAATCAACTATTTCAGCTGAATGAGATTATTGGAGAATGTGAGCTACATGCAGAAAATCTGATGCTGTTTGAGTTTATTTTATCATAGTAGATGACTAGATGTACAAATAGTTAGATTCCTAGTTTGTTCAAAGGATTTCGACTGCACTGACCTGATGGGTCTCCTTTCTTGCACAATTTTAAGCTGCAAAAAATAAAATATCACAAAGACTATCAACAACTGCATTAAATGAAGAAATCATAAATTGAATTAGGTAAAAACACTAAAAGATAATATAATAATTTCTCTCAAGACAAAGGAAAAGTAACAGAAACAAGAAAATCATACCGTAGGTAGGAACATCTTTGGCGCCGTATCTCATTTATCAAATCGTTTAGCTTCTTTGATAGTGGATTGTCATACTGCTGCAGCACGAACTGAGTCACAAAGTCATATGTTAGTAGATGCAAAGTTGCACAGCTGGAAATGTATCCCAGCAAATGAATTCTGGAGATGTACATCACTAATAAATGCCCTCATTTGTCACTATCCAAATATCACCCCAAACACCAAGGGAACATTTTATTCTATTTCCTTGGTCGGTCAACAAAACTAACCCAACATGACCCTACATATTTCAAAAGGTTATGATAAAAGATACCTGAGTAGGAAACTCATCAACCGGGGAGATGCCAAGCAGTTGTTGTAAGATATTTGAATCCATCATGTTCCCAAAATATATCACAGTCCTCACCATTCTCAAGAAGATAAATTCCCTCGTCACTAACATGCTCACTAGAAAGTGGAATCACAGGAGGAACAAGAGATTCATCATCTCGTCACTAACATGCTCACTAGAAAGTGGAATCACAGGAGGAACAAGAGATTCATCATCCTCCTGTCAATTAAGAGAAGGTTACAGGGTGGTTTTAAGAGCATACTAAAATAAGTAACGCATAACTTTGTGTGACATAATTCACACCTTTGAGCCAAGGTTATGAATAGCCACCATCCTGGGATACACCAGTGGAATTGCCAAAGGAGTAGAAAGGGAGGAAACATAATTGATCCAAATAGACCGATCATCTATTCTCCCATCATTTCGCAATCCTGTGCTTTTCATTAATGCTGAAAAACAAAGAACCAGATATATCAACCAATGTGACTTTATTTAAAAAAGATCATCACTGACATCAAATATTATTTGTGCAATGTTGTTAAATCACCAAGCGCACTTGAGCGCAAAGGTCTCCTAGAGCCTAGGCACAAAGTACAAAGCACAAAGAGCCAAGTGCAAGCATTCACCTGATTAAAGTAAAACTCACATTTTCCAAATATAATTTATCTTAAATTCTAAAAGAAAAATTCATAACATATATAGAAAAAGTTTTAAAAAAATCAAATTGTAATATATTTAGCCTATTGCAATATATTGTTTCGATAAGTAAACAGAAATGTGTTTGTGTGTAGTGTACAATACCATAAGAAGAGTGTTTATATAGCAAATCAATGATCCATATTAATTCTTGTAAGATCCAACGATTAAATTAATGATTCATATATTTTTAACAAACATTTTTTTTTTTTTGATAAATAATAAATTGTTTTATGGATAAAAAAAACAGGAATCCAAGTACACTAGGCATGTACTCGGGAAACCAAAGAATTACAATCGGAAAGAACAATGATCAAAAAACTCAAGAAAAGAAATGGAAGAGTATAAATCAGTAGCTGACAAACAATCAAACAAAGTGCGAAAAAAACATAGCTTCAAAGCCACTATGTTCCTTTCACCCTCCTCAAAAGTGCAAACAAACATTTATAAGCACTTCTTTGTGGTTTCCCTAAAAAAAATGCAAAAAAAGAAACAAGCAAAGCACTTTGGCCCCGGGCTTTGTGATTTGGGCTTTCAACAACACTATATCTGTGGCTCCAAATTTTCCAAGCAGAAGCAACACATTTGATGACAACCATGTGTGGCATTATTAACAAGATCAGGAATTACCATTAACCATTAAGAAAATATAAATACATTCACAAGCATATGAAAGACTCAAGCTATAATAAAGTTATATGAGAAGTAAGAGAGAATAAAAGAAAACAAAGGTGAAACTCCATAAAAATTTACTAATCATCATATGCATGGGTTGGTATATACAAACAGTATAACTCTTAACCTAACATGCCATCTTTCGTGGCAGAAGAAATAGGCTCAAGAAAGAGAAACCTCTAGACACCAAGAAATTTATAGAAAGGTTAAAATTCAATTGGGGCAACTTGCAACCTTGCACATTCAAGTTTGGTTGAAATTGAGTTTTTTTTTTTGTGTATTTTTAAGTTAGAATGATGCTGGAACCTTTTAAAAGTTTTGACTAAATTTAGTAGTTGGGGTCATTTTGGTTGTGGTCCAGCGGTCTTACATTTGGGATTGCTTGTGTCATTGAGATTTGTGTGTGGTCTCTTCTTGAATTTTTATTGTGCCTAATTTGGATTTATAATTTCTATTAAAAGAAGGATTAGGAAGTTGCAATCAGCCTACATAAACCTATGTAATCTATCTTAATTAGAGATCAATGCAATCAGCTTTCAAGCTCTTTTGATAGGGTTCAGTTGCTTTCTGGCTAAATGCGATTGCTTAGAATGCCCAGGTGTGATTGACTAGGATTTAATCTCCTTCATTTCCTTCCTTCTTATTTCCCTAGGAAATGGATGTGCTTTGCTTCCTGGAGCAAAACACACCTTAAACCCACCAAATTTGTTAAATATTCCTAATTCCATACCAAAACCCACAAACCTCAGATCTCCAATAGGCTGCACTAACCCACAAAGGTATCCTGAATAAAGTACTGAGATCCTTCTTGTAAGTTCTACAACTATGCACAGAAAAGTACGCACACACAAAAGGGAAAAAAAAACTTGACAGAATAAAAAGGTTAACAACACAAATGTAAGCCATACAAAGTTTCATCAAAAGTTAACAGCTTAAACTTAATACATCCAAATGATCATAGACATATTTGAAAAAAGAAATATACCGAGAGTGTACAGAGGTAGGAGCTTAAGTGCCTCTGGAAGAATAAGCTGTCCAGACGAGGTTACTGTCGCACAAAATTTACGATAAGAAAACAGAACGCTGATGCAGAGATTTGTCACTTGTTCCCGGACTTGCAAGAGTGGAGTGGAAGGAATTTTACTTGCCGCTACAAAGAGTAAAATTAAAATAACCTATTAATAAACATGCAATAATTTAATTAAAAAGATAATGAAATGGTGAATCATAACGTTTCTAAAAATGTAGAACAACACTACCAACAAGGAGACAGTGCAACCGCTAGGGGGAGAGCATTTTATCTGATTTTAAGGCCATTTATTATTATTATTATTATACACACCCAGTGGGTTTTGAACCCAAAATCTCTCCCTCCACATTGCTCTTATAAATGAAGTGCCACTTGAGCTAGACTTCATTGGTATTTTAAGGCCATTATTATACGTTATAAATATTGATGGTTACAAATACATTGACAGCTTAAAGCTGCTATATGTAAAAAAGACTATTACAAACTAACAAAATTGCATGGAAGAAGGTAAAGAAAGATCAAATACCTTGTTTCAAGAAACATGCAAATTGAGTGTCCAAATCAGCCGAGCGGAAAAGATTACTTAGCATATTGGTGCAAGGTAAAGATAAAGTTGTAACTCGAATTCTTCTTTGGCCATAAACAGTTGTGTAAAGAAGGGCACACTACACAAAAACAAAATAAAATTATAATAAGAAACTAATTTTTCTGCAATGACAGATAGCACAAACACGTCCAAAGAGTAAAAGAGAAATATGATCTTTACAAAATCCATGCCAGACTGCAGAGAAATTCATTGATACCTGAAATAAGCATTCTGAGCCATCCTGCAACTTATCATCGTGTTTTAAGGTTACCATTATAGTTTTGTCACAATCAATCTGCGAAGCAGAAGATGTGTTAGGGTTCAAAAAAATGGTAAATGAGCTACAGAACCTGCCTCAAACAAAAAGCAACCACAATAGGAGAAAGAAAACTAGAGAATAGACTACAGACCTATGGCAAATAAGAAGAATAAGCATGGTTACTTTAGCAAGATCAATATACACAAAAGGAAAAAGAAAGACTACTGTAAATATATATATATATATGGGTGTATATAAAAATATATACATACATATATATAGACTTCACTACCTTGTGCTTGTGAAGAGAATTATCAAACCTCTTTTTTTTCCTTAGTCTTTCTTTGTAGTAAAACAATTATAAAATCATTCTAGAGGAAAAATCATTTCAGACTATTTCTAGACAATGATTAAAAACTTCAAAATTTGAATGTTACTGCTGGCCAACAGAATATGTGATTTGTAGTAAAGAATTACCTTGTGAATATGATTTTGAATTCAGTCCAATGCTTGAATTTGAATTAAGAAAAACAATTATAAAATCATTTCAGACTATTTCTAGACTATGATTAACAACTTCAAAATATCAATGTTACTGCTGGTCAACACAATATGTGCTTCTGTGAATTTAAAATTTCATGGAAAATAAAAAACAAATGTCATCTAATAATAACACAATGATAAACAAGCATTATGTAGATGTACAAAGCCCCAGGTAGGTCAACATCTGTTGGAATGCGTTTGCAAAAGTTTCCATGGTATTCTTGAACTTGAATACCCTATAATAAGCAATAAAAACAAATATCAACATACTAGAATAGAGCAAATATCAAGAAAATAAAACCCATTATTACATATACAGTAACTTCAGTATACCAAAAAGACTACCTGGCTGCATCTCACACGCATCACTGCCTCAAAACCTTGAATGCAAACTCCAATTACCTAGAGGAGGACCTCTCTCTAATCGAACCTTGATAAAGAGAGATAGAATGGTCCTGTCCCTCCAGATATTTGGTTTTCTATTTCTTTCAGTTTCCCATTATATTATTCCAAAAAATAATTCAGTTGGTGCTATTATCATTTTTTTTTTTATAAGTAAGAATTTTATTCAAAAAAGCCTGATGTGCATAAAGTATGCACTCAAAGCAGAATTACAAGGGAAAATCAGAAGAATCAAATGCTAAAGAAGCTAAAAAATCTCCAACAGAGGGAGAACAGGAAAGACCCCAAGCCCGAGACCAATCAAACAGGGAACCAGAGAAAAACTCAGTAATCTAGCCAAAGAAGTCTCCTTGTCTTCCAAAATACGATTATTCCTCTGCCGCCAAATAGTCCACATCAAGCATGAAGGAATTAAAATCCACACACCCGAGGACCTCTTCCCAAACCAGTTCCACCAACTAAATAACAAATCTGAAACTTGAAAAGGAAGCACCCAATTGATCCCCACACAATGGAATACAAAACTCCAAAGCTCCCTAGCAACCTGACAATACAAATTGACGAAGCTTTTGCATAAAGATGAACTTCTCATTGGCAACAGACAGGGACTTTCCAAGAGCAGTAATATTCGCATATGAGGCAGTCAAATTTTCATCAGTCTTTGTCAGTGATGAAATAGTTCTGCCATGAGATTCCTTATTAAAGAAACAAAAAAAGTAAGTTTAAAGTACGGAGTTATACGCATAGAATAAAAACATTGAACATTGTTAATATATGTCATTCCAACACTGCATTTAATACCCATGGACAATTTTACCAAAAAAATAAGGAAATGTACAAATTTATAATGTGTGTAACAACACTGACAATCTTCTCAACATAAGTAAGAAACCAATTTTATCCTAATCAGAGCATCCATAAAAAGAACTAACAAAATCAAAAGAATACCAAACTAAACGGTCACGAGACAACAAATAAAAGCCACTCATTCTTTGTTCTTTTTTTATTCTCAATTCAATTTTGCACTGAACTTGTAGCACACATATCTTTACCAATTCTTATCAAACATAGCACTGATGTTTTAGCAAATATCTCAAATGAATATATAAACAATTCTCAGGTTCAATTTGGCAATGAGACAAGCATTCCATACCTTGAGCCTCCTCACATTATCCTGCAAAGCTTTTTTAGCAATCTCAGCTTGCTGTGGTATCGAAATCATGGCATCCAAACCTTGCGAGACTCCAATTGCCCCGCCTATACTTGGCCCTCCCGACACACTCGGCATTGCCGGATAAACAAACTTCTGCTGCTGTTGCTGCACACTCTGAACAACAGGTACAATACGACTAGCCGTCACAGCCACTCTACTAGTCCCATCATCCATTCTCTTCCCTAACCCCTTCCGAAACTGCTCCTCCTCCCATATCTTCTCCTCATCATCCTCGTCATCGTTGAGAACGATAACAAGCTCGGAGGAAGCAGGACGAGAAGGACCGAGTGTTCGAGTGTTCTTCTGAAGCTCGAGGAGAGCTTCTTTGGTGTAAGTTCCGGCTTGTGGTTGAACATTGGAGAGAGTGGAAGAGGTGGTTGAGGAGTGAGATTGACGGTCTCTGAGGGTGGTGATTTTGTGACCGGCGGAGGAGGAGGGTTTGGTTGGACGAGAAGAGGAATTGGAGGTTCGTTTGGAACGAGAAGCGGTGGTGGAGCGAGAGGAGGGGGTTTCAGCCGCGTCTTCGTCGTCCGCGAAGCTGAGGAGCTTTTCCGGCTTAGGATTGGTGGGACGGGCAGTCGTTGTGGTGGTGGTGGTGGTAGTGGCATTAGAGTCGTCGTTTTGGTTATCTTCGTCGTCGTCGCCGGCGCGGCGGCGGAAGTTCCTGGCTCTGTTGCTGCTGCTCATGGTGATTGCGTTGGAACTTGGAAGCAGAAGGAAGGGATCAGCTGGTTGTGCTCGGAATCGGAATACCAAAATGCAAGAGGAGGACACACCGTTCTCCACTTTCTAAATTATCTTATTCACCAGCTACGAATGGAGAAGGTTGCTTGAATTCTCTTCGATTTTTGGGTATTGTTCGTTGTAAACATCTAAAATGTTTGTTTGAGGGGATGCAAGCTCTCACTGCACTAAGAGAATTGAAGATTGGAGGGTCTCCTAAATTGAGTAGAAGATGCAGAAAAGAAGATGGCCCCAAGATTGCTCATGTACCGGTGGTTGAACTCCGTGAGGACTATGGGCAAATTTGTCGTTACAAATTTGTAAAAGCGCCAGAAGATGATGAAGAGGTAAGGACAAATTTGTCATCTTGTCTTTTCTATTTCCAAAGCCAAACCCCCCATTTTCATTAAAAAAAAAAAAAAAAAAAAAAAAAAAAAAACTGATAAAGCCTTTTTTGTCTAGATTAGATTTAAAGTAAATTAAAACTAAAAATATCAAGGAGGAATTAAATCTTGCTTCTGCAACATTGTGTATCAAAGTGTGGGAAGCAAAGTATTGGCACCCAAAAACTTAAATCAACATAATTAAGTTTTTATTTATTTATTTTTCCTTTGTAAATATATTTTCCTAGTATTATTCTCACCTTAAGTTTGTTATATGATTGCTTTCATTTCAGGAGTTCAACACAAGTCACAACCAATAGAAATCTGAAAGTTGCTCAATTCAAATTTGTATGTTCCTTAAGTGATGTAAATAAATAAATATTTATGTTATTGTAATTTGCATTTAAGTGATGTAAATAAATAAATATTTTCGGTACTGTAATTTGTATTAAGTGATGTAAATAAATAAACATTTATGTCATTGCAATTCGAATTAAGAGATGTAAATAAATAAACAAGGTGATGTGTATACTTCCGGGACTACATTCCTATGTATAAAGTAGAGATATCCATAGATTGGTGTGTGCATGCATTTGTTCCTATATTCATGTTTTATGATTCATCTTTGTAAGTACAATGTGTAATTAATAACATGCTTAATTAATTGGAACACATGATTAATTAATTGGAAAATGTGAGTTATAACTAAACATGGCAGAGGTTGATATTTGGATCTCAAATAAAATTTATTATTTTTTTTTAACTTCCACGGAAAGCTCCTTCTACCTTAAACCATAATTATAAATGATATTCTATGACTGAGTTTAGAGAACAATTGATAGGCTAGTGATTAAAGAGGGGAAAAGATAGGAAAAGGCAAAGGTGGATGATTATAGGTTGTTGGTTCTTATGTTGGGTTCATTAGGGAAAAATCATAGGGATTTTCTTTACTATTCCTTCTTTTTTACATTTGTGATGGGCATACATTTGTGATTACATTCTTGTTTAGAAAATTCAGGGATGCTTGGATTGATGTTTGCATTTGAGTCTATATTCATGTTGCATCAGTTCATGTTTTAAAGCACCATGTGTTATAAGTTATAATATGCTGGATTTCTTGGTAAATGTGGGGTCAGGGCCGGCCCTGGGGTAAGCCCAGCAAGCCCCTGGGCTAGGGCAACCCCCCACCCCAGGGCAACCAATTGGGAAAAAAAAATTTATACTATACATTAAAAAAAAAAAAAAATTACATATACATTAGGAAAAAAAAAATTTTATTCATAAAATAAAATTTTATTAGGGAAAAAAAAAATTTAGCTCTCCTTTCTTCTTGCCTTGCTGCCATCTCTCTTTGCCTTCTTGTTTCCTTGCCATTGCACAACCACAGTTGTCCTTAAAGGTTTTTCATGCATTGAATCTGCTAAAAATTCATGAGCACGTGTTCAATGATCTAAGTAAAAAGCTTATGGGGGAAGCTTCAGGAACCTATTAGAAAAAGCTTATGGGGAAGCTTCAAGAACAAAGCTTATGGGGGAAGCTTCAGGAACCTTTTAGAAAAAGCTTATGGGGAATGGGGAACTATTGGATTTTATTTTTATCTTTATTATGCTGTGTTGGTTTTGTTTTTATGAGTTTTTTTTTTTTTTTTTTTTTTTTTTTTTTTTTTTTTTTTTTTTTTTTTTTTTTGATAAGTTATGCACAGCAGCATTGGCTTTTACTTGGGGCTGGGTCCGAAGTGGTGGTGCACTGACCTGTTTGTTTTAATATTTTTTTTTATTGTTTTTTATATTTTGATAGTATATATTGTGATTTGTGTGAGTGTTGTACTGTAGTGTTTGTGTTTGTGAGTATTCATTTTATATTTATTTGAGATTTTGAATGTTGTGTTATTGAATTATTTGAGATTTTGAATGTTGTGTTGTTGAGTATTTATTTGAAATCTTAAATGTTATGTTGTTGTATGTGAATGTTGTGTGGTTAAGTATTTATTTAAGACTTTAAATGTTGGCATGTGTGATGTGGTTGTGTTTGTATTGACCAAATATTGTAGTGTTATTTTTATTCTTTGGATGGAGTGTTGCGCATTAAATTTATTTGTCTTTTTATTTTTTTATGGGAGCGTAATAGTGTTATTAACTGGTTAAAAGTACAATATAACCTTAATTTTGTATAAAAAAAAATTTGGACTTTATATTATTTTTTTAATATTAAATAATTAGCAAGTAGGGCAACTAAAATTAAGCCGGGGCTAGGGCAACCCAACTCTCGGGGCCGCCCCTATGTGGGGTATTATTGATAGTGTAGAGATATAAATTTTGATGTGAATTCAATTTCCATGGAAAGCACATTCTAACTTAACTAGGATTGTAAATGATCATATTCTATTGAGTTTGAAGAAGAATTGACTCAACAATGATCAGGGGAAAAGATTTAAAAAATATCAAAGGGGCCTATCACCTTGCTTTAATCTTCATTGTTGTCATATTCATTAATGAATTTAGATTTTGTTGGAACTCGGATTCCCTTTGATTCAAGTCCACAACAAAAGTGAAGAACAAAAATGGCATCTCACTAAAAAAGTTGCAAAAAAGTTTGAAGAGGTAAGATGCTAATGCTATGACCAATTACAATAATGAAAATGTCTCTAAGATCACATTAGAATTCGGAGGCTAAGAACAATGAATTTAACTTCCTAAAAGCCGGAGTCTAGTTAGAAAAGATGATAAGGTTAGTATAGAGAGACAACATATTCTTTGTGGATACGTGCATGAGAGCAGGCAATCTAGAAAAAAATAGAAGACACAAAAAATCCAAAGCAGAAAACTTGAACAAGAACAGCCAATTTATATGGTGGGATTACTCAAAGTGTTGAATTGGCCAAAAGTAAGCTTGAGCCATGCCAAGCAAGATTTATGCAGTCCCTGATGTGGCTAGGAATTCTAGACTTGAATAGCAATATCTTCATGAGTTCCTCTCAATTAGAAGGTTGAAGAAGCTTTCTTTAAGCAAAAGTCAAGGAATAGGTGGCTTAATCTCGGTTTCCAGAATAATGAACTCCCATTATTATAATACCCAAATATTAACCAAAAAAAGACTTTAATATGATAATTAGTGACTGAAATTCAAGATAAATGGATGGATATCCGAAAATCAAACATCAAACTATCAAATTAAGGGAGAGTTCTAGAATCGATGTGATATTAAAATTAACCCCTTCAAACGTCTGTTGAAGATGCAGTGATGAAGTGATGATTAAAGATGCAGTGATGCTTCAAGCAGTGATGATGCAGTGATGATTGAAGATGCAGTGATGCTTGAAGATGCAGTGATGATGCAGTAATGCTTGATGATGCAGTGAAGTTGCAGTGAAGGAAAGATGCAGTGATGATGCAGTAATGCTTGATTATGCAGTGAAGTTGCAGTGAAAACGACAAGTAGCTTAGAAGATTAAATAAGTGAAGTCCTAGTCGTTTACCTGCATAAATAAGATTACTTAAACAAACACATGACTATCACGTGTTATAACTAACCAAAATCAGTTTCAAACTGATTCCTGAAAGATTGTTAATGGTTTAGATTTCCCTCCAAATGTAATAGTTTGTTATTTAGTTTTTCTGTTCAAACTCCAAAGTGGCTAAGCCTATATAAGGAGTGAAGGCTGTACATTGTTATTTAGCAAGATAATTCAATCTCTATACACTTAGTAAACTTCTAAAGTGATTCTTTCTCTTGCATTGATCCTTAGAGCTTTCTGCTCTGTTTTCTTCTTCATTTGTGTTCAATTCTGATAACGTCGGTACTCATTAACATTTTTATTCTTATTTCTTTCTTGTGGTGCTTCCCGTTTATCTATGTGTTGAGTATCTTGTTTTCTTTGATTGTTAAGTTTTGGGTTTAAAGATTAAAAAGGAAGAATAAAAGTGATGCCGAGGTTGGGCACATATAGAGCTGCTTAGTAATTACTTGTTCTTGTGTTTTTGCTGATCTTTTCACCATTATTAAGCCGAAGTAGCTTAACATGGCATATTGGTGTATTTTGGAATTATTAATGGTTTCTTGTTGTTGCATCACCTGTGTTCAGAATTACATTTTACAATTACGAAGTTCTTTTTTTGAATCCTGTGTCATTCACTTGTTTTTACAAGGATCATGATCATATGTTTTCTTCTTGATATCATGATGTTTGAGACCACTTGATTGGTGACTACTTGTAGCCATTGATCCTTTCCATTTTGGGTAAATCTTGGTTTTGTCTTTGCAATGTGATAACAAAGTGTAACAGGACATTTCATTGATTTACTTAGACATGCTAATGTCATATTAATGACCATAAAATAATTATAGTGATGATAACCTGTGAAAGGAAACCTGTTATTGTCACTGATCTGATTTTGTGCCTGGTTGTGGGAATTGTACTTAAGTAGTAATATGCTTCATGTCATTGAGTCTGATTCTGTGTATGGGTTAAGCTCAAGGAATTGATTATTGGAGAAAACTAAATAAAATGTAAAAAGATAAGAATCAATGTCAATGTCCAACCATCAAAGAACTTCTGGGTTGTGTCAACTTATCAAGGATTAATTGTGGTTGAAATAAATATTTCCACATGGGTTACCACAACTGCATGGTGGAGTAAGCTTGGATTGGTTTTGTCAAATCTGCACCACTTTATTCATTTAAATGTTTCCCTTTTTCTATAAAACCAAATGCGGTCAGTATTGATTGTGTTAGACTGAGGCACCATGGTCATCACATTCCTCTTGTTATGTCTGGTTTTGGCAGCATCCCACAGACCAAAGAACATTTCAAGGAGATTGTAGGTAATTGAAACATTTAGATATATTATCTAATGGGCTTGTCTTTCATAACTTGTTTGAGATTCCTAATATATTATTTCTTCTTGATCTCCCTTTTGCCATCAATTATTTCTTTACATTTATCTTCGTTGTACTAACAACTTAGACTTAAGGGGTACCTGATATCTATGTTTGAATAAACCTGTGTAGTTACAATATTTGCTAGTGTTTTAATTCACTACAAAAAACTTGGTTTATTTCGACCCATTTAATTCGAGGGTTCATTAAAAACCCTCGAAATAAGTCTGGAAAAAAGCGCGCAGAGAAAAATACACTACACCTATTTCAACTGTCATTAATAAACCTTCGAAATAAGCATAAAAAAAAAAAATAAAAAAAAGAAACTGACTCAATTGAGTCCTGCTATTTCAACGGTCACTAATTAAATCCTCGAAATAAGTATTAAAAAAAAGGAATTGGGGCTTTCTTACTTCGACGGTCACTAAAAGCTTCGAAATAGTTAAAAAAAAATGAAAAAAAAATAAAGCCATAAAATCCTAAATCGTATACAGCTTCTTCCTCTTCTTCTTCTCAGTAAAAACTCTCTCACTCTCTAACTGCGGGGAGGCATCAATATATTTATTGCCCTCCCCAATTTCACGCACACCCTTATCCCCCTCTCCCTCCAAAACTTTCGAAACCCACCCAACGCAACTCTTTTCCCTTTTTCCCCTAGGGTTAGGGTTTTGCTACTACTCTGCTCTCCTTCCAGCCCCCTCTTTCCCCCAAAAGAATGGCGAGGTACAGAAGCCGGAGCAGAAGCTACAGTCCTCGCCGCCGGAGCAGAACCCCGCCACGTGGCCGCAAGCGATACGAAGAAGAGCCTCGCGATCGCTACCATGACAGCAAGTCGTACAGAGACCGTCGCTCACCTGCTCCTTCTGGCTTGCTCGTTCGCAATCTCCCCCTCGACGCTAGGTCTCTTCTACTTCTTCAATTTGTTTTTTTTTTTTTTTTAATTGCTCCGAATTTCAAATTTCATGGTTATATTTATCTCTCTAAAAACAAATTAAAATATTTATGCTGCTTTTGAACTATGGTGTTCAGGCCAGAAGATCTAAGGGCTCCGTTCGAGCGATTTGGTCAGGTGAAGGATGTGTATCTGATGAAGAATTATTATTCTGGGTATGATTTCTCTATTCAGATATTCTTTTGATGCGTATTCTAAAAGCTATTTTTCGTAAATTCTGGTTTGACTTGAGCTTATATTATTCATTGATTTTTGCTATTTGAATTTTAGATGAAGAGTAATAAGTAAAGCTGTAATTTTTAGATTTCATGTGGAAAAATTAGGTCCTGAAATGTTTAGATTCTATTGCATTATTTACTTATAAAAAAAAAAGATTCTATTGCATTATTCAGATCTACTGGCTGAATGATTTAGGGTTTGATGATAGTTTAAAGTTGGGGTTCAGAATCAGAGCTTGATTGTCGAGCTGAAGAAATTGGAGTTGTTTCAATTACTTTGTAGTTTTTGGTGCAATGGTGTGTGTATCTGTAAATGGAGATTCTAGAATCAACAATGCCTTTGTTTGTTGTTGTTCAATATAAATGATTAGAATTCGATTAGCAGTTTAAAGTTGTTTGCTTACTTTCTAAGAATTTGTGTGTTTGGTTTGTATTTAATTCTGATTAAGTGGAATGATTGAAGCAATTTTGATATATGGTTAAGGAAAGCTCACATTCAAGAGGCCTTGAGATTGGTGAGGGCTTTCAATCTAGCTGATTATCATGGGGCACTCTTGCGGAGGTATAGTTTCTTATTTAAAGAACTTTAACTTTTGTGGGCATGCTGAATTTGGTTGGGTTTTAAAAAGTTTTTTAGATGTATTAATCTATTGCTTATGCATTCTTTTATATGCAGACATCATCTTTATTTCTTCACATTTTTAAGGTTCAATTTACAGAGAAAAGAATACTGATTGGAGGGAAGCAACCCTCTGGTTTGTTTCTTGCTTCTATATCTTAGAAGATGACTAGAATCAACAATTGATTTCAATGGCACATATTAGCTGCTAGCACATTGTGCAGAACATGAATTCTAACCATTAACCATATATCATTTTAATTAAATTAAATTCTCAGAATCTGAAACCACCCTAGAAGAAAAAAGAAGCATATGGCATTGTTGATTAACATATTGCCTAACTGATTGATAGTAAGATGTTGAACATAGTTTGATGGGTATGTTTTGTTTGAGTTGAGTTGGTTCAGGAGAAATTTGGAGTATTGGGTATCTGGGTATTGGATTTATTTGTTAGAATAATTAATAAGTGTGATGTCAATGTTCAAGCTCAAATAGCACCTCCTTCCCTTGTAAAAGCATGGTGGAGGATCAGGTCGTCGGACAAGTGAATAAATCCACCCTTTCCCATTAGTTTAGGCTTTTGGAACAAGTGATCATTTGTCATTATTGAACTTTATTGCTGGATTTCGTGGTGGAACCCTTCATTTCAAGGCCTGGGATGAACTTAATCTGGGTATATCTTGCATGGTTTCTTTGAATTTAGTTGGTTTTCATGGACGGTTTGGAAAATTCGGTATCTAGGACTCTGAAATCTGGATATTGTAGTTGTCGAACTTTATTGCTGGTCAGGGGTTGAGCTTTGTGAATGTTACTTTGATAGGTAAGTCTGAGGTTTTGTGGTCTGGAAGATACTTAATGCTTTGTTTCATACCTCAATTAGTTGGTTTTTGTACCAGGGTTTAATTGAGAATAAGAATATGTAGTATCAGATCATATTAATGTTCCCGAGTTCTTTTGTATTCATCAATTATTTGAGGGCTTGTGGTCGGAAATATACCTACTTGTCTGCAATTTTGGGGCGCTAGTAGCTTTTTTTGGTGCTTTTGTTATTCAGTGTTACTGCCCATGTCTGAACATGTTCAGATCTCTATTTGGTTGGAGATTTTCAGGATAAATTTCTAATTTGGATTGTATTACTACTACTATTCTTCTTGTTGATGTTTATATATTAGAGAATTGATTCTCTTAGTATCAAGTTAATGAACTTTGCTGTACAAATTTGAATCTTTCAGGTTTTCTTTTGATGGCTTGTTTGTGGATTTGGCTCCTCTCGCAGCTTTGCTCTGTTCCTTTTTCATTTAAAATTTTCTTCTTCTTATATCTGGTTTCTTGGATGCCATGAGTTTTTATTTGTGCTTGTGATTGGGTTTGGAGGAACTGAAACACTCATTATTTTAGGATTGGGACTTGTTGGAAGTTTCATCCTGTGTTGTGGCTATAGTTCCTGCCGTGTGTTATAAACCTTAATTGAAAATCTAGATCATGCTTAATAGGCTTAGCTTCAATGCTGCCCATTTGCTTTATGTCAAATGATTAATATGCTATGAAGTGTTGTATTCGAACACGGTAGTTTCTTTTCTAGGTTACAAAAGAATTATTCTTAAGAGTTATATATGTGCTGTCAGGTTGACAAAGCTCATAGTTGGACATGTATGGATCTTTATGTCTTTGCAACTCCATACCGTGTGTCATGGGATTACTATTTTCTATCCCGGGAGCATCATTTGAGTTTAAAGAGTGGGAAGGGAAAGCAGAGTTCGAATATGTAAGTTGCCACTTTCATTTATTGATGACTCACTACATGTTCTATTTGTTTTGAAGCATGAATATTGTGTTAAACGTGTCTTTACTTTCTATTAAATCAGGTGAAAAACAGGGGAGTTTCGATTTTCCTGATGCAAGCAGGGATGGTGGGAACTCTTCAACATTATGGGATGTCTTCCCCTTATTTACAAATACTGGATGGGGTGAGAACTCTAATCTTGGATTTCTCGAGAAGCACATGGGGGCTTCCTTCACACAACGCCCTCAACCTTGGGTAACAAACATTAGTGTTGATGATATTCACTCGGGAGATTTCCTTGCGATATCCAAAATTCGTGGCCGATGGGGTGGTTTTGAGACTTTGGAGAAGTGGGTCAGTGGATCATATGCTGGTCATACTGCAGTTTGCTTAAAGGATTCTGAAGGAAAGTTATGGGTTGGTGAATCAGGGCACGAAAATGAAAAGGTAAAACTTTGAAATGTCATTAAATGAAGTTTTAATGTAGTGAGCATTTATTGATGACGGCCTTATTGTCCTATTAATATCATTATTTTTGTGTTATTTTCTTCTTGTAAATACATTTTTTAAAATACCTCTTCCAGTAGTTATATAGGAAAGCATTTGGCTGGGCTATCCTGCTATGATGTTTCAGTCGAAACCTCTGATGAGTTGCATTAATGCCCATGGAAGCAATCAATGAAACGGTCTTGGCAACATCTTCTGCCTAATTTATAGGCTTTCTGATTTTTTTGTGTGCCGAATTTTTTTTCCGTTTTATTTGGTCTTTATTCTCTCTCTCTCTCTCCTCCCCCCTCCCCCCCTCTTGTTGCGCATTTCATAATTTATCAGTATGCTACCCTGATCAATTGATCATCAATCTGTGGCTTCTTTGCCCCTACCTTAAGTATTAGTTTTGCTCCTGAACAGCCCCTGCAAGAGTGTATGTGAAACTTTAACATGATGGTAGTTCTTTTGAAAATCCTAGCCTACCCAGTGTTTTGCAATTATGTAAAACATACAGGAGCATCTTTATAGTTTTTACTTTCTCTGGATTGGCTTGGTGGGGTGAGACTTATAGGCTGATATCTGAACACCTAATGGAATAAGATTGTGGTCTTTCTGGTTTTGTGGTGGCAGGCGACTCTAACATTGTCATGAGGTGGGAGTCAGGCTTTGGTTATTGGCCCTCTTGTAGGTTATTTGAAAGTGCCTGGCTACTAGCTCCAAGTGTGTCCTCTCTTGGTCAGATTAGGTCACCTAGACTACTGCAAAATTGGTAGACTAATTTTCTTGGGCCTATAATCCTTAGTAGTGGCACCATTTCTATCTTAAATCATGCTTTAGCTATGCTTCTTAGATCTAGTTAAGTTTCTTGCTCGACATCTTTGTTCCTATTTGGAAAGGTACTCCTTAGATTGTGCACATTTTCACTTAATTTTCATATTCTCAAATTTCATTGCACTATACTGGTCATAAAAGAAAGCAAATCAATGAGCTCTAGCTCAAATGACACTTTGTCCTCCCTCAATAATGGGATGGAGGGTAAGGTTGTGGGTTCGAGATCCATGTGATGCATGTTTAACATATCAATTAAAAAAAAACAAGATAAACGAATAAAAGAAAAGAAAAGAAAGCAAAAGCTTAACCTCTCATTTTTCATCAAGTTTTGAAGTCCCTCAATTTTATTAATATGATGAACTTATTCTTGAGGGTTTTGTCAAGCAATTCAACATGCATATAATGTGTTCTTGTACATAGCTTAGCTTTGGTAGATAAATGAAGTTAAGTTACATAGCTCGTAGAATCAGTGACCTTCTCTCCCCTTACCGCAAACAGTTGCAATTATAATTAGAGTTAGGTGTTTGGGCTACTTTCATATGTAACTATCATTTAATGTGCAAGTGTTTTGCGTCTCTCTTTTTTTGTTGTAGGGAGAAGATATAATTGCTGTATTACCGTGGGAGGAGTGGTGGGACTTTGAGCTGAATAAAGATGATTCCAACCCCCATATTGCATTGCTTCCGTTGCATCCTGATACAAGAGCGAAGTTTAATGAGACTGCTGCGTGGGAGTATGCGCGGAGCATGGATGGAAAACCGTATGGTTATCATAATATGATATTTAGTTGGATAGACACTATAGATCAGAACTATCCACCTCCTTTGGATTCTCATCTGGTATGTATATTTTAATATTAGATTTTCAATCTGAAACCACCCTAGAAAGTACTTGGACTTTTCATATTTTCATAGACTGAAAATTGAAGTTCTAAATAGTTCTTTTCAAACACTTACATCTAAACAAGTCATAATTTGTGAGGACTTATTTATGTTTCAAACTTTAGGATTTGATTCTTTATCTCGAATGTGGTTTGAGATCATTTGTTTGCATGGTGCCATTCTCTCTAGTTTTGTACCATGGTCGATGATATTCCATAGTTTTGGTACAAATGTGGTATATTGCTTGTATATTTGGTATAGGTCCCTGCTCAATGAAATTTTTTAGAAAAAATAAAAAAACTTTATCGAGGGTTATAACCCTCGATAAAAACAAAATTACTTATTTCGAGGGTTGTGACCCTCGATACAAGTAATATTTGTGAAGTATCCAATACTCTTTATCGAGGGTTATGACTGTCGATAAAGATAAAATACTTTATTCGACCTTTGTTTAGGCCGTTGAAACATCTTTTTCGACGGTGTTTCTATCGACGCCTTTCGACGGTCATCTTGACAGTCGAAACAACTTTTTTCGAAGGTTTTTAATACTTATTTCGAGGGTTTTGACCCTCGTAAAAAGTCGTTTTTTTTGTAGTGATTAGAAGTAAGTCATAATTCTTACTATAAGCAATTTATGCAGACCATCATGGTTGGTGGACAGTAACAGAATTGCGACAAAAATAAAGAGCACATCTGGAAAATGTCATCCCGAAAGAGATGGAAATGCAATCCACCAGAGCTTGCCCTAATTGCCAGTTTACGATTGGCAACAGTGATGTATAATTAATCTCTAACTTTCTTATGCTTAAATATGATTATTCATCAAGATAATAGAAATACTTTTCAATGTTTTGCTTACTGCTGTTTTAGTTAACATTGTTTCTGTTTAATTTTTCCAATATTTACTCAAGAAATTCCTTATTTCTGAACTTTCCTATGTCTCATGAGTCATAATCTTCTATTTGATTCCCAATTCTTTGCATGTGTCCCCTGTAACTCCCCTTTTTTTTAATTCATTTACTCAGGTGGTAGAAACTAGTTCGACTTTTAGGCATGCAGGCTGATTAGTATGAATTTGCACCATAAAGTTGTATTACCTGCTTTGCAAAATTGTTTTTGTGGTAGAATTTGTAATAAAAAGATTGTATGATGATCGTGAAGTTTCACAACAATTTTAAGGTCTAGTAGGTGAAAATTTACACATAATCAAAAGAAGAGTAATTATATTTGGTTGATAGAATAACACACATTTAGAAAATGACTCAGATTACTTTCTTTTCCTGGCCTGTTATCAAATAATCCAGCATCTAAGTGACAAGTTTGGTCCACAATTACATGAACTTCAAACAAAAGAGATTGTACCTTTTTAAAATATGAATATGATTTATCACACATGAATTTGAAATCTCCTTTGTAAATTTTGTTCTTAACATTTGTTTTTTGCACTCAAAACAATGGAAATTGAGCAGAATCAGCAGATAACTATTTAGGAGGTAGGTGTGTACTGCTTAGCAATCAAATGGGGGATTTAGGACAATATGTCTGAGGTTTTGTGAATATGAAGGTGAAACTAAAACCCAATAGGGAACTAGTGTGGTTTTATATTGGTATTGGGTATTTTAATCTAAATAGTCACTGGTGTGTAGAATTGATGTCACATGTGACCCACAGGCTTTGCTTGTAATTTTCTTTTCTGATTTTTTTCTCTTGTTCTTGGATTGCTAGACCTAGAGATGAGGAGTTTGCTTCTCTGTAACTGCTCAAATGTGGGAACTGCTACAAAGTGGAAGTGTTTAGTGTTGAAACATTGATGCTTCACTTTCCCTTCTCTTTCTATCATACTTTAACATTTAGGGTGGAAATTTGTTGTCCTTCGTTTGGAATCAATAAGAATATTTGAATTTTCTTACCTAAAATTCTGCATATTATCAGTTTTATAGTATCCCATCACAGGTTTGAGATAGAAGCTTCTCCTGACATTTTCTTTTAAGATTTTTAATGCAATTATCTAATGTGTCTTATCACTTCCTACTCGCTTGTTGACCAAATCATCATTTGTCCTTGCAACTGAGATTCTAGCAGTAACACGAAAAAATTTCTAGTGGGTGGGGTCAATTGCCCGTAGGTTTTACTGCCTAAAGGCGAGTCTAAAGGGTTCTTTTTTAGAAAGGTTCCCTACGTTATAAAAAAAAAAAATTAAAAATTTTTGCAAGGCAAAAAATTTGTAACTTATAATTCTTTATTCAAGCTTTTTGTTTTTACAACTTAAAGAATATCAACCTGGAAACTTCTGTAACATATGATTTATCAAACATTATATGTCATCATTATATTTGCCACAGACATGAAGATGATTCTGGTTAATAAAATTCTGCATACCATGCCCTGATTGGGTAACTTATGTCTGTCAATTTTTTGTAATGAAATATTTCTTAGTGACTGCATTGAGGCAATTATTCCTATTTTGACATACAAAAAGGTGACCACTAGAGCTACAATAGCTCCACAAGTGCATAAATGTAATATTGTAATGTGAATCTATTTGGTCCCCCACAATCTCAATGTATGGTTCTTCCCATGCTCACTCAAGTTATCGTGCTTGTGCTGCTTTCAGAGCTCACATGATGCACTTGCAGGAGAAAAGAAAACACTTCTGTTTTCACAGTTGTACGTGTCCTAACCACTTGTACTGTGATAGTATGTAATTTGGTTTTAAATTTGTATCAGAAAATCACCATCAGTGACAACAGATGCTTTTTCAGTTTTCTTGCCTGTGAGGCATTCTAGAGAGATGTTGCCTCATTTTATACAACATATTTAATAATGTATACTAGCAGAACAGAGCTTGAGTAGGCTTTTAGTGTATGGTGTTATGCTCATAGCTTAAGTAATTTGGATTAACATCTATGTTATGCCCATAGTTAGTTGATAGAAATTGCAAAATTTGTCCCATTCTGTGTTGGAATATTTTATATTTTCCTTTCTGCATCCACAAGTTTGACTGAGTTGTATGGTGACCATGGCCTCCTACTACTGTTTTCATATGAGAAATTTCAGGTTATATGGATGAAAAGAACTAGGCATCACAATTTTGATTTGTTGAGTAGCCATAATGGGTTAATGCGACTTGATTGGTCGAACCTGAACTTTACTGAGTTCAGGTTGGGATATTTTCAACACTTGTTTCTGAACTTGCAGAGTGTTGACCTCATGTTGGTTTCATTCTATTTGATGCATTTATTAACTGCCCTGAATGTGAACTACCACTTTTGCACATGTGTATTGCATAACTGTAATAGATATCCATGCACCAATTTAGAAAACCTGTGATGTAAATAGCCACTCAATCTGTGCCAATGCAGGCAAGAAAAATTGAAAGATTGCATTATATATGTTGGTTTATGTCTTTGCTGGTTGTTTTCTATTCATGGGTCGAGATTGGGATTGAACCACTTCTCTCTCTAATGAGGTTGATATCAATCATACAAAATTTGAATTACATTTGTCCCT
>OU015761.1:68442904-68471356 GCA_907173295.1 Fagus sylvatica | reverse complement strand
ACGACGTTGCAAATCACAGCTCAATAACACAGAAAACAATAAATGCATGATGTTGCAAATCAAACAGCAAATCACAACTCATAACACGACATTTTACCGTTCATTCTTGCAAATCACAATCCACAACAAATCTACAACACACCATTCACAATTCACAGCAATTTCACCACAAAATCATTTTGAAAAATCAATAAAGCAAATTCACCAAATCATCCCCTGATCAATAAAGAAAGAAGAAATTAAAAAGTAGTAAAATTTTCAAACTTTAAAGTTGAAAGACAATCAAGCAATCACAAGTGGCCGAAAAAGGCCAAACCACGATTGAATTAAATCTGCATTTGAATTTCATTTGGATTTCATTTCCCAATAATTAGAAGATATGAAACGAGTGTGGGACGTTTCTTCTTTTAACTTTTTGTTGCAAAGATATGAAATGAAAGGCCAATAATTCACGTAACCTTGGTTGCTTGGATTTATGAGAAATGAAAACCCAACTGAAATTCAAATGCAGGTTAAATTCAAATATGGATTTAGATAGTTTTGTTTTTGTCTATCACGTACGTGTGGTTGTGAGACAAGAACTTTTTGATGCCACTAATCCAAGTGTTGTTAGGACGGAGAAAATGAAATTACATCGGGCAAGATGATCAATCTTTTTGTAATTCCCTCTCTATCCCACCTCTTGTCTTTGAGGCTTGGAATAGAGATATGCTTATATTTTTTTGAAATGTTAGGGATCATTTTTGCGCGTTTTAAACATTAAGGACTAAATGTGCAACTTGGGTAAACATTAGAGACTAACAGTGTTTTTAACCCAATAATTAGTACACCACTTATAGATAGTTAATACATGGAAATAAATGCATTTATCCTATTAAGCTCTTTTTTATGACATAGCACAAATTTAGTCTACTACAGCCTCGGTGCATGATTATATATATACTCTCCATACTTGCAAAATATTAAGATGATCATAGATTAATAATTTTTTCATATATGAAATGTTTAAATTTCAAGTTTTTTATACTTTAAAATTATACACAAAATGTTAGTTTATTGATCAAGAAACTTGGCATGCCTTCTTTTTAAGTACAATAAAAATGTGTAATCCAACGATGTGATCTTGAATGCATTAAACAAATATAAAGTTATTGAGTGGTATAACATTAACAAAAAATTACTACTGACTTGGATAGAAAGAGAGAATCGTATAAATTCCTTGTACATAAATAATTAGTGCAACACCTACAGATCAATTAATACATAAAAATAAATGCATTTACGCATTAACACATGATGATAAATTAATATTTTGACATAAATGCAAAGGTTTGTTGAGTTAGAAAACTAAATGAAGAGCTATTTCCTTCTCAGAGAATACCCCACATGGCAGAAACTTATGCTCAACAACCATATGTAATCGACTAAAATTCTACATTGTATTCATCATATTTGAACTCGTCTTGACAATAACTTAATAGTGGGATTAGATTCTTTTCTTCAAATTTATGAATGCAGCTTTGATCCTGCAATATTGGACGAGGTCAAGAATTGACTATAAATCTATAAGTCTTGCAGATGGGACACTCCATTTTCAGGGCCCTTAGGTTGATTTGTCTAAATATCAATTTTCTTACCTGCCAAAGTTTTGTCCCAATGTATTTTAGACCGAAGTTTAATTGATCATGACTTGTATCAAAGATTCCAAGGTCATTAAAATGGAATAGGTCCCTCTTTGACTCAAGTTGGTTGGGTATTATTGTCGTGATTGTTTAGAATTGGAGTCTTTAATTCGTGGGAGCAATAAATTTTGAGGTTGTGTATTATTTGATTCATACTAGCTAGAACATATATATATATATATAGCATGCTAAAATTTTGAGTTTTAATTTATTGATTTCACCATATGGTGGAGTTACAAAACAAATTAGTTGTTATGAACGACAGCAAGGCCCATTGGTATATTATTTTTGAAGATTTTAATCTTATTGTGCAGCAGTAAAAAAATAATAAATAAAAAAGTACCAACTTAACTATTATAAAAATATATCGAACTATCATGTATTATATCGAGTTTATCATAGAATTAGTGTATTGTTAACTTTGATTTTTTTTTTTTAGCCAATTGAAGGATGATTTGATAAAATTTGTTTATGATTACGACTGTCAAATTTGATCCATGAAATTAAAGAACATCAGTAACTATTTTTCTTGCATCAAGCTTACCTTTAGATAATGATAATTATAATAATAGTCTATTATGAAGTTATCCTTTGACAGTTTGAATTCCGGATTTTTTTTTTCTTTAAGTGTACTTTATATAACTTTTTATAAAAATATTTGGTAAAATTGGTTTTGTTGATGTGTCCAATAAAACATATTATTTTTCCAAATATTTTCAAATACTATTTTTTATAGTTTTGGCAAAAATAGTACTATATGGTTATCATTTTTATAATATGTTTTCAAAATGGAAAAAAAAAAAATGTTTTTGAAATTTATTTCCGAAATGTGTTTTTTGATTTATTTTAAAATATGAAACAAATTAAACCTATTTGACAAAACGTTTTTGACAAAATCACAACCCACAATAAATTGACGACGTTGCAAATCACAACTCAATAACACAGAAAACAATAAATTCATGATGTTGCAAATCAAACAGCAAATCACAACTCATAACACAAGACATTTTACCGTTCATTCTTGCAAATCACAATCCACAACAAATCTACAACACACCATTCACAATTCACAGCAATTTCACCACAAAATCATTTTGAAAAATCAATAAAGCAAATTCACCAAATCATCCCCTGATCAATAAAGAAAGAAGAAATTAAAAAGTAGTAAAATTTTCAAACTTAAAAGTTGAAAGACAATCAGGCAATCACAAGTGGCCGAAAAAGGCCAAACCATGATTGAATTAAATCTGCATTTGAATTTCATTTGGATTTCATTTCCCAATAATTAGAAGATATGAAACGAGTGTGGGACGTTTCTTCTTTTAACTTTTTGTTGCAAAGATATGAAATGAAAGGCCAATAATTCACGTAACCTTGGTTGCTTGGATTTATGAGAAATGAAAACCCAACTGAAATTCAAATGCAGGTTAAATTCAAATATGGATTTGGACAGTTTTGTTTTTGTCTATCACGTACGTGTGGTTGTGAGACAAGAACTTTTTGATGCCACTAATCCAAGTGCTATAAGACGGAGAAAATGAAATTACATCGGGCAAGATGATCAATCTTTTTGTAATTCCCTCTCTATCCCACCTCTTGTCTTTGAGGCTTGGAATAGAGATATGCTTATATTTTTTTGAAATGTTAGGGATCATTTCTGCGCATTTTAAACATTAAGGACTAAATGTGCAACTTGGGTAAACATTAGAGACTAACAGTGTTTTTAACCCAATAATTAGTACACCACTTATAGATAGTTAATACATGGAAATAAATGCATTTATCCTATTAAGCTCTTTTTTATGACATAGCACAAATTTAGTCTACTACAGCCTCGGTGCATGATTATATATATACTCTCCATACTTGCAAAATATTAAGATGATCATAGATTAATAATTTTTTCATATATGAAATGTTTAAATTTCAAGTTTTTTATACTTTAAAATTATACACAAAATGTTAGTTTATTGATCAAGAAACTTGGCATGCCTTCTTTTTAAGTACAATAAAAATGTGTAATCCAACGATGTGATCTTGAATGCATTAAACAAATATAAAGTTATTGAGTGGTATAACATTAACAAAAAATTACTACTGACTTGGATAGAAAGAGAGAATCGTATAAATTCCTTGTACATAAATAATTAGTGCAACACCTACAGATAATTAATACATAAAAATAAATGCATTTACACATTAACACATGATGAATAAATTAATATTTTGACATAAATGCAAAGGTTTGTTGAGTTAGGAAAACTAAATGAAGAGCTATTTCCTTCTCAGAGAATACCCCACATGGCAGAACCTTATGCTCAACAACCATATGTAATCGACTAAAATTCTGCATTGTAGCCATCATATTTGAACTCGTCTTGACAATAACTTAATAGTGGGATTAGATTCTTTTCTTCAAATTTATGAATGCAGCTTTGATCCTGCAATATTGGACGAGGTCAAGAATTGACTATAAATCTATAAGTCTTGCAGATGGGACACTCCATTTTCAGGGCCCTTAGGTTGATTTGTCTAAATATCAATTTTCTTACCTGCCAAAGTTTTGTCCCAACGTATTTTAGACCGAAGTTTAATTGATCATGACTTGTATCAAAGATTCCAAGGTCATTAAAATGGAATAGGTCCCTCTTTGACTCAAGTTGGCTGGGTATTATCGTCGTGATTGTTTAGAATTGGAGTCTTTAATTCGTGGGAGCAATAAATTTTGAGGTTGTGTATTATTTGATTCATACTAGCTAGAACATATATATATATATATAGCATGCTAAAATTTTGAGTTTTAATTTATTGATTTCACCATATGGTGGAGTTACAAAACAAATTAGTTGTTATGAACGACAGCAAGGCCCATTGGTATATTATTTTTGAAGATTTTAATCTTATTGTGCAGCAGTAAAAAAATAATAAATTGAGATTTGAAATGCACAGGAACATAATATTAATTTCATCATTAAGTAAACTAAAAGTTTATGAATGAGTAAATGTAAAAATCTTAATATTTTTTGGAGATGTTATTTCTCTTCTCTTTCAAGTTTTCCTCGTGCTAGAGGCATAACTTTTTTCTTCTTTTCTTTTTTTTTTTTTTTTTTTTTAAGTTGTTTTTTTTGCCATAATAGTTGACTGGTTAAAGTCACCATTTCCTTTTAACTTAAGTTTTAAGAACAAGTGCTAGTTTGTTAAGATTCAGCAAAAAAAGTGCTAGTTTATAAGAGTATTAGAGCAGTAGTATTGACTTTAAATATTGTCTCTATACTACCTCCTTTTAATAAAAAATAAAAAATAAAAAAATCACATATTGGCCTTCATTTATTAAGATGAGTCTTAGTCTACATTAAAATGGAGTATTAGAATAATAAATAAGTAATTAACTTTATCATTTTTAACATTAAATACACTCAATAACTTTTTTCTCCATATGATAATATGGTGAGGAAACTGTCATCAAAGTCAAGTCAAAACGTGTGAGGCCAACAATGTTTGTTAATAATATTAGTGTGGAATATTCAACATTCATTTTAAGGAGCTGAGACATCAATTGGAATTTGATAATTGATATCTTATACATTGGTTTTATTTTATTTTAAAAAATGTATACACTTTGTTTTATTTGTGTAATTTTCTTTGATATTAAGGTGAAAGATGACTGAGTGTGTTGAACCAGATATTATTTGTTCTCGTAGGACTTTTGCAAGTGGATGCCAATTACGTGTGTGCTTCATATTAATACCATTGTGATAGAAAATTTAGTTTGAGAGCTCAAGCATACGCATCCTTTTAAAATTCTCTAGTAAGGGTTGTTTTACTTGAGAAAATTTTAGAGCTCAGCCCAGCCCAGCCCAACCCACCCTTAAACCTCTCACATTTTGGTACCCAAACCCCCAAAACTCACATATAATTATGCACCTAAAGGCATAGCATGGTTTTCAAAAACGACTATTATGATATATGCAAATTCACTCTCTTTTTATTTAATTTTATTTTTTCTAAATAAAACTTTTATGAGAAAGTTTATATGCACAACAAATCATAATAACATATTCACAACAAGTTTATTGTGAGTTGTGATGGACCCCAGTGTAATATGTTTTTATTTTATTTTGAAGTGTTGTGGGTTAACACATCAAGTTATTGTGAAAATATTATTAGAATTTGTTCTGACCGTAAAAGAACTCAACCTTTATTTAGGAGAAAATTAAACAACAGACCATATCATCTAACATCTCCACAAGCTAGCAAGCTAGAATTGAGAATGGAGATGGAGGGGCTCAGTGAGAATACAAACAGCCCAACGAGCCTAAGATGAGGATTCAGCCCAAAAAGAATGCAACCTTGAATTGTTGTGATATGATATTTCTCTGGCTTATAATGCGGCAAAAATTGCCCAATAACATGTTTTTTGAGGTTATGTTTCCAAACAGACCCATTCCAAAGTTATATCAAAAGTTAAGCCACTTTTTGAAATCGTCTCTCCGGTTAAAACGCGTTATTGGGCAATTTTTGCCTTATAATGCAACCTTTGATTTAGCCCAAAAAGAATCCCCCATAAGTTCTCTGCTTGTCTAGGAAAATATATTTGAACATAAGTTAAGTAAGTCACAAATATATTGTAATTATCTGTAGTGTAGTGTGCTATGCTAAGCCAAACAAGGCCTTGGGTTTTGCACCCGATCTCGATCCCTTAAACATGTTCTGCGCCTTTGTCAATATTAAGCACTAGGATATATAAGAGCCTATACTTGGCCAATCCTTACCAATATCTCTCTGGTATTTTCAATATAGTGCATTACAATTTTCAATATGCAGTCCTTACCAATATCTATCTGGTATTTTCAATATAGTTCATTACAATTTTCAATATTCAGTCCTCTTGGGACAATGAGACTATGCAATCCCCTCAAGTAGAGATGATAATGTTGGAGGAATGAAACCGAAAACTTCTAAAATGAATTAACATTGGGAAGTAACAATTGAAGGCTAAAGCAAACATCTTGATTGGTTCCACTTCCAGCACATTAAGCTTTTCACAATGTAGGATTACCAAAATTTTCAAAGCCATTAAGGGATTCATACCATATGGAAAAAAGATCAGATTGCCACAAATTTGAATAAAATATAAAGCCAACAAAGAGTTTCATTTGAGTAACTACAATACAAAGAAGTGGAGAAAGACAAGCATTAATAAACGACATCTCTGATGTTACTAAAGCATGAAGAAACTGAAAAACCTAACCCCTTGCCCTCCAAAATTAACTGATTGACAAGTATGAAGATGTCAAGTAGCACAGCACAGTTTAGTCCTAAGAGGCTAAGACAAACCAAAGACCCAACTCTTCTGAATTATCGAAAGGAATTTACTTTTGAAACAACTTCAAATGTTACGGTAGTCAAATGCTTAATTCACATCAAGTGCAACACTTGTACTTGAAGAGGAAGATATTTTTGGTAATCTCAAATGCAAAGATCCTTTAGGTCACTTTATTTGTCAAAAAAAGTGGATGGGTAATTTGATATCTACTATATCTGATTATAACTCATGTATTCAAGAATCTAACATTATTCTCTTTCTCTTCCAAGCAACTGTCTTCTTAAGATCATGACTAACTTATCCAGTATTCCATCATTTTCAAACATATACCATTCGTCTTCATGCTTTTGTCTTTGATGAAGACTCTGTGTTCACAAGCCAACTCCAAGACCTCAGACTTGCAACAAAAGCCTCCACCTAAACTAAACTAAGAAAAAACATAAGTGCTCAGAAAAGTAAAACGGAAGAGTAGAAAAAATTCCTAAAAATCAATTAAACAATGAATCAAAGTTAAATAAAAATATGAAAATCCATAAATAATATTAGACACAATAGAGAATAGATTGCAATCACCTTTCTTGTCCATGAGAAAATTTATTTACCCATCTATGACGTATTCAGGTGCTTCCACCACCAAATTTAAGCAAAGACCAGATTATTATCCACAAAAGCAATAGCCTTCTCAGAATTTTAGCAAACTTTTCAAGGAAATGCATCTAGTAAGATTCATCCAGTGCTCAATCATCTTACCAAAATACTTGGCTCTCTTGGCACTTTTCGTTTACATGAGCTACTGATAGTAGAATGTCTCGTTGAGGTAGCCCATCCCCTCAGGCAGAGACGATAATTTCCGGCACCTCCGAATCTCAAGTTTTTGAAGTGAACTGAGATTTGGGAATGTTAGGAACTCGAATTGTTCCTACTCTTCAATTGCTAAATCAATGATCAACTCGAGATGATCAATCTCCAAGAACAATAATATCTAAGCAATCTAAGCAATTACACTAAATTACACTAAGAAGGCTAGAGAGAAAAGGTAGAGAGTAAATTAGAGGATTTTCATTCATATTGGATAATTGGATAAATTGGATGATTTGTGCATTAATGCACTACAAGTATTTATAGATTCGGCCATGTATGACTTTGGTGCATACTAGCATCTCATTGGCCAATCTAAACCATCACCCTATTGGCTATAATTGATCAAGCACCCTTTTTTTGGATCTAGATCATAACCGCCTAGGTACAACCCTCACTAAGCACCAACAACCTATGTACAACTAGGGGTAGCATAGCTTGTAACCAACTATGTACAATCCCCTAATGCACAATCTAATAGTTTAGGTATAAGTCTTTAATGACTTGTACATTCAAATGTAACTAAAGGAGTACAATGCATGAAATAAAGGGTTACAAAATAGGTAGACCCGAGGCCACTAATTTGAGGGTCTTAACCAAAGTTGGTGATACCGTTTCGACATCCGTTTCAGTTTGGCCATTGGAATGGAATATTTCAGTACCGGTCAATATCGGCGATCCATTTCGGGTTTATTGTATATATATAAACACATTTTTAATACCAATAAAATTAGCAACTCTAAACAAATAACATCAAATAATACAAATTCTTAAGTCTTAATATCATATAACAACTCAAAACAAATAACATCAAATAATACAAATAAAAAAATAAAGCTTTAAAGTGTACCGGCTGAAATTACCATTTCGCCCGAAATTGACCGAAATGACCTGAAATGACCAAAATGACCCAATATTTGATCTGAGATGGAATGAGGGGTTACCTCATACCAGTTTGCATACCGGTACGAGATATTCCGCCCGTTCCATCCGGAACGGAATAGAATCACCAACTTTGGTCTTAACAGGGAACCACTCTAATAATGCCGCCAAGTTGCCACACCAACCAATCTCTAAGAACTGTAAAGTGTTGACAGATCGTATAAGCCATAGGGGAAGAGCCACTAGTTTTGGAAAAATATTGATTGCGAATGATCGAAGGCTCGTTAGGTAGTCTTCTTCCTTCCATCAAATTAATCTTTTCACAATCCCAAATTTGCAGAATTTCCAATGCGGTTAGGTGCTTCAGACCTTACAACAAAGACATCAGGCTTTTACAAAATAAAAATCCAAACTCTGAAGGGCTGTGAGGAGTTGGATCCCTTCAGAAAAAAGACTCTAGACTAGGACACTTATAAAAGACCAAATCTGGGGTTACCATGATGAATAAGAACCAACCCATATACTTCCTATTTTGGACCTCCTCAAGATGCCAATTAGGTTACCATGTTGTCCAAACTCCAAACTATTCATCATGTCCACATGAATCATAGCTGACTAGGTCACCATGCAAATAAGAGCAAGTTTGTGCTACCCTCACTAACAGGGTCTTTTTCATACAGAGACTGAGACTCATTGTTGACATATCATTGTCCATTTCCTCCCTGACCTACTACACCTCACCTCCCCATGTTTGTGCCCTTGCAAGTCATAGCCACCATCCACTTATCAATTTTCACAAATTCTTCCTACCATTATCACAAGATCCAAAAGTCCAGTTATAAAATCCCTTATTCCCTTTTTAATCCATCATTTTTGCTCATCATTATTTCAACTTCAAGTCTTGAAATTTAATTTCATATAGATTTGCCCAGAAATTCAACAACCAATATTTTTACTCAAGCCACTATCAATCTTTAGTTTCTTACACCCATTACACTCTGATGTCTGTAAAATTTCTAATACCACTACAATGTCTATAAGATTTCTAATTCCACAACAATTTAAATATGTAAGCCTAAATTCATTTTTAAAATTCCACTACAATGTCTGTAAGATTTCTAAAGGAAAGCTTGTAAAGCTGTTATAAAGGCAAGGAGAGAGAGAGTTTGAGAGTGAAAAGAATGAAAGCCTCGTTAATGAGAGTATTGAAGGTGTTCTGTATTTATAGCAGTAACTAAGCAAGAGTAATAAATTTCTTTGTTGCTTTGACATCATGATGGAAATTTTCGCATTTAAACTCTGATATCAAAAAATTAATTGATTTTCTCTGATTGCTCTAATTTGTAGTAAGTCTAATAAAATGATAAGTTGACATGAAAGTTTTGTCTGAAAAAAGACGAAAATATATGTATATTATGCAAATTTGACCAACTCAACAAGGACATTATCCCCACATCTAATGAGTTAAACCAGAATTCGCTAGCTCAGCCATATCAATACCACAAAATAAAAATGTTACCATTTCAAAAAGTCAAAAAATCAGTGGGTACTTTGGCTGCATCCTTCAATCTCCAGTTATCTTATCCAGTTAACCTACAAATTATACAAGCCCGCATTAGTTTCTCTATCAAAACAATTGCCCCTCAACACAATGCATTTCAGACGAAAAATTAATTTTTAGCCCCTATGATAAAGCTCAATTGTTATGATCATCTGCATAGACAGAAATATGCACTTCAGTCCCAAAAAAAAAATAAGAACACATAATAGAACTTCACTTGGAGAGTTGTATGTCGCAGTGCATACTGTACATGATCTCAAACTCTTACAGACAACTGAACCCACCTACCAAAACCAGTTGCCGGGTAATTCAGGAGCATTCACCCCTTGATGGGCTAAACAATTTTATCCTCATGCCCAAAATGCATATTCTTTTGAAAAACTATATATAGAAAACTTCAAACAATGAAAAGAATTTACAAAACTCATTTTCTAAGCATAATTTTTTGACAACAAAAATAGATAACACCAAATTTGTTTAGTGTGATATCATATTATTAATCATGACCTCAAATTTGAAACAGAGTTACAGAACCCAAAGTCACAAGTTGGTGAGAATAGTAACTTGGACTAATGCACAATTCAATTCGGTTAAGGTAGTTTGATATTTGAACTGCAACAACGAGAATCCGGCGATGTTGGTCAACAAATTCAGGTGGGGTTGACATTTTTTTAGGGCTAAATGTGTCTTTTTCATTTTTGGTGAGGTGCCAAGACAATTGCAGGCCTACAATACATGTCACTCATTTATTTCACTTATGGATCATTTGGTTGGTTTACTAGGTGGACTAAATAATTTTTCAGTATTTGTCTATTACGTTTGATTGTAAAGAGAATGCATTTTTTGAATAAACGATAGAGAATTGTATTAATAAGAGAAACACAATGCAACCGAGGTCCACCATTTAAGAGCCAAGTTTGCACTTGTAGCCCAAACGAGGACAAAAAGCCTGTAGACATAAAAAGCCACAGGGAAATACAACTAACAGAAAGTATGAGATAAGAACCAAAACATAAGAGCAAAGCATAAGCATCTGCATATGAGCAAAGCATCTGCCCAGATCAGCGCACCCCAGACGAAATCATCTGCTGACCAGACTGCACTATCTGATAGTCTCTGAGAAGCCGTGTGGCCATATCCAAAGTTTGCTGTGGAGGCAGCAACATATTCTCGTGGATGAATTTGTTTCGTGCGTGCCAAATAGCCCAACACGTGACAGCCCAAAGTGCACTCAACTCACACGTCAAGTCCTGGACCAATTGCCGAGATAGCAAGAAAAAATCAAGCTCTGAGGATGGTAGCTTTTGGAGTCTTCCTGGCATCAGAGCCCATACGCTGGCAGCATAAGGACACGCCCAGAGAGCGTGAGTAGTGGTCTCGCTGGCTCCCTTACAAATCGGACAGCAAGAATCTTGAATAATCCGGCGACGGCACAAGGAAAAACGGGTAGGTAACGCATTTAAGCATGCTCGCCAAATGTGAAATTTTACTTTATTGGGAATCTTAAGTTTCCACACCTTCCTCCACATCCGCTGATTCTGGGTCTTCTCCGAACTGCCCACCATTTCCCCGTGTGATTCAGAGCACGTCGCCACCTTATATGCCGATTTTACCGAGAAAAGGCCGTGGGGATCGAGTGTCCAGACCGGGTAATCACTTCTTCGACAGTCAGTGAGCTCCACCTGTTGAACCTGCTGCACACTGGCCTCATCAAACACCTCCCTCAACATTGAGACATCCCAGGAACCACTCTCTGCATCAATCAGATCCGCCACCCACTGGACCTCCCTAGGATTTGGGCATTGGTGCAAAGGCTTTGGCCCCCAGTCATCCTCCCACACATGAACCTGCTGGCCATTCCCAATTTGCCACCGCAGCCCTTTCCGTAGCAGATCCCGCGAGGCAAGTATACTGCGCCAAATGTATGAAGGATTGGATCCCAGTTTGGCTTTCAAAAAGGAAACCCCTGGGAAGTATTTGGCTTTGAAACATTTCGCAAACAGAGACCGTGGTTGTGACAATAACCTCCACCCTTGTTTCGCCAACAACGCCATATTGAACCTATGAATATCTCTAAAACCCACTCCACCATCCTCCTTTAAAGAACACAGCCGTCCCCAATTGATCCAGTGGATTTTATTTTCCTCTCATCTCTGCCCCCACCAATAATTCGAAATCAAGGAATTTATGTCAGCACACCAGTTCTTTGGTAGCTTGAAACAGCTCATGGTATACGTGGGTATAGCCTGAGCAATAGTCTTTATCAAAATTGCACGACCCGCTTTAGACAACAGCTGCTCTTTCCACCCCTGTAAACGTTGCGCAATCCGTTCCTTCAGATTATTAAATGTGTGCTTCTTAGACTTTCCCACCATAGCTGGCAACCCCAAGTATTTCTCAAAATTTGCTGTGCCTTGTACTCCCCAAAGCTGTTGAATATCACGTCTGACCACTTCCGGCGTATTTTTACTGAAGAACAATGCTGTCTTCTCTTTATTAACCATCTGACCCGAAGCTCTCTCGTATTGGGCCAGCACCTCCATGAGTCGAGTACATTCTTCCTCTGTTGCTTGGCAAAATAATAGACTGTCATCAGCGAATAGCAAATGAGAAATCTGTGGGCCATTCCGACAAATGGACACTCCATGAATTTGTTGCTCTCTCTCTGCTAGACACAATAAGGCCGAGAGGCCTTCAGCACACAACAAGAACAAGTAAGGGGATAAGGGGTCACCTTGGCGGATGCCTCGAGTAGGTTTAATGTAACCTGTAGGTTCACCATTTAGTAGAACTGAATATGAAGTTGTCTGAACACATATCATTAGGAGGCGAATCCAACGACTTGCAAAGCCCATACGCGCCATCACCCTTTTCCAGAAAAATCCACTCCACCCTATCATAGGCTTTACTCATATCCAACTTGAGGGCCATATGAGCTATCTTCCCTTTTCTTCTTGTTCTTAGGCAGTGCATCAATTCAAAAGCCACATTGATATTGTCTGTAATCTGACGTCCCGGAACAAACGCACTTTGAGACTCAGAAATTATTGTCGAAAGCACCTGTTTCAGTCTATTGGCTAGGACTTTGGAAAGGATTTTGTAAACCACATTGGAGAGACTAATGGGTCTATAGTCGGAAACCAACTGTGGATTCTTCTTCTTCGGGATGAGAACTATATGCGAGTGATTAATCTTTCGGAGCATATAACCTGAATTTAACACAGACAGGACGGCCATCACCACATCCTGACCAACAATATGCCAATACTTTTGGAAGAAAAAGCTTGACATACCGTTGGGGCCCGGAGCTTTTGAGGGGTGCATTTGAAAGGTAGCCTGTTGGACCTCCACTGCAGTAAACTGTGATAGGAGTTGACGATTCATATCTGGTGTCACCACACTCGGAATGCATCTCACTGTATTCTCCACCTCCAAACCAGTTGATGCTGAGAAAATATCTTCAAAATATTGTACCACCATTGCACTCACACGAGTCTCCTCCTCACACCATTCTCCATTACTATCTAGCAAACCTTTCACCATATTTTTGCCCTTGCGCTGTTTGGCCTTTTGATGGAAATACCTTGTATTCTTAACTCCAGCAGCAAGCCATATCTCTCTAGAGCATTGCCGCCAATGAAGCTCATCTTGATGTAGAAGCATATTGACTTCATCCCGAAGTCTTTTGATCTGGTGGTTATGCCGTCCCCCATGATTATCTTCATGTAAAGCTTCCAAAGCTTCTATCTTATGATTAACCTGCAAGGAGTTAACTTCAAAAACCTCCCTACTCCAATCAATGAGAGCTGTACGACATCGAGAAATCTTCTGACACAGCTGGAACATCGGGCTCCCACATTCACCGGCTGCATCCACGACTCCTGAATAAGCTTCTCACAGTCAGGATTGGTAGCCCATTTTTCTTCAAAACGCCTCACAATCTTCTTTCGTCGACTAGTGAAGGTACCTGAAACTGTGGAGACCACCAGTTCCAAGTGATCTGAAACTGAAACTGAAAGATGTGATACTGAATACCTGGGAAAAAAATCCAGCCAAGGAGCCGTTGCCAAGGCTCTATCCAACCGGCCTTGAATATTAGCATCGTCATCCCGGTTATTAGTCCACGTGTATTTTGCACCTTGAAAGCCCAGATCAACCAAATTGCAAGTATTCACTGCCTCTTGAAAATCAAGTATTTGGCGAAGAGAACGCTCCCGGCCTCCATATTTCTCATTCACCCTCAAAATCTCATTAAAATCACCTAAGCAACACCATGGTAAACCATCCATACCACTCAAGTGCTTTAAAAGAGCCCATGACTCTCTGCGTCGATGATGTTCCGGACGGCCATAGAAGCCAGTCAGCCGCCAACAATTGGCCTGTTTTGAATCAACATGTGCATCTATGTGATGCTGAGAGAAATTCTGAATCACCACGTCGGCTTCTACCTTCCAAAGAAGTGCCAGACCGCCACTCCTTCCCAGGCTAGGTACTGTAAATGCATTATCAAAACCAAGTTTAATACGAATCACTTCCATTCTCACCGCATCAAGTTTTGTTTCCATTAAAAACAAAACCTCGGGTCCTTTTTTCTTCACCATATGGTGAAGGGCACGAACTGCTTCGGGGTTCCCAAGCCCCTGGCAGTTCCAGCTTATGAGAATCATTGTTCGCGGCGGGGCTGAATGTCAGCCTCCGCCGTTACAAAATCCTCCATAGAGTTGCCCTTCACTGTATCTCCTTTCACTCGCTTTCCCACTTTCTCCAAGTCGTCTTCGCCCAACAAAAACTCCTCATTATTACGCTTAGATCCCGCAATATGTAAAACTGGGACCTCATAAAGTGCTGATTTTTTCCTTCCAGCAGATCTTTTCCAAGTAGAGCTTGATGGTTTATTATGGGGTTTTGATAAGGATAACGTATCAGAAACCATGTCAACCATATCATTAGGAGGCCCACTAAATGTGGGCACCACAATATTCTGCCCCTTACTAGTTCCTTCCAAAATTGCCCCACCATTCACGTGATGACCAACACGCATGCATGAATTACGTTTACTTGCCAAAACAAACTCCTTGACTTGCTCCTCATGAGTTGACGAATCACGGACCATATCTGACTCATTAATTGGCCCATGAATTGGACCAGAAATCACGTAGTCGGGCGTGGTTCTTTCCTTATTAAGAACAAAAGTCCTCGCCGGTGTCTCCTTTCTCACCGTTGGTTTTTCTGGCCCCCCTCCCGTCGGCGCTGTGTCTTTCTCCGATTGCGTCCCTTGAGTCCCTCTACTCGGATCAAAATTGTTGGGGAGCTTGCGGCCAAAACGTTCTGACTCACCCCTCATCCATGCTCCATATGGTTGACTTGCCGTCGATAATGAGCCATGAGAACGAAGCCATAATTCGCAATCCTTTTCCCCATGTGTAATCATACCGCACCAGTAACAGAAGTTGGTCAGGCGTTCGTACTTAAAGGAGACCCAATGGTCGTTGTTTCCACCTGCACTAACCTTTCGTCCCCGACACAGGGGATGCTGAATGTCCAGAGTAACCCGTACCCTCATATAATTACCTTTGGATCGACCTTCATCAATATCTTCCGCCTGTTCCACCACCCCTAAGGTCCTTCCAATCGCCTCACTGACTTCCTTCTTCATCATCTTCACAGGTAGATCGTGTATTTGAACCCAGAAGGACATATGTGTAAACGAAGCTTTCGAAAAAGGGATACTGGCGTCCATCCTATTAATGATGATCAAATGCTTATCAAAGGACCATGGTCCAGTGACAATAACCCTCTCTGCATCAGCATCATTCTGAAAAATGAACATGGCTTTATTGTTCCCCATATCCCGAGCTTTTAAGTCTCTTCCTGCTCTCCACAATGGTTTCAATGCGCGAAGCACTGAATCCATGTTAATAACCCGTGGGGTGAGGAAACTCGCCGCCAAGATACTTCCTTCACCATCGTCTCCAGAGTCCAAAATAACCCGTTGATCTTCCTTGTCCGTGAGTGAGAGATTCTGCCATTTCCCTGTCAAATCTTCCATCTCGTTCTGGATCTAAAACAGAGGATAGACGTACACAAAACAGAGGATAGGAGTACGACCTTCTACAGCAATGAATCACTCAGAAAAATATTTTGTACTTATGACAAACTTATTCTACCGACGGCGGAGGGGTATAAAACCCTAGTGTCATGCCAGAGAAACTAAAATTTTGTTTGGAAATCTCCTACTACAATGTTTTCACCATTCACACTCCAAAACTTTTGAAAAATCCAAAAGGCCGTATGAGAATGCATTTTTTGACTTAAATGCATCGTTGGTTCCTAAAATTAAACTTGTAAGCGATTTTAGTCCCTAAAGTTTAAAGTGATCATTTTTAGTCCGTAACAACTTAACATAATAGCGCTTTTAATCCTTATAGCATGATGACATTTTTTATTTATTTTTTTATAGATGATAGAAATTCTAATATAAATTCACACATACGCTTATTTTGAGGATCCTGAGGATCGAATCCACTTCCTCATAGAAGGGTAAGACTTTTTGGGGAGAATGACTACCACTGGGCCAAATTCTCAAGTGGCAACATGATGACATTTCAGTTTTTAGTTTGACTGCATCATTTAAAGGATTAAAAACAATCATTTTAAACATCATAGACTAAAATTCCTTATAAGTTAGCTTTAAGAACCGACTGAATATTTAAGCCTACTTCTTCTTCTTCTTTTTTATCAATGGGGATCATTTGGTGAATTTGTTTTATTTTTTCCAAGTAAATTAATCGCACTTATTGCATTGAGTTTTTGGGTAGCATAAAATACTTTACTTATTAAAAAATAAAAATAAAAAATCATTGGATGCTGTCCTAATTCTTATGTTTGAAAATTTACTTTTCTTTTCTTTTTATCTAATTAGAGGATGATTTGGTGAAATTTTGTTTATCTAATACTACTAAGAGGATTCATGCCCTCATGTCCACTTTAATGTACTATCAAAAATACCTCTCACATCTTCTTATATTCCTAATTTAATCAATGACATCAAATAATAATGTGTGTTAGCAAAAATGGTATAATAGTTGCATCCAAATATAGAAAAATGTCCATGCACAGACTAAAATACCCCATATTTAAAATGAATTGATTTGCTTTTAAAATAAAAAATAAAGATTAAAAGAGTAATCTACTGATCTGCTCAAATTTAAAAGTTAAAATTATCACAATTCCACGTTCTTGTTTTACAATTTTTTTTTTTAACTCTCCCTTTTCTTTTTCTCTCTTACATCTCCCTTATCTACTCCACTTTCTAATTTCCAACTTCCCACTAACTTCACAACTCCTCATTTACTCAACTTTTATCATTATCCAAAATAATCCTAACTCATCTCTCATTCCCTCAAAATAAATAAATTAATTAAAAAAAAAAAACCTTCCTACTAACCCACGTTCAAATTTGTCTCTCCCTTTATTTTCTCTCACAATTTCCCTTATCTTTATAACTATCAATTTTCTCTCACATCTCTATTTTTTTTTTTTTTTCTCTGGCATCTCCCTTATCCTTATTTTTTCATTTTTTTTTAATCCTTATCTTTATAACTACCCACTTTTCAAATAATTGCTTAAAAAAAAAACTACATAAATGAATAAGTAACTTTTCAAATACAAAACTTCATAAAATCATTGCTATAACTCAAAAACTCTATCCAGATAAAACTCTTCCCACAACAACATGCAATTGTACAATTAAAAATAAGCCAATAGATTCGGACCCCTCTAACTACTAAAGTAACCAAATGTTCAAATTTATTTGAAAGGGGGTGTATGATAGTGATAGTATATATAGGTTGTTTCACTTTTATCGTCTCTTATACTCCAATCCTTTCTCAATTGTAAATCAACCCAATTCTAAATTCGTTCCAAAAGAAGAAGAAGAAAATCCATTTCCTTTTTGCATATCTTAAAAGGCGGAGATAATTAGTTGTGTCATGAATATCCAAATTCAACTCACACATTACTCTCAATGCCAGCAATAAGGTCTCCCCAACGTTGTGTACGGCGGCAAGCTTAATATTAAAAAGGTATGTCTCTGTTTTGTCAATTTTTTTTCTCTAAACGAACCATAAACAAACATATTTAGGAACAAAAATTAAGTTTTCATTTTGAATATACAAACTGTAAGTGCCAAATCTATAAAACTTTTATAGATTATTTGAAAACCTCTGCAATTCTTTTAATCAATGTCTAGAAATTTAACAAATGTTTTGCACACCCACATTATTCTTTGTACTTTTTGTTCTATTATTTTCCAAAAAGAAGGAAACTTTATTAATTTTTTTTAACCGATTCTTTGTCAAAGGAGCATCGCCTCCCCCAAAGCTTCAATTCGCGGACCTTCACACCATTACTTCTACCATTGGTGGCAAAGGACAGCTCGAGGCTAAAGCTCTTCCTCAAGGTGACTATGAATGGGAAGCCATGATGGGTTGGGTTTGTGTGTGGGTTTTCTCTGTTACACTTTATCAACTGTATTTTGAAGAACGGTGTTTTTAATTATTTATTTATTTATTCAGTTACTTAAAAATAAAATGTGGTTTAGTAGGTGACAGCAACTTGATGTAGACAAACTTGGAGTCCCAAAACAAGTGTAACACTAATATGATGTATAGAGAGAGTTTGGATGATAACATCACACGTGAATATTGAAAATTTATTAATGTGGATTATTTAATTTTTTTTTCTTTGTAATTATATTCTAGCACGTATTTTGTGTTAACTTCCCCAACCTAATAATTTTTGTGATAAACTTAAGAATTTTTTTTTTTTTTTGAGAAAAGATAAACTCTTATTTCACGTTCCCACTATTCACACCCACCTTTTTTTTTTTTTTTCTTTTTTTTATGAAAAACCCAAAAATTTAGTCCATCAAAAAAAAAAAAAAAAAAAAAAAACAAAAAAAAAAAAAAAAAAAAAAACACCTTCATACCTCATAAAATCTAACGATTATATATTAGTTTCTAAAAAAAAAATACAGTTACCCAAATTTCCATGCTTGGATTCATCATTATCCAAAACACTTGCATTTTGTTCTTCCTATTCAAAAACGGTTTCTTAGTAGGATTAGTTACCTATATTCGCTCTTTATAATTGTAAGCAACTTTATAATTGGAAGCTCTCTCTTTTATTTCACGATCTCTCCCTTACCCTTATCACCACCAAAATTGTAGGATAACTAATTAAAAAAATTAAATCCTTCCTTTACTCTTCAGTTTTTTCATATCATTATCTTTCTCAAGAGTCCATCCACCCTAATAGGTGGTTCCTAATTTTCCAGTGCAGTGACCCAATGACCTAGCTCTTAAACCGAGTTAATATCTGGTCCAGATTTAATAACTATGCCCTCAATCTTGCCTCTCCTAAACAAACTGAACTTCTCTGATAGGGAAAAGGAAAAAACAAAAAATTCTCCTTCAACTGATAACACGTAGTCTCATTTAATTCAAAAATACTGTTAAAATTAAAACAAATCTTAATTAACGGTTAAGATTTAAGTGGGTATGGAACAGATAGTAGAAGGACCCTCAAATTAAATAATAGGTCTTTTAAGATTTGAATTGTATTTTTGTTAATGCGGCTGAAAAACAATTAGAATCACCAACTAAAGACATTGATCCTTCATCTTCTTCCCACTAACAGCTATTTGTATTACCATATAAACTTTTAATATCTTTAAAGTAGAGGTAGATAATACAATTTGACTTGATATATTTTTGTTACATATATTTCAATTGTTTAAAATTTTTAATTTATATACACGTGGTAGTACTTATTTGCTATTGGCCAAAGTAAATTAATCTAAAAAGAGAGGACCGTACAACTTACCCAATTGTACAGTCCTCTGAACAATTTTCATATTGGACAAATTAAATTAACCTAAAAAAACCTGTTGAAAATATGAAAATTGTACAGTCCTTTGAATAAATAGTTTAAAAAAATTAAAAAGTGATAAATAAGAAAAGCCTATGAACACGCGCTAGGCTAGTATTCATTACGGGTGTCTAATTTGATAATATAATTTTGGCACAACATCAAGAAATAATCTTTTTGCTTAAACTTACTTTAGAGGAGAAAGTTATAAAGTACTAAGTTATCAAGAAATAATCTTAGTCAAGCGGTGAATGGTACTTCTCGCAATCCTATTAACAGTCCTAAGGTCTTCTGCCCCCAGCTTCTACTTCTCCATGCTTTCATACAAGGACAGACATGTTTGCTTCATCATGTGCGCAACAAAATGCAAAATGCACATTATTGATTATAGTGTGCTTTAATCAATCTCAAAGAAATCTAGATTCACCTCCCTTGATGGGCAAAAAGGCAATATGGCATTCAGTTTTCTACATGAAGAAGAATGACACACCAACATACACACACATTACTATTCATTTCTTTGTACTAAGTTGCAAAATTGATTTCATATTGTGCTTTCCATACGTTCAAAAACAGAGCTTGGTTTCAATTTTGAATTTTTCCTTTAAAGTTTAAAGACTAGATCTTTATGATTTGAATCAAAGAACAGTATAAGCCTAATTTTCCTTCATATCTGGAAACCAAATGTAAGTTAAAAGTTCGATTTACTCTTAATCAATGTGCATCCTCAAAATCCCATATTTTTCTCATTTCCCTTTTGATTTTGTCAGGATCCAATAGAAACAACCAAATCCAACCAAGCATTTCATCAAACATTTTTCTGTGCATCCACAAAACTCCTGACAGTTATAATAACTATGACGAACTGATTATCAAATAAATAAATAAATAATTATGATGAAAGTAAAGGGAAGATGAGATTTTCATTCTCAGGAAACCCACTTAGTTCCTTCGCGACTCTAGGCAGCCAGTCTTGAATCACCAAACAGAACCAATCACCACACTCACCCACCTTTAAAAATCTGTTTCCTTGGTTATAATTTTCCACACTCAAATGTTACATTTCCACAATTCACAAGGCCACATATTAATATATTATTGACTCACCAAACCAGTTGATTCTCACTGGTGACATTATTCCCTAAGAATACATAATTCTGCCAATCATTAACAAAAAAGAAACAATACAGTTAATTGTGTGTTTTTATCAGACAAAATACACACTTGCTGAACTCATAGTTAACCAATTTTGTGTTAATATAAGCAACTTCAACCTTATTCACCTATAACCTCCATCAAATTCACAAAACAACATTCAATCATAGAAAATCCTAACCTTTAATATCTAATCAGACCAATGGGTGTTCTCATCATGATGCAACACTTGGAGATGCCTTCAATTTCTTTGGTGGCAGGTTCCCTCCCGAGATTAGCATATATGAGTAGAAGCACAGCAGTGCAGCACTTTCGAGGACGAAGAAAGAAAGAAAGAAAGAATACAATTTGATTTAAATTAGATCTAGAAACTGAACTATCTTTTCAAAATAAAAAAGCACTAGCAATCAGATTTTGCAATACCTAATAACAGTTTAAAATCCTATTGGAAATACATTCTTCGTCTGCATCCACAATACGATTATAAAGTTGGAAACAATGAATCAACTAGCCAATGAGTAAGAAGAATTTTCTGCTGATGAGCTGCACTACCAATGAGTAGGTCTGAAAGTTCAACCAAAGAAGGGCTGCTGAGAGTGCTGCAAATTTTAAAGGTATACACAAAGTTAGTAGATTATCTCCAAAAAAAGAAGTAAATCCATAACTTAAATACATACAATAAAAAAACATATTTCATGACTCAAAATGTCTCAACTCACAGATAAATCAGGACCTGCTTTGTCCTAGAATGAAAGGTAAACTGGATTTTCCTTGCCTCTTGATCTTTAAGCTAAAGGTGATGAGAGCTAGCAAAGCACCTCCAAGAGCACATCAGTGCTCAGAGTTGCAGGATTTCTTGAAAACAAAACCTAGAAGTCCACCACTTAAAACAAGTCCACCTGTAACAAAACAGAAGTTTTAAGTTTCCTCTCCATTTAAGAAAAATAGGAACAAGATATATGTGCAGGTATTTATGCAGTTAACATACTTATCACTAGTGATTTGGACAGAAGCGAAGCATGTGCAAATCAAAAAATATAGGTAGTACTAATCAACTAATGTACAAAAGGTGTAACAGGTGATAGTAGTTTCCAATTGCAATGAAGACAAATGGTTCAATGGATTTAAGTCTATAATAACTGCAACACTAAAACTACTTTGAGTAAGGGGCCAACAATGAACAGCTTCTGACAAAAAAGATTTAAGTCAATAAAACTGCTATGTGTTGGAGACCAGTAAATTTAGAATCTTTCTATCTTTTTCTCTTTTATATGATAGTTTTGGTTTAATGATTTATTATATGATGTGGATAAACAGAAATCACAACCAACTAATAAAGTATATCAGTCAACTTAAACAGGTATAACGGTCTTAGAAGTAGAGTATTCAGCTTATGACTAATGCCCAGCAGCACAACCTCCTGTAACTCATGGCCCAAAAGATGAAGAGCATAACTCGTACCTTGTGGATTGCCTTATAGGGACTCACATCCCCACGAGTATACGTAGACATTAAAATCCAATATCAGACATTTAAGATAACTTGAACAAGGGTGTGAGAATGTTTCCCACAGTAAATTTAGCATACCATTGACTAAATAGAGTTGAAATTAATATAACTAAAACCATGGCAATTGAATCAGAAACTTCCCATATTACGAATAGAATAAATCAAGACAAAAATTGTTCAAAAACTGAATGGATGAATAAGAACCAACCCATATACCTCAAGATGTCAATTGGGTTACCATGTTGTCCAAACTATTCATCATGTCCACATGAATTTTAGCTGACAAGGTCACCATGCAAATAAGGCCAAAAACTCTGTTTGAGACTAAATTATCTCCAAACTTTTCCTACCTGCGGTCAATTTTAAAGTATTTGGTTATACTAACCCAATAAGGAGTAGCCTCAATAGGACAAGGAACATCTACATATAGAAAAAATTATAAATATAAAATATGAAAAGGAGGATCTTGAAAGGCAAATTAGTTTTACTGTGGACCTGCAATAGAACCCAAGCCCCCAAAAAAGAGGTAAGGGACATGTTTTAGACAATTTCAAGTCCAACAATGAAGACAAATTTGGCCTGCCAACCATCTCATTACTCTTTCAAGGACTCAAATTAGTACCCACAACAACCAAGGATCAGATAAACTTATCAGCAGAACCAAGAAAAATATAAAGAGAGAAAAAATTTCAAAGTTTAAACTAACCTCAGAAAGCTGAACAACAACATCAGTCTGCAGAGGAGTATAAACATCTTGTACATCAGGAACAATGAGCATTAATGGCTGCAAACATACGTCGGAAAACAAAATCAGTGTCAAACAGTTTCCAATATTGACAGTAAAACTAAAAGTCAAAGCTACAAGTTACCAAATCACTAAAAACCCATTCCATCCATTCTACTTCATGACCTTTAGAAATCTAATGAACAAGCCCATTATAAGTTGGAGAAGAGTCCAACAATCTACTATAGTATCTTCTCCCACCTTCTTGTTATGTGTATCTATTCCCATGTCTAATTATGGTGAAAAAAAAAATTGATATGTTAATTATGGGAAATAAATAATTCAAATGATCCTTTTACATTTTCTCATCTTTTAAATGCTACACCTATTCACTCGAACTAGATTACTTTACCTAAACCAGATTCCACATTCCGTCCTTCGATAAAACTTTAATCATTCAAGAATCCATAATTTATTTTTTTTATATGTAATAAAAAGTTTTATTGCATCAAACAATGAGATATATCCCGGTACACAGGGAGTGTACTAAGGACAAAACTCAAAGGATTTACACAATACAATAACCTATAAAATCAAAAACAGAATAGAAAGACGTCAAGCCAGATGCATTTGACCAATCCATCAAGGTACGAAGAAGTAGCCATTTAAGCTCCAGCAAGTGTCTTTCCTTTCCCTCAAAAGATCTAGAGTTTCTCTCCCACCATATGCACCAGAACACACAATGGGGAATCGAATTCCACAACTCCTTCATCTTTGATCTACCACGGCCAACCCACCAGCAAGCTAAAAGATCCATTACACCTTTTGGCATGACCCACTGAAGACCAAATAAGCTGAATATAAAATTCCATAACTCCCTCGCAATCGGGCAATGTAACAAAAGGTGAAGTAGATTCACCACTTTTTTTGCACATACAACATTAGTCAATCACAATCACACTACGTCTCCTAAGGTTATCCTTGGTGAGAATGCGATCCATGGCAGCTGTTCACACAAAAAAAAAAAAAGCCACCCGAGGTATCAAGGCCCTGCTACAACAGTCTGCAGTATCAAGGCTTCGTAATACGATTTTACTTGGAAAGCCTTTTGTTGAGACCCTCGCCAACAGACCTTATCTAGCCCATAACCCTTCACAGAGCTCGAATATAACAAATCCAAAAAAGAAGAGATGGATTCCAACTCCCAATCTTGAACTAGACGAATAAAGTTCAGCACCCAGGACACAACTTCATTCTGATATTGAATATGCTCCATAACCAAAGACTCTTTATTTCGAGCTAGGCGAAACAACTCAGGATATGCCTCTTTGAGAGTACAAGTTCCACACCATATAACTGTCCAGAATCAAACCGGTGTTCCATCCCCAACTTCATAGCTCAAGAAACGAGAAAAGGTGCCCCAATCTTTCCTTATATTTTTCCATAAACTAACACCATTAGGCATGGAAACATCCCCATAGGTCCAACCTCCTTGTAAAGTGCCATATTTAGATAGAATAACCTGTCTCCATAGAGCCTCCCTCTCATTTCCAAAGTGCCATAACCATTTCCCCAATAAGGCTCTATTAAAAAGCCTCAAAATTCAGGATCCCCAGGCCACCGGAACTTAAAGGTTGACAAATCTGACTCCATTTAGATGAAACTTCCTCCCCTCCACCATTCCACCCCACAAAAAATCTCTCTGAATTTTATCAATTCGAGAGGCCACAACCACAGGAATTGGAAAAAGAGACAGGAAGTAAGTGGGTAAACTCGACAGGGTGCTCTTGATCAAGGTAATTCACCCCCTTTGGATACATACATCCGCTTCCACCCAGCTAATTTTCGCTCCATCTTCTCCAAGATGGGGTCCCAAATAGCCTTAGACGTAAATTTCGCACCGAGAGGGAGACCAAAGTAGTTCATGGGCAATTGAGCAGTTTTACATCCCATTATATCAGCCAACCTTTCCAAATCCGGAACATGACCAACTGGAACCATTTCCGATTTACATAAGTTAATCTTCAAGCCCAAAATCGCTTCAAACGATGTGAATAATATACGAAGATGAAGAATATGATCAGGATTGGCATCTGAAAAGATTAATGTATCGTCGGCAAACAATAAATGAGAAATGTGCAGCAAGTTGTTGTCCAAAGAACCCACCTGAGAACCCGAAAACAAACCACCCTCAACAGCCCTTGTCATCATCCTGCTCAGAGTCTCCATAATGATAACAAAAAGGAAGGGAGATAGAGGATCCCCTTGCCGGATCCCACGAGTACTTCCAAAAAAGAATCCAAAATTTATACATTGTTCAAAGTCTATGTCATCAACCATTCCAATCTTTTCAATAAAAAATGGTGTTGTCTTGGCATTTTACATATATCTGATATGCCAAGAGTCTTGTAGCTCAATTAGCATTGTTTGTTCTCCTTTACGAGGAGAACTATGGTTCAAATCTTCCCGCCCACAACTATCGAATTATCAACAACAAAATTACACATATCTGATATGTATCTAATAAGTTGCCTAGGCTAAAAAAAAATTTACTACCTATAAGTAATCGACTAATCCAAGGAGTAATACATATATATATATATGTGTGTGTGTGTGTGAGTGTGTGCGCGGACGCTTGACTCTATATATATGTATGTGTGTGTGTGTGTGTGTGCGTGCTTGACTCTTTTCTAGGATAGGGTCAATCTGATGCAATAACCTTGTTTAATAACCTTGTTTTTCCATTATTGTGGGAAGGGAAATTATTAATATAACAAACATTTTTTCCCACTCGTCCTTGTATTGTTGACATGACATGTTAGGCCACATGCCACATGTTGGTTTCACAAAATCAGAACATTTTTTTTTATAAGTAATAAAATTTTATTGATCAAAAAGAAGCAGCAAGTACACTAGATGTGTGCTTGGTACTCATATAAGAATTATGACCAAACAGAAAATCAAAATCAGAACATATGACGATACTTGAATCTTATAGTTAAAAATTAGTAAAATAAACAAAAAGCATTGTGGCTCCTAGCATGCATGTCACATATTATTGTGTTTTGATTTTGTGAGACCAGTAATGTGGCCTAACAAACCATATGACGCAAGACAAAAGCCTTAATGGACTATATCAGCCATGATGTTTCCACATCATGGGAGATCCTATACAAGTGGATTGACTTGGGAAGATGACAAGGTGCTTGTTAATGAAAAAGTTTTTTTCACAACATTTTCAACATTCTCTTCTTGATCAGCTTTATATTCTTGAGCAAGGTGATATGCATTTGATTGATTATGCAAGAAAATATAAAAAGCAGTACCAAGTGATTGTGTGACTATTGCTTGATTCAATAGGGGATTGAGGTACGAAATTAAAAAAGGAGATGTCTCAAGTATAATTAGAAGATCTTGAAGATACTATAAAAACAGCTATTCAGTTGGATTTGTTTGTAAAATTGGAGAAATCTATGATTTTCAAGCCAAAATATCATGCTGAATTGCCAAGACTACATGCAAAAGGAGTTCACAACAGGAGCAGCCAATAAAAACTCCAAAACAAAGAGCTGAAATGCCACGAACGAAGCTGCCAAGCTGGAAAGCTAGAACAGGATGCTGACAAATCAGAACGGCTTGCTCAAATTATAGAACTGGAGGAGAGCAAGTAGTAGACAGCCAAGAGTCAGAACAGTATTTCATAAATCCTAGACAACCAGGAAAACAAGCAAAAGAGACTAATGAGCTAGTGGAAACGCCTAGACAACCTGAAGATGAGTCAAAAATGCAATTTGAAAGGTTAATGGAGAAAACTTTTGATGTGGACTCTCCAATCACTTGATGGGGCAAATTTTGAACAAAAACGTGAGAGCCAAGAGAAAGGGTTGAGCCTGCTGATGAGGAAAAAGAAATCAACAAAGCAGCTACTACTCAACCTACTGTTGTGCCAAATATATCTCAGGCTACACGTATTATTCCACAAGCCAAAATTCAAACAAAAGAAGACAGCATGATGAAAGAAGAGATAAAAGAGATGGAGAAGCCTATTCCAGTACTTCAACATTGCATCAAGCTAAGGAGATGTCACTTGCAATGATGGTCCCTGTTCTTGGTTCTATAAATCCTAAAAAGTATAATGTGGAAATTGGAGAGAAGGATGTTCCATTGTCATCATGCTTTAAAGCAAAAAAAAAAAAAAAAAAACCTCAAAGTCAAGAGCTTGTTTAGTTCACGTTTTTAAACGTGTTTCCGACAAGTAAAAACAAAACCCGTGGGACCAACTAAAAAAAGTTGTTTGGCTGAGTGTTTCCAAAACGCATTTTAAAATTGTTGTCGTGTCCCACATTGCCGGGGTGCCCTTGGGTTGTGCACTTTATAAGTCATGGGCAATCCTCCACTTACAAGAGCTCTTTTAAGTGGAGTTAGGCCCATTTGTCTTTCTTCTTGGTATCAGAGCCAGCCAGGTTCGCCCCCGGGTTGCTGGGTTGGCCCCCCGTTTAGTTCCTACGAGTTTCCGGCGTTGGGGGGGGAGTGTTTTCATGTCCCACATCGCCGGGGTGCCTTTGGGTTGTGCACTTTATAAGTCATGGGCAATCCTCCACTTACAAGAGCTCTTTTAAGTGGAGTTAGGCCCATTTGTCTTTCTTCTAAAATTATATCTCGAAATTACTGAGCAGATGCGTTTTTTGAGAACACCTTTTTGGTGTTTTCAGATTGCCTTTTGTGTTTTCTAAAGGGGCGGTGGCATTATTTGTAAATATTGGATCTTGGTTTCGAAACCATTACTAACATTTTTTACATTTCTATTGGGTTTATACATTAA
>OU015761.1:68425016-68442804 GCA_907173295.1 Fagus sylvatica | reverse complement strand
ACTGTCAGAGATAAACTTATCAGCAGAACCAAGAAAAATATAAAGAGTCCCTTCAAAATAGGTGAAATTTGAAAAGAAAGCTTTGAGGGGGGAAAAAAAAAAAAAACCAAGAATAGAGTTCATTAATTCTATACTATGTTTTATCCCTCCATAACGAAACAATTATCTTATATTGTGAACCAAAGAAATCAGAGGATTCCATAATTTTCGACCAGATACTAACATACATGCACGGCTCCTTTTGCCCTATAGTCTTTTTCCTTCCCAAATTTCAACAAATGATTCAAGTCCTAAAGTGCAAGAGGCTTTAAAAACAAATGAAAGAACCAAAAACAACAAAACAAAAGCTACTCCTCTTTGCTGCAGCTCTCCTTTTCTTAGGTATAAATTGCTTCATGCATAGCAAGTTTGTGCTACCCTCACTAACAGGGTCTTTCTCATACAGAGACTGAGACTCATTGTTGAAATATCATTGTCCATTTCCTCCCTGACCTACTACACCTCACCTCCCCATGTTTGTGCCCTTGCAAGTCCTAGCCCACCTTCTTATCAATTTCACAAATTCTTCCTACCATTCTTCTTTCCAATATACCATCACAAGATCCAACAGTCCAGCTATAAAATCCCATATTCCCTTCTTAGTGTCAATATCAGCAAAATTCTGCACTTAACGTCCTTCCTCAGGCTTCCCCAAGTTACCTTATACCAAGTCGATGTTGCTATCCAGCCTATACCAAACAGAATGAAAGCACATGACACAGAAAGGTACGTCCATTGCCCCCTCTATTTTATAATGGGTCATATAATCAAGGAGATTAGAGAAAGATGTAAAGCTTATAATCACCTCTATTTTACTCCTTGTAATCAGCCTATATCCCATAATGCATCCACAAAACTCCTGGCAGTTATAATAAATATGACGAACTGACTATCAAAAAAAAAAAAATAATTAACTATGGCAAACGTAAAGGGAAGATGAGATTTTCATTCTCAGGAAACCCAGTCAGTTAGAGACTCTTTGTAGCCCATCTGTAATCACCAAACAGAACCAATTACCATACTCACCTATAAAAATCTATTTCCTTTTTCATGGACAATCACCTATATTTTTTTCTTTTCTTTTATCCTTGCTTGGATTCAAATGTTACATTCCAACAATTCACAAGGCCACATATTGACTCACCAAACCAGTTGATTTGCACTGCCTTTCTGGTGACATTATTTCTTAAGAATACATAATTATTCCAATCATTTACATAAAAGAAACAATACAGTAATATGTATTACGCTTTCTTTGAAACAGAAAAATATCAAAATTCCTCCCTTTGTGGAATCGATTCTTTTGTTAGTTGTTGATTGTAATTTAACTCAATAAATTGGCAATCAGAATTCAATGAAAAAAAACAAAAAAACAAAGAGCGGAACTTTAGCTGAGTAAGATAGGAAAACAGAGGGTAAAGTAGAAGAGGAAGAAGAATTATCACTTACCTAATCACTTTTAATATGAATTTGAGGGATGTGCTTTATCTTGGGCCATTCCACGCCCACTTCTCTCTCACAATTCTTGCTCAGTTCACCACAATTATCAATCTCCAGTTCTCTTAGGGCAGTGAGGCAACCCATTCCCTCTGGCAGAGACGATAATTTTCGGCACTCCCAAATCTGAAGTTTTTGAAGTGAAGTGAGATTTGGGAGCCACTCCGGTAATGCCGCCAAGTTCTCACAGTCATAAATCCATAAGAACTGTAAAGTGGTGGCAGATTGTATAAGCCATTGGGGAAGATCCACTAGTTTTGGCAAAAAACCGATTGTGAATGATCGAAGTCTCGTCAGGTAGTCTTCCCCTTCCATCAAATTAATCTTTTCACATCTCCAGATTAGCCAGGCTTTCCAATGCGGTTAGGTGCTTCAGACCTTGCGGCAAAGAAATCAGGCTTTCACAATCTATAAAAACCCAACCTGCGAAGGGCTGTGAGGCGTTGGATCCCTTCAGGAAAAGACTCTAGACCGGGACACTTATAAAAGAACAAATCTCGAAGAGAACACATGGACATGATTTCATTGGTGGGTAGACACGTTTGTTTTGTGGTTATCCAAAAATATTTAATGCTGACCATCTTCCTTATATCTCTTGGCAACTCTTCCAGCTCATCACAGCCATATACTATCAATTTATTGCTGAATATCTTCCTTCTATCTCTTATATCTCCTGGCAACTCTTCCAGCTCATCATAGCCATTTAGTATCAAACTTTCCAAATTTTGCAAGTCACAAATGGAGTTAGGCAATTTCTTGATGTGCGTATTCCCTGCTAAGTTGAGATATCTCAAATGCTTCAAAGTACCAATTGAGCTTGGCAACGCCTCCAATGTTGAAAATCTTAAATCTAGCCGTCGCAGGTGCTTAAACCTTGAGATGCATGTTTCCACAAAGGATTTATTAATATTAATATATTGATTCCAACCTCCTTGGAAAATAATAGTTTGCACATTATTACTCAACTGGCGTAGAAACCGTGTTGCTTCATCATCACCCAAATTCTTGTCCCAAATTGACACGTGCCTAGCCTTTTCAAAATTGTTGGTGCTCTTAGTGTTGTCAATTAAGCAATAATAATCATTTTGTGCCACATATAATGAAAGATCGTGTAACAGGTCATGTATTTTAAATGAGAATGAACGATATGATCATATTGCACAATTTCTTGAAAGAAAGATCTTGACACTAACTCATTTAAATATTGTTGTCCAATATCTTCCAAATCTTGAGCACTTTTGTTGGACTTTTGGAGGAGCCCATTTGCCATCCAAGAATTAACTAAATTCTACACTATTATAACTTAAAATCCTTTTGGATACAATGAGCAATACGCAAAACATTGTTTTAAGTACGATGGTAATTGATTGTAACTCAATCTTAATGCGGGTAAAATGTCATCTTCCTTTTGCTCTAAGTTCCATATCTCATTATCCCTTATAGAGATCCAATCACGCTCCTCGGTTTTAGAATAAAGTAAGCTCCCTAAAGTCCTCACGGCCAAAGGAACACCACTGCATTTTTTCACAATTTGTTTTCCAATCTCAACTAGTTTTGGATATTGTTTTTCCTCACCTTCAACGAATGCCCATTTTAAGAACAAGAACAAACAATCATCCTCAGGAAGACCTATCAAGTCATGGATGGGTCCAGGAGCCATCACTTTGGCAACTTTGTGACTACGTGTAGTGACAACAATTTTACTTCCTTTGGCACCTTCTATTAACAATTTTTTCAGACCAATCCATTTGTTACGATCCTCATTCCAGACATCATCCAAAACAATAAAAAATCTTTTTTCCTTCAAATAACTTCGTAAACTAGCTTGCACTTTATCCATACTCATGTTCTCACTAATTTCACCACCCACAGATTTAAGGATTTCTTTTGCCAATTTTAAAACGGTAAACTCTTCTGACACACACACCCATATTCTGGAAGCAAAATTTTTAGCCACCCTTTCATCATTATACACCCACTGAGCAAGTGTAGTCTTTCCCAGACCTCCGATTCCCACTATAGAAATCACAGGAACGGTACCATCATCACTAGGATGCATCAAAAGATCTATTATCTTTTCCTTGTCATCATCCCTCCCAATAACATCAGAATCACGAACAAAGGAGTGGGTCATCTCCCTCTGCACAATACGCTTATCATCAAGTCGCTCCACAAGAAGAAATTGAGCTCTATGCTTTGCTATCTCTTCTAACCTCTCTCTTATCCCATTGATCTTTTGACTCATTTTACGACTAAAGCCAAGCGGGTTAAAAGAAGAAAGTACCTGTCCAGGAGCGCTTCCATGTGTTTTCACCACTTGCCTCCTTAGAGCTTCACACTCGAATTCATCCAGCACATCCACAACATCATAAAACACATCTTTGAGTTGCTCCAACCAAACAGTCAGCCCTCGGTTCTTCACTTGCTTCTCCTCAGCATCCAGCAGCACAGCTTGGATGGTGGACATGGTGAGCTCAAGACTTTTCAGATCGTTGGAAATGCCCCATGCCGAGCAAATCTCTTCGTAAGCAAGGGACCCTAGCTTCTCAATGACTTTTTCTGCAACGGAAAAGGCAAACTCCGTCATCATGTTCTTTAAGGTGGAGGAAGGGAAGAGTTACGGTTGTTGTTACTTTGTTAAATGAGAATGGTGGTTTTGTGGTAGTGGTGTGAACTATAATCTTTTGTTGCATAGGAAAACTAGATGAACATGGGCAGTGTTTCTTTTTCGCTGTTTCTTTGCATGCATTCTTTTCTTTTTGGTCAAAAGCAATGCTCCAAAAGGTGGTTGGTTGTTAGCTTTTTGAAATGAAATGAAACCTAAATGAAATTCAAATGTGGATTTAATTCAAACGTGCATGGGGTTTTGTTATGTCAGCCACTTGTGATTGAATGATTGTCCTTCCATCTTTAAAGTTTGAAAATTTTACTACTTCTTATTTCTTTTTGCTTTATTGAACAGTGGAGGATTTGGTGAATTTGTTTTATTCCTCATGAATTATTTGGAGTTCATTTTTATTTTTGAACCTTTTAGAATTAAAATCATTTAGTTAATTTGGAGATTAGATGAAATTACTATGTGATTTAGTTTAAAGACTAAATTTGTTTGCTTTGAAAATTTACTATTGCGGGTTAAATATGGATTGTTAAATATATCAACTATCATGTATTATATCGAGTTTATCATAGAATTAGTGTATTGTTAACTTTGATTTTTTTTTTAGCCAATTGAAGGATGATTTGATAAAATTTGTTTATGATTACGACTGTCAAATTTGATCCATGAAATTAAAGAACATCAGTAACTATTTTTCTTGCATCAAGCTTACCTTTAGATAATGATAATTATAATAATAGTCTATTATGAAGTTATCCTTTGACAGTTTGAATTCCGGATTTTTTTTTTCTTTAAGTGTACTTTATATAACTTTTTATAAAAATATTTGGTAAAATTGGTTTTGTTGATGTGTCCAATAAAACATATTATTTTTCCAAATATTTTCAAATACTATTTTTTATAGTTTTGGCAAAAATAGTACTATATGGTTATCATTTTTATAATATGTTTTCAAAATGGAAAAAAAAAAAAATGTTTTTGAAATTTATTTCCGAAATGTGTTTTTTGATTTATTTTAAAATATGAAACAAATTAAACCTATTTGACAAAACGTTTTTGACAAAATTACAACCCACAATAAATTGACGACGTTGCAAATCACAGCTCAATAACACAGAAAACAATAAATGCATGATGTTGCAAATCAAACAGCAAATCACAACTCATAACACGACATTTTACCGTTCATTCTTGCAAATCACAATCCACAACAAATCTACAACACACCATTCACAATTCACAGCAATTTCACCACAAAATCATTTTGAAAAATCAATAAAGCAAATTCACCAAATCATCCCCTGATCAATAAAGAAAGAAGAAATTAAAAAGTAGTAAAATTTTCAAACTTTAAAGTTGAAAGACAATCAGGCAATCACAAGTGGCCGAAAAAGGCCAAACCACGATTGAATTAAATCTGCATTTGAATTTCATTTGGATTTCATTTCCCAATAATTAGAAAATATGAAACGAGTGTGGGACGTTTCTTCTTTTAACTTTTTGTTGCAAAGATATGAAATGAAAGGCCAATAATTCACGTAACCTTGGTTGCTTGGATTTATGAGAAATGAAACCTAGCTGAAATTCAAATGCAGGTTAAATTCAAATATGGATTTAGATAGTTTTGTTTTTGTCTATCACGTACGTGTGGTTGTGAGACAAGAACTTTTTGATGCCACTAATCCAAGTTTGTTGTTAGACGGAGAAAATGAAATTACATTGGGCAAGATGATCAATCTTTTTGTAATTCCCTCTCTATCCCACCTCTTGTCTTTGAGGCTTGGAATAGAGATATGCTTATATTTTTTTGAAATGTTAGGGATCATTTTTGCGCGTTTTAAACATTAAGGACTAAATGTGCAACTTGGGTAAACATTAGAGACTAACAGTGTTTTTAACCCAATAATTAGTACACCACTGATAGATAGTTAATACATGGAAATAAATGCATTTATCCTATTAAGCTCTTTTTTATGACATAGCACAAATTTAGTCTACTACAGCCTCGGTGCATGATTATATATATACTCTCCATACTTGCAAAATATTAAGATGATCATAGATTAATAATTTTTTCATATATGAAATGTTTAAATTTCAAGTTTTTTATACTTTAAAATTATACACAAAATGTTAGTTTATTGATCAAGAAACTTGGCATGCCTTCTTTTTAAGTACAATAAAAATGTGTAATCCAACGATGTGATCTTGAATGCATTAAACAAATATAAAGTTATTGAGTGGTATAACATTAACAAAAAATTACTACTGACTTGGATAGAAAGAGAGAATCGTATAAATTCCTTGTACATAAATAATTAGTGCAACACCTACAGATCATTAATACATAAAAATAAATGCATTTACGCATTAACACATGATGATAAATTAATATTTTGACATAAATGCAAAGGTTTGTTGAGTTAGAAAACTAAATGAAGAGCTATTTCCTTCTCAGAGAATACCCCACATGGCAGAACCTTATGCTCAACAACCATATGCAATCGACTAAAATTCTACATTGTAGCCATCATATTTGAACTCGTCTTGACAATAACTTAATAGTGGGATTAGATTCTTTTCTTCAAATTTATGAATGCAGCTTTGATCCTGCAATATTGGACGAGGTCAAGAATTGACTATAAATCTATAAGTCTTGCAGATGGGACACTCCATTTTCAGGGCCCTTAGGTTGATTTGTCTAAATATCAATTTTCTTACCTGCCAAAGTTTTGTCCCAATGTATTTTAGACCGAAGTTTAATTGATCATGACTTGTATCAAAGATTCCAAGGTCATTAAAATGGAATAGGTCCCTCTTTGACTCAAGTTGGTTGGGTATTATTGTCGTGATTGTTTAGAATTGGAGTCTTTAATTCGTGGGAGCAATAAATTTTGAGGTTGTGTATTATTTGATTCATACTAGCTAGAACATATATATATATATATAGCATGCTAAAATTTTGAGTTTTAATTTATTGATTTCACCATATGGTGGAGTTACAAAACAAATTAGTTGTTATGAACGACAGCAAGGCCCATTGGTATATTATTTTTGAAGATTTTAATCTTATTGTGCAGCAGTAAAAAAATAATAAATAAAAAAGTACCAACTTAACTATTATAAAAATATATCGACTATCATGTATTATATCGAGTTTATCATAGAATTAGTGTATTGTTAACTTTGATTTTTTTTTTTTAGCCAATTGAAGGATGATTTGATAAAATTTGTTTATGATTACGACTGTCAAATTTGATCCATGAAATTAAAGAACATTAGTAACTATTTTTCTTGCATCAAGCTTACCTTTAGATAATGATAATTATAATAATAGTCTATTATGAAGTTATCCTTTGACAGTTTGAATTCCGGATTTTTTTTTTCTTTAAGTGTACTTTATATAACTTTTTATAAAAATATTTGGTAAAATTGGTTTTGTTGATGTGTCCAATAAAACATATTATTTTTCCAAATATTTTCAAATACTATTTTTTATAGTTTTGGCAAAAATAGTACTATATGGTTATCATTTTTATAATATGTTTTCAAAATGGAAAAAAAAAAAATGTTTTTGAAATTTATTTCCGAAATGTGTTTTTTGATTTATTTTAAAATATGAAACAAATTAAACCTATTTGACAAAACGTTTTTGACAAAATCACAACCCACAATAAATTGACGACGTTGCAAATCACAACTCAATAACACAGAAAACAATAAATTCATGATGTTGCAAATCAAACAGCAAATCACAACTCATAACACAAGACATTTTACCGTTCATTCTTGCAAATCACAATCCACAACAAATCTACAACACACCATTCACAATTCACAGCAATTTCACCACAAAATCATTTTGAAAAATCAATAAAGCAAATTCACCAAATCATCCCCTGATCAATAAAGAAAGAAGAAATTAAAAAGTAGTAAAATTTTCAAACTTAAAAGTTGAAAGACAATCAGGCAATCACAAGTGGCCGAAAAAGGCCAAACCACGATTGAATTAAATCTACATTTTTGAAAAAGGCCAAACCACGATTTTAAATCATTTGAATTTCATTTGATTTCATTTCCCAATAATTAGAAGATATGAAACGAGTGTGGGACGTTTCTTCTTTTAACTTTTTGTTGCAAAGATATGAAATGAAAGGCCAATAATTCACGTAACCTTGGTTGCTTGGATTTATGAGAAATGAAAACCCAACTGAAATTCAAATGCAAGTTAAATTCAAATATGGATTTGGACAGTTTTGTTTTTGTCTATCACATACGTGTGGTTGTGAGACAAGAACTTTTTGATGCCACTAATCCAAGTGCTATAAGACGGAGAAAATGAAATTACATCAGGGCAAGATGATCAATCTTTTTGTAATTCCCTCTCTATCCCACCTCTTGTCTTTGAGGCTTGGAATAGAGATATGCTTATATTTTTTTGAAATGTTAGGGATCATTTCTGCGCGTTTTAAATATTAAGAACTAAATGTGCAACTTGGGTAAACATTAGAGACTAACAGTGTTTTTAACCCAATAATTAGTACACCACTTATAGATAGTTAATACATGGAAATAAATGCATTTCTCCTATTAAGCTCTTTTTTATGACATAGCACAAATTTAGTCTACTACAGCCTAGGTCCATGATTATATATATACTCTCCATACTTGCAAAATATTAAGATGATCATAGATTAATAATTTTTTCATATATGAAATGTTTAAATTTCAAGTTTTTTATACTTTAAAATTATACACAAAATGTTAGTTTATTAAACTTGGCATGCCTTCTTTTTAAGTACAATAAAAATGTGTAATCCAACGATGTGATCTTGAATGCATTAAAAAAATATAAAGTTATTGAGTGGTATAACATTAACAAAAAATTACTACTGACTTGGATAGAAAGAGAGAATCATTATTGTATAAATTCCTTGTACATAAATAATTAGTGCAACACCTACAGATAATTAATACATAAAAATAAATGCATTTACGCATTAACACATGATGATAAATTAATATTTTGACATAAATGCAAAGGTTTGTTGAGTTAGAAAACTAAATAAAGAGCTATTTCCTTCTCAGAGAATACCCCACATGGCAGAACCTTATGCTCAACAACCATATGTAATCGACTAAAATTCTGCATTGTAGCCATCATATTTGAACTCGTCTTGACAATAACTTAATAGTGGGATTAGATTCTTTTCTTCAAATTTATGAATGCAGCTTTGATCTTGCAATATTGGACGAGGTCAAGAATTGACTATAAATCTATAAGTCTTGCAGATGGGACACTCCATTTTCAGGGCCCTTAGGTTGATTTGTCTAAATATCAATTTTCTTACCTGCCAAAGTTTTGTCCCAACGTATTTTAGACCGAAGTTTAATTGATCATGACTTGTATCAAAGATTCCAAGGTCATTAAAATGGAATAGGTCCCTCTTTGACTCAAGTTGGCTGGGTATTATCGTCGTGATTGTTTAGAATTGGAGTCTTTAATTCGTGGGAGCAATAAATTTTGAGGTTGTGTATTATTTGATTCATACTAGCTAGAACATATATATATATAGCATGCTAAAATTTTGAGTTTTAATTTATTGATTTCACCATATGGTGGAGTTACAAAACAAATTAGTTGTTATGAACGACAGCAAGGCCCATTGGTATATTATTTTTGAAGATTTTAATCTTATTGTGCAGCAGTAAAAAAATAATAAATTGAGATTTGAAATGCACAGGAACATAATATGAATTTCATCATTAAGTAAACTAAAAGTTTATGAATGAGTAAATGTAAAAATCTTAATATTTTTTGGAGATGTTATTTCTCTTCTCTTTCAAGTTTTCCTCGTGCTAGAGGCATAACTTTTTTCTTTTCTTTTTTTTTTTTTTTTTAAGTTGTTTTTGCCATAATAGTTGACTGGTTAAAGTCACCATTTCCTTTTAACTTAAGTTTTAAGAACAAGTGCTAGTTTGTTAAGATTCAGCAAAAAAAGTGCTAGTTTATAAGAGTATTAGAGCAGTAGTATTGACTTTAAATATTGTCTCTATACTACCTCCTTTTAATAAAAAATAAAAAATAAAAAAATCACATATTTGGCCTTCATTTATTAAGATGAGTCTTAGTCTACATTAAAATGGAGTATTAGAATAATAAATAAGTAATTAACTTTATCATTTCTTAACATTAAATACACTCAATAACTTTTTTCTCCATATGATAATATGGTGAGGAAACTGTCATCAAAGTCAAGTCAAAACGTGTGAGGCCAACAATGTTTGTTAATAATATTAGTGTGGAATATTCAACATTCATTTTAAGGAGCTGAGACATCAATTGGAATTTGATAATTGATATCTTATACATTGGTTTTATTTTATAAAAAATGTATACACTTTGTTTTATTTGTGTAATTTTCTTTGATATTAAGGTGAAAGATGACTGAGTGTGTTGAACCAGATATTATTTGTTCTCGTAGGACTTTTGCAAGTGGATGCCAATTACGTGTGTGCTTCATATTAATACCATTGTGATAGAAAATTTAGTTTGAGAGCTCAAGCATACGCATCCTTTTAAAATTCTCTAGTAAGGGTTGTTTTACTTGAGAAAATTTTAGAGCTCAGCCCAGCCCAGCCCAACCCACCCTTAAACCTCTCACATTTTGGTACCCAAACCCCCAAAACTCACATATAATTATGCACCTAAAGGCATAGCATGGTTTTCAAAAACGACTATTATGATATATGCAAATTCACTCTCTTTTTATTTAATTTTATTTTTTCTAAATAAAACTTTTATGAGAAAGTTTATATGCACAACAAATCATAATAACATATTCACAACAAGTTTATTGTGAGTTGTGATGGACCCCAGTGTAATAAGTTTTTATTTTATTTTGAAGTGTTGTGGGTTAACACATCAAGTTATTGTGAAAATATTATTAGAATTTGTTCTGACCGTAAAAGAACTCAACCTTTATTTAGGAGAAAATTAAACAACAGACCATATCATCTAACATCTCCACAAGCTAGCAAGCTAGAATTGAGAATGGAGATGGAGGGGCTCAGTGAGAATACAAACAGCCCAACGAGCCTAAGATGAGGATTCAGCCCAAAAAGAATGCAACCTTGAATTGTTGTGATATGATATTTCTCTGGCTTATAATGCGGCAAAAATTGCCCAATAACATGTTTTTTGAGGTTATGTTTCCAAACAGACCCATTCCAAAGTTATATCAAAAGTTAAGCCACTTTTTGAAATCGTCTCTCCGGTTAAAACGCGTTATTGGGCCCAAAAAGAATCCCCCATTATAATGCCGGTTAAAACGCCCAAAAAGAATCCCCCATATTGGGCAATTTTTGCCTTATAATGCAACCTTTGATTTAGCCCAAAAAGAATCACAAATATATTGTTCTCTGCTTGTCTAGGAAAATATATTTGAACATAAGTTAGTAAGTCTATGCAAATAAGCCAAACAAGGCCTATTGTAATTATCTGGTTTTGCACTAAGCCAAACAAGGCCTTGGGTTTTGCACCCGATCTCGATCCCCTAAACATGTTCTGCGCCTTTGTCAATATTAAGCACTAGGATATATAAGAGCCTATACTTGGCCAATCCTTACCAATATCTCTCTGGTATTTTCAATATAGTGCATTACAATTTTCAATATGCAGTCCTTACCAATATCTATCTGGTATTTTCAATATAGTTCATTACAATTTTCAATATTCAGTCCTCTTGGGACAATGAGACTATGCAATCCCCTCAAGTAGAGATGATAATGTTGGAGGAATGAAACCGAAAACTTCTAAAATGAATTAACATTGGGAAGTAACAATTGAAGGCTAAAGCAAACATCTTGATTGGTTCCACTTCCAGCACATTAAGCTTTTCACAATGTAGGATTACCAAAATTTTCAAAGCCATTAAGGGATTCATACCATATGGAAAAAAGATCAGATTGCCACAAATTTGAATAAAATATAAAGCCAACAAAGAGTTTCATTTGAGTAACTACAATACAAAGAAGTGGAGAAAGACAAGCATTAATAAACGACATCTCTGATGTTACTAAAGCATGAAGAAACTGAAAAACCTAACCCCTTGCCTTCCAAAATTAACTGATTGACAAGTATGAAGATGTCAAGTAGCACAGCACAGTTTAGTCCTAAGAGGCTAAGACAAACCAAAGACCCAACTCTTCTGAATTATCGAAAGGAATTTACTTTTGAAACAACTTCAAATGTTACGGTAGTCAAATGCTTAATTCACATCAAGTGCAACACTTGTACTTGAAGAGGAAGATATTTTTGGTAATCTCAAATGCAAAGATCCTTTAGGTCACTTTATTTGTCAAAAAAAGTGGATGGGTAATTTGATATCTACTATATCTGATTATAACTCATGTATTCAAGAATCTAACATTATTCTCTTTCTCTTCCAAGCAACTGTCTTCTTAAGATCATGACTAACTTATCCAGTATTCCATCATTTTCAAACATATACCATTCGGCTTCATGCTTTCGTCTTTGATGAAGACTCCGTGTTCACAAGCCAACTCCAAGACCTCAGACTTGCAACAAAAGCCTCCACCTAAACTAAACTAAGAAAAAACATAAGTGCTCAGAAAAGTAAAACGGAAGAGCAGAAAAAATTCTCTGAAAATCAATTAAACAATGAATCAAAGTTAAATAAAAAATATGAAAATCCATAAATAATATTAGACACAATAGAGAATAGATTGCAATCACCTTTCTTGTCCATGAGAAAATTTATTTACCCATCTATGACGTATTCAGGTGCTTCCACCACCAAATTTAAGCAAAGACCAGATTATTATCCACAAAAGCAATAGCCTTCTCAGAATTTTAGCAAACTTTTCAAGGAAATGCATCTAGTAAGATTCATCCAGTGCTCAATCATCTTACCAAAATACTTGGCTCTCTTGGCACTTTTCGTTTACATGAGCTACTGATAGTAGAATGTCTCGTTGAGGTAGCCCATCCCCTCAGGCAGAGACGATAATTTCCGGCACCTCCGAATCTCAAGTTTTTGAAGTGAACTGAGATTTGGGAATGTTAGGAACTCGAATTGTTCCTACTCTTCAATTGCTAAATCAATGATCAACTCGAGATGATCAATCTCCAAGAACAATAATATCTAAGCAATCTAAGCAATTACACTAAATTACACTAAGAAGGCTAGAGAGAAAAGGTAGAGAGTAAATTAGAGGATTTTCATTCATATTGGATAATTGGATAAATTGGATGATTTGTGCATTAATGCACTACAAGTATTTATAGATTCGGCCATGTATGACTTTGGTGCATACTAGCATCTCATTGGCCAATCTAAACCATCACCCTATTGGCTATAATTGATCAAGCACCCTTTTTTTGGATCTAGATCATAACCGCCTAGGTACAACCCTCACTAAGCACCAACAACCTATGTACAACTAGGGGTAGCATAGCTTGTAACCAACTATGTACAATCCCCTAATGCACAATCTAATAGTTTAGGTATAAGTCTTTAATGACTTGTACATTCAAATGTAACTAAAGGAGTACAATGCATGAAATAAAGGGTTACAAAATAGGTAGACCCGAGGCCACTAATTTGAGGGTCTTAACCAAAGTTGGTGATACCGTATCGGCACCCATTTCGGTTTGGCCATTGGAATGGAATATTTCAGTACCGTCAATTCGGCGATCCGTTTCGGGTTTTGGCCATTAGAATATTAATATTTCAGTATTTTTAACGGTCAATATCAGCGATCCGTTTCGGGTTTATTATATATATATAAACACATTTTTAATACCAATAAAATTAGCAACTCTAAACAAATAACATCAAATAATACAAATTCTTAAGTCTTAATATCTTATAACAACTCAAAACAAATAACATCAAATAATACAAATAAAAAAATAAAAAAATAAAGCTTTAAAGTGTACCGGCTGAAATTACCATTTCGCCCGAAATTGACCGAAATGACCTGAAATGACCAAAATGACCCAATATTTGATCTGAGATTGAATGAAGGGTTACCTTGTACCGGTTTGCATACCGGTACGAGATATTCCGCCCGTTCCGGCCGGAACGGAACAGAATCACCAACTTTGGTCTTAACAGGGAACCACTCTAATAATGCCGCCAAGTTGCCACACCAACCAATCTCTAAGAACTGTAAAGTGTTGACAGATCGTATAAGCCATAGGGGAAGAGCCACTAGTTTTGGAAAAATATTGATTGCGAATGATCGAAGGCTCGTTAGGTAGTCTTCTTCCTTCCATCAAATTAATCTTTTCACAATCCCAAATTTGCAGAATTTCCAATGCGGTTAGGTGCTTCAGACCTTACAGCAAAGACATCAGGCTTTTACAAAATAAAAATCCAAACTCTGAAGGGCTGTGAGGAGTTGGATCCCTTCAGAAAAAAGACTCTAGACTAGGACACTTATAAAAGACCAAATCTGGGGTTACCATGATGAATAAGAACCAACCCATATACTTCCTATTTTGGACCTCCTCAAGATGCCAATTAGGTTACCATGTTGTCCAAACTCCAAACTATTCATCATGTCCACATGAATCATAGCTGACTAGGTCACCATGCAAATAAGAGCAAGTTTGTGCTACCCTCACTAACAGGGTCTTTTTCATACAGAGACTGAGACTCATTGTTGACATATCATTGTCCATTTCCTCCCTGACCTACTACACCTCACCTCCCCATGTTTGTGCCCTTGCAAGTCATAGCCACCATCCACTTATCAATTTCACAAATTCTTCCTACCATTATCACAAGATCCAAAAGTCCAGTTATAAAATCCCTTATTCCCTTTTTAATCCATCATTTTTGCTCATCATTATTTCAACTTCAAGTCTTGAAATTTAATTTCATATAGATTTGCCCAGAAATTCAACAACCAATATTTTTACTCAAGCCACTATCAATCTTTAGTTTCTTACACCCATTACACTCTGATGTCTGTAAAATTTCTAATACCACTACAATGTCTATAAGATTTCTAATTCCACAACAATTTAAATATGTAAGCCTAAATTCATTTTTAAAATTCCACTACAATGTCTGTAAGATTTCTAAAGGAAAGCTTGTAAAGCTGTTATAAAGGCAAGGAGAGAGAGAGTTTGAGAGTGAAAAGAATGAAAGCCTCGTTAATGAGAGTATTGAAGGTGTTCTGTATTTATAGCAGTAACTAAGCAAGAGTAATAAATTTCTTTGTTGCTTTGACATCATGATGGAAATTTTCGCATTTAAACTCTGATATCAAAAAATTAATTGATTTTCTCTGATTGCTCTAATTTGTAGTAAGTCTAATAAAATGATAAGTTGACATGAAAGTTTTGTCTGAAAAAAGACGAAAATATATGTATATTATGCAAATTTGACCAACTCAACAAGGACATTATCCCCACATCTAATGAGTTAAACCAGAATTCGCTAGCTCAGCCATATCAATACCACAAAATAAAAATGTTACCATTTCAAAAAGTCAAAAAATCAGTGGGTACTTTGGCTGCATCCTTCAATCTCCAGTTATCTTATCCAGTTAACCTACAAATTATACAAGCCCGCATTAGTTTCTCTATCAAAACAATTGCCCCTCAACACAATGCATTTCAGACGAAAAATTAATTTTTAGCCCCTATGATAAAGCTCAATTGTTATGATCATCTGCATAGACAGAAATATGCACTTCAGTCCCAAAAAAAAAATAAGAACACATAATAGAACTTCACTTGGAGAGTTGTATGTCGCAGTGCATACAGTACATGATCTCAAACTCTTACAGACAACTGAACCCACCTACCAAAACCAGTTGCCGGGTAATTCAGGAGCATTCACCCCTGATGGGCTAAACAATTTTATCCTCATGCCCAAAATGCATATTCTTTTGAAAAACTATATATAGAAAACTTCAAACAATGAAAAGAATTTACAAAACTCATTTTCTAAGCATAATTTTTTGACAACAAAAATAGATAACACCAAATTTGTTTAGTGTGATATCATATTATTAATCATGACCTCAAATTTGAAACAGAGTTACAGAACACAAAGTCACAAGTTGGTGAGAATAGTAACTTGGACTAATGCACAATTCAATTCGGTTAAGGTAGTTTGATATTTGAACTGCAACAACGAGAATCCGGCGATGTTGGTCAACAAATTCAGGTGGGGTTGAAATTTTTTTAGGGCTAAATGTGTCTTTTTCATTTTTGGTGAGGTGCCAAGACAATTGCAGGCCTGCAATACATGTCACTCATTTATTTCACTTATGGATCATTAGGTTGGTTTACTAGGTGGACTAAATAATTTTTCAGTATTTGTCTATTACGTTTGATTGTAAAGAGAATGCATTTTTTGAATAAACGATAGAGAATTGTATTAATAAGAGAAACACAATGCAACCGAGGTCCACCATTTAAGAGCCAAGTTTGCACTTGTAGCCCAAACGAGGACAAAAAGCCTGTAGACATAAAAAGCCACAGGGAAATACAACTAAAAGAAAGTATGAGATAAGAACCAAACATAAGAGCAAAGCATAAGCATCTTCATATCAGCAAAGCATCTGCCCAGATCAGCGCACCCCAGACGAAATCATCTGCTGACCAGACTGCACTATCTGATAGTCTCTGAGAAGCCGTGTGGCCATCTCCAAAGTTTGCTGTGGAGGCAGCAACATATTCTCGTGGATGAATTTGTTTCGTGCGTGCCAAATAGCCCAACACGTGACAGCCCAAAGTGCACTCAACTCACACGTCAAGTCCTGGACCAATTGCCGAGATAGCAAGAAAAAATCAAGCTCTGAGGATGGTAGCTTTTGGAGTCTTCCTGGCATCAGAGCCCATACGCTGGCAGCATAAGGACACGCCCAGAGAGCGTGAGTAGTGGTCTCGCTGGCTCCCTTACAAATCGGACAGCAAGAATCTTGAATAATCCGGCGACGGCACAAGGAAAAACGGGTAGGTAACGCATTTAAGCATGCTCGCCAAATGTGAAATTTTACTTTATTGGGAATCTTAAGTTTCCACACCTTCCTCCACATCCGCTGATTCTGGGTCTTCTCCGAACTGCCCACCATTTCCCCGTGTGATTCAGAGCACGTCGCCACCGTATATGCCGATTTTACCGAGAAGAGGCCGTGGGGATCGAGTGTCCAGACCGGGTAATCACTTCTTCGACAGTCAGTGAGCTCCACCTGTTGAACCTGCTGCACACTGGCCTCATCAAACACCTCCCTCAACATTGAGACATCCCAGGAACCACTCTCTGCATCAATCAGATCCGCCACCCACTGGACCTCCCTAGGATTTGGGCATTGGTGCAAAGGCTTTGGCCCCCAGTCATCCTCCCACACATGAACCTGCTGGCCATTCCCAATTTGCCACCGCAGCCCTTTCCGTAGCAGATCCCGCGAGGCAAGTATACTGCGCCAAATGTATGAAGGATTGGATCCCAGTTTGGCTTTCAAAAAGGAAACCCCTGGGAAGTATTTGGCTTTGAAACATTTCGCAAACAGAGACCGTGGTTGTGACAATAACCTCCACCCTTGTTTCGCCAACAACGCCATATTGAACCTATGAATATCTCTAAAACC
>OU015761.1:68405707-68424916 GCA_907173295.1 Fagus sylvatica | reverse complement strand
GGAGAAAAAAGTTATTGAGTGTATTTAATGTTAAGAAATGATAAAGTTAATTACTTATTTATTGTTCTAATACTCCATTTTAATGTAGACTAAGACTCATCTTAATAAATGAAGGCAAATACGTGATTTTTTTATTTTTTATTTTTTATTAAAAGGAGGTAGTATAGAGACAATATTTAAAGTCAATACTACTGCTCTAATACTCTTATAAACTAGCACTTTTTTTGCTGGATCTTAACAACTACCACTTGTTCTCAAAACTTAAGTTAAAAGGAAATGGTGACTTTAACCAATCAACTATTATGGCAAAAACAATTTAAAAAAAAAAAAAAAAAAAGAAAAGAAAAAAGTTATGCCTCTAGCACGAGGAAAACTTGAAAGAGAAGAGAAATAACATCTCCAAAAAATATTAAGATTTTTACATTTACTCATTCATAAACTTTTAGTTTACTTAATGATGAAATTAATATTATGTTCCTGTGCATTTCAAATCTCAATTTATTATTTTTTTACTGCTGCACAATAAGATTAAAATCTTCAAAAATAATATACCAATGGGCCTTGCTGTCGTTCATAACAACTAATTTGTTTTGTAACTCCACCATATGGTGAAATCAATAAATTAAAACTCAAAATTTTAGCATGCTATATATATATATATATATGTTCTAGCTAGTATGAATCAAATAATACACAACCTCAAAATTTATTGCTCCCACGAATTAAAGACTCCAATTCTAAACAATCACGACGATAATACCCAGCCAACTTGAGTCAAAGAGGGACCTATTCCATTTTAATGACCTTGGAATCTTTGATACAAGTCATGATCAATTAAACTTCGGTCTAAAATACGTTGGGACAAAACTTTGGCAGGTAAGAAAATTGATATTTAGACAAATCAACCTAAGGGCCCTCAAAATGGAGTGTCCCATCTGCAAGACTTATAGATTTATAGTCAATTCTTGACCTCGTCCAATATTGCAGGATCAAAGCTGCATTCATAAATTTGAAGAAAAGAATCTAATCCCACTATTAAGTTATTGTCAAGACGAGTTCAAATATGATGGCTACAATGCAGAATTTTAGTCGATTACATATGGTTGTTGAGCATAAGGTTCTGCCATGTGGGGTATTCTCTGAGAAGGAAATAGCTCTTTATTTAGTTTTCTAACTCAACAAACCTTTGCATTTATGTCAAAATATTAATTTATCATCATGTGTTAATGCGTAAATGCATTTATTTTTATGTATTAATTATCTGTAGGTGTTGCACTAATTATTTATGTACAAGGAATTTATACGATTCTCTCTTTCTATCCAAGTCAGTAGTAATTTTTTGTTAATGTTATACCACTCAATAACTTTATATTTTTTTAATGCATTCAAGATCACATCGTTGGATTACACATTTTTATTGTACTTAAAAAGAAGGCATGCCAAGTTTAATAAACTAACATTTTGTGTATAATTTTAAAGTATAAAAAACTTGAAATTTAAACATTTCATATATGAAAAAATTATTAATCTATGATCATCTTAATATTTTGCAAGTATGGAGAGTATATATATAATCATGGACCTAGGCTGTAGTAGACTAAATTTGTGCTATGTCATAAAAAAGAGCTTAATAGGAGAAATGCATTTATTTCCATGTATTAACTATCTATAAGTGGTGTACTAATTATTGGGTTAAAAACACTGTTAGTCTCTAATGTTTACCCAAGTTGCACATTTAGTTCTTAATATTTAAAACGCGCAGAAATGATCCCTAACATTTCAAAAAAATATAAGCATATCTCTATTCCAAGCCTCAAAGACAAGAGGTGGGATAGAGAGGGAATTACAAAAAGATTGATCATCTTGCCTGATGTAATTTCATTTTCTCCGTCTTATAGCACTTGGATTAGTGGCATCAAAAAGTTCTTGTCTCACAACCACACGTATGTGATAGACAAAAACAAAACTGTCCAAATCCATATTTGAATTTAACTTGCATTTGAATTTCAGTTGGGTTTTCATTTCTCATAAATCCAAGCAACCAAGGTTACGTGAATTATTGGCCTTTCATTTCATATCTTCGCAACAAAAAGTTAAAAGAAGAAACGTCCCATACTCGTTTCATATCTTCTAATTATTGGGAAATGAAATCCAAATGAAATTCAAATGTAGATTTAATTCAATCGTGGTTTGGCCTTTTTCGGCCACTTGTGATTGCCTGATTGTCTTTCAACTTTTAAGTTTGAAAATTTTACTACTTTTTAATTTCTTCTTTCTTTATTGATCAGGGGATGATTTGGTGAATTTGCTTTATTGATTTTTCAAAATGATTTTGTGGTGAAATTGCTGTGAATTGTGAATGGTGTGTTGTAGATTTGTTGTGGATTGTGATTTGCAAGAATGAACGGTAAAATGTCTTGTGTTATGAGTTGTGATTTGCTGTTTGATTTGCAACATCATGAATTTATTGTTTTCTGTGTTATTGAGTTGTGATTTGCAACGTCGTCAATTTATTGTGGGTTGTGATTTTGTCAAATAGGTTTAATTTGTTTCATATTTTAAAATAAATCAAAAAACACATTTCGGAAATAAATTTCAAAAACAGTTTTTTTTTTTTTTCCATTTTGAAAACATATTATAAAAATGATAACCATATAGTACTATTTTTGCCAAAACTATAAAAAATAGTATTTGAAAATATTTGGAAAAATAATATGTTTTATTGGACACATCAACAAAACCAATTTTACCAAATATTTTTATAAAAAGTTATATAAAGTACACTTAAAGAAAAAAAAAAATCCGGAATTCAAACTGTCAAAGGATAACTTCATAATAGACTATTATTATAATTATCATTATCTAAAGGTAAGCTTGATGCAAGAAAAATAGTTACTGATGTTCTTTAATTTCATGGATCAAATTTGACAGTCGTAATCATAAACAAATTTTATCAAATCATCCTTCAATTGGCTAAAAAAAAAAAATCAAAGTTAACAATACACTAATTCTATGATAAACTCGATATAATACATGATAGTCGATATATTTTTATAATAGTTAAGTTGGTACTTTTTTATTTATTATTTTTTTACTGCTGCACAATAAGATTAAAATCTTCAAAAATAATATACCAATGGGCCTTGCTGTCGTTCATAACAACTAATTTGTTTTGTAACTCCACCATATGGTGAAATCAATAAATTAAAACTCAAAATTTTAGCATACTATATATATATATATATATATATGTTCTAGCTAGTATGAATCAAATAATACACAACCTCAAAATTTATTGCTCCCACGAATTAAAGACTCCAATTCTAAACAATCACGACAATAATACCCAACCAACTTGAGTCAAAGAGGGACCTATTCCATTTTAATGACCTTGGAATCTTTGATACAAGTCATGATCAATTAAACTTCGGTCTAAAATACATTGGGACAAAACTTTGGCAGGTAAGAAAATTGATATTTAGACAAATCAACCTAAGGGCCCTGAAAATGGAGTGTCCCATCTGCAAGACTTATAGATTTATAGTCAATTCTTGACCTCGTCCAATATTGCAGGATCAAAGCTGCATTCATAAATTTGAAGAAAAGAATCTAATCCCACTATTAAGTTATTGTCAAGACGAGTTCAAATATGATGGCTACAATGTAGAATTTTAGTCGATTGCATATGGTTGTTGAGCATAAGGTTCTGCCATGTGGGGTATTCTCTGAGAAGGAAATAGCTCTTCATTTAGTTTTCTAACTCAACAAACCTTTGCATTTATGTCAAAATATTAATTTATCATCATGTGTTAATGCGTAAATGCATTTATTTTTATGTATTAATGATCTGTAGGTGTTGCACTAATTATTTATGTACAAGGAATTTATACGATTCTCTCTTTCTATCCAAGTCAGTAGTAATTTTTTGTTAATGTTATACCACTCAATAACTTTATATTTGTTTAATGCATTCAAGATCACATCGTTGGATTACACATTTTTATTGTACTTAAAAAGAAGGCATGCCAAGTTTCTTGATCAATAAACTAACATTTTGTGTATAATTTTAAAGTATAAAAAACTTGAAATTTAAACATTTCATATATGAAAAAATTATTAATCTATGATCATCTTAATATTTTGCAAGTATGGAGAGTATATATATAATCATGCACCGAGGCTGTAGTAGACTAAATTTGTGCTATGTCATAAAAAAGAGCTTAATAGGATAAATGCATTTATTTCCATGTATTAACTATCTATCAGTGGTGTACTAATTATTGGGTTAAAAACACTGTTAGTCTCTAATGTTTACCCAAGTTGCACATTTAGTCCTTAATGTTTAAAACGCGCAAAAATGATCCCTAACATTTCAAAAAAATATAAGCATATCTCTATTCCAAGCCTCAAAGACAAGAGGTGGGATAGAGAGGGAATTACAAAAAGATTGATCATCTTGCCCAATGTAATTTCATTTTCTCCGTCTAACAACACTTGGATTAGTGGCATCAAAAAGTTCTTGTCTCACAACCATACGTACGTGATAGACAAAAACAAAACTATCTAAATCCATATTTGAATTTAACCTGCATTTGAATTTCAGCTAGGTTTCATTTCTCATAAATCCAAGCAACCAAGGTTACGTGAATTATTGGCCTTTCATTTCATATCTTTGCAACAAAAAGTTAAAAGAAGAAACGTCCCACACTCGTTTCATATTTTCTAATTATTGGGAAATGAAATCCAAATGAAATTCAAATGCAGATTTAATTCAATCGTGGTTTGGCCTTTTTCGGCCACTTGTGATTGCCTGATTGTCTTTCAACTTTAAAGTTTGAAAATTTTACTACTTTTTAATTTCTTCTTTCTTTATTGATCAGGGGATGATTTGGTGAATTTGCTTTATTGATTTTTCAAAATGATTTTGTGGAAATTGCTGTGAATTGTGAATGGTGTGTTGTAGATTTGTTGTGGATTGTGATTTGCAAGAATGAACGGTAAAATGTCGTGTTATGAGTTGTGATTTGCTGTTTGATTTGCAACATCATGCATTTATTGTTTTCTGTGTTATTGAGCTATGATTTGCAACGTCGTCAATTTATTGTGGGTTGTAATTTTGTCAAAAAGGTTTAATATGTTTCATATTTTAAAATAAATCAAAAAACACATTTCGGAAATAAATTTCAAAAACATTTTTTTTTTTTTTCCATTTTGAAAACATATTATAAAAATGATAACCATATAGTACTATTTTTGCCAAAACTATAAAAAATAGTATTTGAAAATATTTGGAAAAATAATATGTTTTATTGGACACATCAACAAAACCAATTTTACCAAATATTTTTATAAAAAGTTATATAAAGTACACTTAAAGAAAAAAAAAATCCGGAATTCAAACTGTCAAAGGATAACTTCATAATAGACTATTATTATAATTATCATTATCTAAAGGTAAGCTTGATGCAAGAAAAATAGTTACTGATGTTCTTTAATTTCATGGATCAAATTTGACAGTCGTAATCATAAACAAATTTTATCAAATCATCCTTCAATTGGCTAAAAAAAAAATCAAAGTTAACAATACACTAATTCTATGATAAACTCGATATAATACATGATAGTTGATATATTTAACAATCCATATTTAACCCGCAATAGTAAATTTTCAAAGCAAACAAATTTAGTCTTTAAACTAAATCACATAGTAATTTCATCTAATCTCCAAATTAACTAAATGATTTTAATTCTAAAAGGTTCAAAAATAAAAATGAACTCCAAATAATTCATGAGGAATAAAACAAATTCACCAAATCCTCCACTGTTCAATAAAGCAAAAAGAAATAAGAAGTAGTAAAATTTTCAAACTTTAAAGATGGAAGGACAATCATTCAATCACAAGTGGCTGACATAACAAAACCCCATGCACATTTGAATTAAATCCACATTTGAATTTCATTTAGGTTTCATTTATCAAAAAGCTAACAACCAACCACCTTTTGGAGCATTGCTTTTGACCAAAAAGGAAAGAATGCATGCAAAGAAACAGCGAAAAAGAAACACTGCCCATGTTCATCTAGTTTTCCTATGCAACAAAAGATTATAGTTCACACCACTACCACAAAACCACCATTCTCATTTAACAAAGTAACAACAACCGTAACTCTTCCCTTCCTCCACCTTAAAGAACATGATGACGGAGTTTGCCTTTTCCGTTGCAGAAAAAGTCATTGAGAAGCTAGGGTCCCTTGCTTGCTTACGAAGAGATTTGCTCGGCATGGGGCATTTCCAACGATCTGAAAAGTCTTGAGCTCACCATGTCCACCATCCAAGCTGTGCTGCTGGATGCTGAGGAGAAGCAAGTGAAGAACCGAGGGCTGACTGTTTGGTTGGAGCAACTCAAAGATGTGTTTTATGATGTTGTGGATGTGCTGGATGAATTCGAGTGTGAAGCTCTAAGGAGGCAAGTGAGGCAGCGCTCCTGGACAGGTACTTTCTTCTTTTGAAAACACATGGAAGCGCTCCTGGACAGGTACTTTCTTCTTTTAAGCTTGGCTTTAGCAAAGTAAAATAGAGCTCAAAGATCAATGGGATAAGAGAGAGGTGGAGCGACTTGATGATTTCTTCTTGTGGAGCGAGCGTATTGTATTGTGCAGAGGGAGATGACCCACTCCTTTGTTCGTGATTCTGATGTTATTGGGAGGGATGATGACAAGGAAAAGATAATAGATCTTTTGATGCATCCTGGTGATGATGGTACCGTTCCTGTGATTTCTATAGTGGGAATCGGAGGTCTGGGAAAGACTACACTTGCTCAGTGGGTGTATAATGATGAAAGGGTAGCTAAAAATTTTGCTTCCAGAATATGGGTGTGTGTGTCAGAAGAGTTTACCGTTTTAAAATTGGCAAAAGAAATCCTTAAATCTGTGGGTGGTGAAATTAGTGAGAACATGAGTATGGATAAAGTGCAAGCTAGTTTACGAAGTTATTTGAAGGAAAAAAGATTTTTTATTGTTTTGGATGATGTCTGGAATGAGGATCGTAACAAATGGATTGGTCTGAAAAAATTGTTAATAGAAGGTGCCAAAGGAAGTAAAATTGTTGTCACTACACGTAGTCACAAAGTTGCCAAAGTGATGGCTCCTGGACCCATCCATGACTTGATAGGTCTTCCTGAGGATGATTGTTTGTTCTTGTTCTTAAAATGGGCATTCGTTGAAGGTGAGGAAAAACAATATCCAAAACTAGTTGAGATTGGAAAACAAATTGTGAAAAAATGCAGTGGTGTTCCTTTGGCCGTGAGGACTTTAGGGAGCTTACTTTATTCTAAAACCGAGGAGCGTGATTGGATCTCTATAAGGGATAATGAGATAATGGAAGATATGGAACTTAGAGCAAAAGGAAGATGACATTTTACCCGCATTAAGATTGAGTTACAATCAATTACCATCGTACTTAAAACAATAAAACAATGTTTTGCGTATTGCTCATTGTATCCAAAGGATTTTAAGTATAGTATAATAGTGTGTATTTAGTTAATTCTTGGATGGCAAATGGGCTCCTCCAAAAGTCCAACAAAAGTGCTCGAGATTTGGAAGATATTGGACAACAATATTTAAATGAGTTAGTGTCAAGATCTTTCTTTCAAGAAATTGTGCAATATGATCATTTATCATTCTCATTTAAAATACATGACCTGTTACACGATCTTTCATTATATGTGGCACAAAATGATTATTATTGCTTAATTGACAACACTAAGAGCACCAACAATTTTGAAAAGGCTAGGCACGTGTCAATTTGGGACAAGAATTTGGGTGATGATGAAGCAACACGGTTTCTACGCCAGTTGAGTAATAATGTGCAAACTATTATTTTCCAAGGAGGTTGGAATCAATATATTAATATTAATAAATCCTTTGTGGAAACATGCATCTCAAGGTTTAAGCACCTGCGACGGCTAGATTTAAGATTTTCAACATTGGAGGCGTTGCCAAGCTCAATTGGTACTTTGAAGCATTTGAGATATCTCAACTTAGCAGGGAATACGCACATCAAGAAATTGCCTAACTCCATTTGTGACTTGCAAAATTTGGAAAGTTTGATACTATGTGGCTGTGATGAGCTGGAAGAGTTGCCCAGAGATATAAGAGATAGAAGGTAAGATATTCAACAATAAATTTATACTATATGGCTGTGATGAGCTGGAAGAGTTGCCAGAGATATAAGGAAGATGGTCAGCATTAAATATTTTTGGATAACCACAAAACAAACGTGTCTACCCACCAATGAAATCATGTCCATGTGTTCTCTTCGAGATTTGTTCTTTTATAACTGTCCCGGTCTAGAGTCTTTTCCTGAAGGGATCCAACGCCTCACAGCCCTTCGCAGGTTGGGTTTTATAGATTGTGAAAGCCTGATTTCTTTGCCGCAAGGTCTGAAGCACCTAACCGCATTGGAAAGCCTGCTAATCTGGAGATGTGAAAAGATTAATTTGATGGAAGGGGAAGACTACCTGACGAGACTTCGATCATTCACAATCGGTTTTTTGCCAAAACTAGTGGATCTTCCCCAATGGCTTATACAATCTGCCACCACTTTACAGTTCTTATCGATTTATCACTGTGAGAACTTGGTGGCATTACCGGAGTGGCTCCCAAATCTCACTTCACTTCAAAAACTTCAGATTTGGGAGTGCCGAAAATTATCGTCTCTGCCAGAGGGAATGGGTTGCCTCACTGCCCTAAGAGAACTGGAGATTGATAATTGTGGTGAACTGAGCAAGAATTGTGAGAGAGAAGTGGGCGTGGAATGGCCCAAGATAAAGCACATCCCTCAAATTCATATTAAAAGTGATTAGGTAAGTGATAATTCTTCTTCCTCTTCTACTTTACCCTCTGTTTTCCTATCTTACTCAGCTAAAGTTCCGCTCTTTGTTTTTTTGTTTTTTTTCATTGAATTCTGATTGCCAATTTATTGAGTTAAATTACAATCAACAACTAACAAAAGAATCGATTCCACAAAGGGAGGAATTTTGATATTTTTCTGTTTCAAAGAAAGCGTAATACATATTACTGTATTGTTTCTTTTATGTAAATGATTGGAATAATTATGTATTCTTAAGAAATAATGTCACCAGAAAGGCAGTGCAAATCAACTGGTTTGGTGAGTCAATATGTGCCTTGTGAATTGTTGGAATGTAACATTTGAATCCAAGCAAGGATAAAGGAGAAAAGAAAAAAATATGGGTGATTGTCCATGAAAAAAGGAAATAGATTTTTATAGGTGAGTATGGTAATTGGTTCTATTTGGTGATTACAGACGGGCTACAAAGAGTCTCTAACTGACTGGGTTTCCTGAGAATGAAAATCTCATCTTCCCCTTACGTTTGCCATAGTTAATTATTTTTTTTTTTGATAGTCAGTTCGTCATATTTATTATAACTGCCAGGAGTTTTGTGGATGCATTATGGGATATAGGCTGATTACAAGGAGTAAAATAGAGGTGATTATAAGCTTTACATCTTTCTCTAATCTTCTTGATTATATGACCCATTATAAAATAGAGGGGGCAATGGACGTACCTTTCTGTGCCATGTGCCTTCATTTTGTTTGGTATAGGCTGGATAGCAACATTGACTTGGTATAAGGTAACTTGGGGAAGCCTGAGGAAGGACGTTAAGTGCAGAATTTTGCTGATATTGACACTAAGAAGGGAATATGGGATTTTATAGCTGGACTGTTGGATCTTGTGATGGTATATTGGAAAGAAGAATGGTAGGAAGAATTTGTGAAATTGATAAGAAGGTGGGCTAGGACTTGCAAGGGCACAAACATGGGGAGGTGAGGTGTAGTAGGTCAGGGAGGAAATGGACAATGATATTTCAACAATGAGTCTCAGTCTCTGTATGAGAAAGACCCTGTTAGTGAGGGTAGCACAAACTTGCTATGCATGAAGCAATTTATACCTAAGAAAAGGAGAGCTGCAGCAAAGAGGAGTAGCTTTTGTTTTGTTGTTTTTGGTTCTTTCATTTGTTTTTAAAGCCTCTTGCACTTTAGGACTTGAATCATTTGTTGAAATTTGGGAAGGAAAAAGACTATAGGGCAAAAGGAGCCGTGCATGTATGTTAGTATCTGGTCGAAAATTATGGAATCCTTTGATTTCTTTGGTTCACAATATAAGATAATTGTTTCGTTATGGAGGGATAAAACAGAGTATAGAATTAATGAACTCTATTCTTGGTTTTTTTTTTTTTTTTCCCCCCTCAAAGCTTTCTTTTCAAATTTCACCTATTTTTTCTCTCTTTATATTTTTCTTGGTTCTGCTGATAAGTTTATCTCTGACAGTTTCATTTAGTCTCTGTTAGTTTAACGAATTTCGAAATGCCATTTGTTCTTTTGATTTTTTTTTTTATGTACTTAGTGCCGTCAACATTTAGAGCTATTGCTGGAAAGCATTCCATCCATGTTTCAGAATAACAGAACTGCTGAATCAGCCTTTGGTGCTGCAGTCCAGGTATGCCCTTCTACATGAGGCATTTCTCTCAATTTATGGTGCGTGATCTATTATATTTCAATTGGAAGTATTAAACTATGTTAATAGTGTTGTGGTTTGTGAATATGCTTTGCATTGTATCATGAGTGATATATATATATATATATATATATATATATTTGTATCATGAGTGTGAAGTCTAGTTTTGGCTTTGAAGAGTAATGATAATTGTATTCAACATGCTCAACCCAACAAGCCTGATTCGATTTACTACAAGAAAACATGTTCTCAGCATCCCTAGCACACTGCCTGTGTACATGGGGAGCATGTTCGTGTTCTATTTTTTTCTTTTTAATGACACAATGAGTTCAGGTTCTGAAAATATTATATGAATCTTTGCTGTAAGCTGGTTGCTTTATTTCATTATATTCTAGTCTCAGTGATTGTTCAAAAAATACTTCTTTCTGCTATTGTCATATGTCAGCAGATTGTGAGAAGTTTGTATTATTTACTGAAATATATACCTATATACTTGGACAGATACTTGATTATTATGTAAATTACTTTTTTATTTTTATTTATTTTTATTTTTTTAATAAAATGTTTTCTAGTTCTAAAAAAAATGATTTTTTGATTATTGTAAATTACAACATTTTAATAATTTTGTTCCCATTTTAGGCTACTTTCTTGGCAATAAAGAGTACTGGAGGGAAACTTTTGGTATTTCAATCAGGTAAGCCATCATTTTCTATAAAATAATATTTCTCCTATAGTCCTGTTGAAATATCATATTTATTACATAATTATTTTTGTTGCCGTACGCAGTCAATTATGTGGTTCCCCATAATGTAAAAGGATCATTTGAATTATTGTTATAAAAGTGTTAAGTTACCAAATCACTAAAAACCCATTTTTGAAAAATTAGTTGAGGGTTTTGTAAAATATGTGACAAAGTGGTGCTGCTGTTTGGCTAACATTAGTATAAAAGTGTTGTTTCAAGTGCAAATGATCAAGGACATAATTAAGCTTTTAAGGTTTTGGAAACCTTTTTTAAGGCATTCAATGAAGTTTTGTAAAATATGTGACAAATTGGTGGCTTCTGTTTGGCTAACATTGGTATAAAAGTGTTGTTTCAAGTGCAAATGATCAAGGACATAATTAAACTTTTAAGGTTTCGGAAGCCTTTTTTAAGGCATTCAATAAAGTTTTATTACTTATAAAACAAATAATATTAATGATGTTATTAATTCAATATTATTTTAATTATAATTTAGTAGTAATTTTTTGGGAAAATTATATTTTAAACCCTATAATTTAGGGGTGCAACAAATTAAATCTTGTAGTTTCAAAAGTAACAAATTAAACCTCAACCCTTTTAAGTGGAACAGTAATGTGTTTGAGGTTTAATATAGTTTGGAGGTTTAATTTATTATTTTTTGAAACTCCAAGGTTAAATTTGTTACTTTTGAAAACATAGGGTTTAATTTCCTTTGGAGCGGGATTGATGAGTCGCCTAAATTCCATTGGTGAATTGGACGACAGTTTGTGCTCCTGTCCAGAGTGGGGGTTTTTCTATAAGAGATTTGAGGTGGTTCAATCACGCCCTAGTAGGGAAATGATTGTGGCATTATGGAATTGAAAGGGATGCTCTATGGAGGATGGTGGTGGATGCGAAGTATGGGAGCCTTTGGGGTGGTTGGTGCTCTACTATTGGTCGAGGTCCCTATGGTGTCAGTTTGTGGAAAGCGATTAGGAATGAATGGGATAAATTCTCTCTTCATTGCTCTTTTGTGGTTGGGGATGGGAGGAAGGTGATGTTCTGGCAGGACCTGTGGTGTGGTGATATGCCTTTGAAGGAGGCTTTTCCAGAATTGTTTTTGATTTCAAGAGAAAAGGATGCTTTTGTGGCTGACTTATTGTCCTTCCCTAATGATATTATTTATTGGGATTTTCATTTCACTAGAAGTGTGCAAGATTGCGAATTAAAATCTTTGACCTGCTCTATGGATCTTCTTTATTCTCTGTCTTTGCGGGGGGTGGGTGAGGATCAACTTTGTTGGAGGCATGCTCCTCAGGAGGGCTTTACTGTCAAATGTTATTATCAATGTTTGAGTCCCCCGTCTCTTTGGAGTTTCCCTTGGAAAAGTATTTGGAAGGTAAAGGTGCCTCCTTGTGTTGCTTTCCTCCTTGTGTTGCTTTCTTCTCCTGGACTGCGATGTTGGGGAGAATTTTGACTTTGAATTTGATCATTTACGAAAGCGTTATATCATTATTGTGGATTGGTGTTGTATGTGTAAAGTAAGTGGGGGAGTCTGTCGATCATTTGTTGTTGCATTGCTCGATAACTTGGGAGCTGTGGTCTTTGGTGTTCAGCATGTTTTGGGGTGAATTGGGTGCTGCTGGGCCATGTGTTTATGGGCTGCTTGGCAGGGTAATCTTGCGGGCATCAACAGATGGTCATTTGGAGGATTATCCCTCATTGTGTGATGTGGTGTCTATGGAGGGAGAGGAATGCTTGTAGTTTTGAGGATTGTGAATGAACCATTCCGGAGCTGAAAACTTTACTTTTGCAGACTTTGTATGAGTGGGTGGCTTCGTTAGGCCTTTGCTCTCAATTCCCTCGTGGATTTGATTGACATTTGGAACTTCTGATTTCATGGCTGTCCCATAGTATACTTGGGCTGTTCCTTCCATAAAATTATTACTTATCAAAAAAAAAAAAATTATTTCCATGTGATATGAGGGCATTACTTTATGAAAAATAAAAATTATATTATTTTGCGAAATAATTTTTACAAATAGCATAATTTTTAATTAAAAACTCAATTCAAAAGGATCATGGACCCTTTCTTACGTGTCTCACAATCCAACCCAAGGCTATAGCATCCCTGTGAAGAAGCAGTTTAGACTGTTAATTACTTTACTAGTGTCAGGTGTTCCTTACAAGCTCAAATATGGTGATCCCCCCACCTGATTCAGCAGTTCTGTTATTTTGATCATGGATGGAATGCTTTCCAGCTATAGCTCTAAATGTTGACGGCACTAAGTACATAAAACAAACAATTAAAATAACAAATGGCATTTCGAAATTCGTTAAACTAACAAAGACTAAATGAAAGTGTCAGAGATCAACTTATCAGCAGAACTAAGAAAAATATAAAAAGAGAAAACATTTGTGGAACATCTACAGAGAATTCTTGTTAGTAGTTAGTACTCAGAAACTACCCAGTACCAGAAAATCAAATTCACGAGTTTGTGGAACATCTTTAAAGAATCACCTTTTCTAATCGTGGGGCCAAATGCTTGGCTTTCCGCTTTTTCAGAATGAGAATACAGGGCCAAGATGCTCTAAATTGGAGTTGTGGAAGGGAAAAGAGTCAAAAGTTCAAAGAATGCTGACTCTACATAAGAGTTCTTGTTATAAGTTATAACTCAGAAACTGGGTTCAAAGTGAATGGTGAGACTGGATGTGGCACTGGAGTAGCTTGAAGTTGGACAAATAGGCTTATGTTCTAAGTGAATGGTTGAGTTTTAATAACTATGCTCTGTGGTCTGTTGAACACTTTGTAAGATTATATCTCGGTGGTTTGTGTTTTGCAGTGTGTTTTTAGAAAACTTAAAGTGGGGTTGATCGTGAACATGTAATATGGAGGTACAGAACTGGACAACACTTACTAGAAATTTCTATTGGCATAACGTTAATGTTGGTTCTGGTTGATTTCTGTTGCTATGACTTCTAGTGTTATCTCCACTAGAACCTTGAAGGTTACTTTCACTTTAACGAGTAATTCCTGACAATAATTCACAAATTTAGTAATTTTGTTCAAATTTATGGACTTGGACAATGTCCATTGATGACTAAGTCAGACAATTACCATTGCGAAATATCCAACAGAACTTGAGACATTCTCATCATTGATAACTAGTAGTTAGAGAACATGCAATTATTGGTCTTTTCCTTTATAGCAATGATAGCACATGATAAGTATATGTCATCATGCAGAATTATCTAGAAGCTCTAGCTTTATAGATTTGGCTAGCATACTTGTTATTTCTCTCCTGTTTAGCTTTTAAATTGGTATTCAAAGCCATTTCTGTGGCTTGGTCATTTTCTTTTACTTTTCGTTTCCTAAAAATCGATAAAACTGTACTAAAAAATTATTTTATTGGAGGATGCTGATGATTGTACTATGTTGTGTGCAGTCTTGCCGTCAACTGGCATTGGGTCACTTTCTGCTAGAGAGGCTGAAGGACGAACTAATATTTCTGCAGGGGAGAAGGTATGAATATCTTATATGTATGTTTTGTTTCACCATCTGTGCATTGTTTGGATAAATTAAAGTAGTATGGCTGTTGTTGCATTTACTGCGTGGAACTGTCAATTATTGAAATGAGGACAGGTTCTTGTCTCCACAGAGCCCAAAGGAAAAAGGAATCAACTAACCGCCGATTTCTTGTAACATGAGTTCTTAAATACATTCTGTTGGTTGGTTAATTATATGTACCTTTCACTTTTTTTTTTTTTTGATGAGTATATGTACCTTTCACTTTGTTTTTCATCTTGTCTCCTTCTGTTTATTCATTATATGTAAAACTACTATTATTTGTAATGAAATGATGGTATTAATCTGTTCAAGAGAAGACTTTAGTGGTGTGGTTTTGAATTGAACATTTTTCCCCACTGGGTTTCAGGAAGCCCATAAATTACTCCAACCAGCAGACAAAACTTTAAAGACAATGGCGATTGAATTTGCTGAGTATCAGGTTAGCTCTAATTCATCTCACTTGAATGTGATAAAGATTTGATAATAAATTCTGCCAACTGACACTTATTACTTATTAGTGGGCATAGTAGCTAGTGAGCATAATTTCTCAGGGCTAATTGTTCCTATCATGATATATTCCAGGTCTGCGTTGATGTATTTATTACTACCCAGACTTATGTAGACATGGGTTCTATATCTGTTATCCCAAGTACTACCGGAGGACAGGTATCAAAGTATTTCTGATCCCTGGCTTACTGTGTGTGGGTGATATAAAAATTAGTAAGTTATGTATGCATCTAGTGGGTTTTGTCACCACAACTTCATCGTACATCCCATTATTCATTTAAGCTAGAGCTCATTAGGTTGTTACTTTTAAATTTTTCTTTTCTAATATTGATAATATATATAAAACCAAAGTCTTTGACTTTTTGTTGACTTCTTCTAATGTTGCCACATAATGCTTTTGAAAGCCCACATTTTTCACATCATTATTTTAATATATATTTTTATAATTGAGTTTAAGTTCTATAAAGATTTCTTATAAACATCCTATATTTACACCTTCATTAGTATCTTGCCACATTATATTTTCTCTAAATGGTAGAATAGATAGTTCCATCTACAAACACAATCATAATAAATATTTATTAATTATCACATTCAATATTTAGAAGAAAAAGTAAAAATAAAACGAAGAGATAAGATCATATTATGTGTTAATCTACAAACATTAAATTGATGCGGAAAAGCAAGTGCACTAATTGGCATGGTTTGAAGTTTTAGGATGATGATATGACCTGTTATCATGAAATCACCAATGGCAAAAATATCAATGATGGTTGCTTCCATGCAAACCACCTGTTTCAAGTTCGTGGGAGGATTTTTTTTTCAACTCTTCCTCCGGTTAAAATAAAGTAGTTAAGCAAATATCAAAATTTTGCAAGTGATGTAATTTTAGACCTTTTATGCATATTGAGGTCTAATACAACAACCAAGTCTTGGTTCCAAAACTTTGGTGTTGGTTATGAATCCTCAACAGATTAATCAGGGTTGGCCATATGTTTTCCTTTCTATCATTTTTAACCTATTAAAATCGTATTTCACCTCCCTAATTGACATATATTTTTTTTACTACTTCTACTAATGTTATGTTAGGTCTTCATTCCTCTACTTTTTGTTGTTCCTTCAACTTGAATCAACTCAGTCTTCCTCATTGGTGCATTAATCACTCTCTTCTACACTTGGCCAAACCATCTCAAGCCACTCTCTCTTATCTTTTCATCAATAGGAGACATCCCTATCTATGAATGAATTTCTTAAATTCAAATCCTATCTTTTTTTCTTTTTTCTTTTTTAACTCATCCATGTTAAAATTCTCATTTTACGAACATGTTGCTTCTAAATAGCCTAACATTCAGTACCATAGAGCATTTCTGGTCTTATAGCAACCTTATAAAATTTTCCGATAAACATAGTAGGTATTCTACAATCATCGCTACTCTTGATGTGCTTCTCCACTTCATCCATTCTTCAATCTCTCTATCCTTATGAATTATTGATCTAGGATATCATAAACATTCACTCTTTGGTATCTCTTGGCCATTAAGTCTTACAATCTTTATTTCTATTTATACCAAACATGCATTCCATGTACTCCATTTTAGTCTTACTTAGCCGAAAGCCTTTAGATTCTAAAACTCTTTACACCAATAGGCTACCCATAATAACAGGATGGAGGGTGAGGTTGTGGCTTTAAGACCCACAAGGTGTGTATTTAGCTTACCAATAATAATAATATTAATAAAAAAAAAATTCTAAACTTCATGCCTAGTTTTTTTAGTTATTATTTTTTTATTGGTGAGTCAACAGATGCACCTAATGGGTCTTGAACCCATAACCTCACCCTCCAACCAATTATTATGGGAGAAGGAAGTGTCGGTTGAGCTATAGCTCATTGGCAACTCCATGTCTAGTTTTATCCACTAAAACTATATCTTCTACAAATAAAATACACAAAAGGACTTCATCTTGAATCAATTTAGTGAGCTCATTCATATATTGAGGTCTAATATATAGATTAAATTTGTTATTCTCATATATATTGACTATCTCATAATGCAACTTTAAATGTCTTTTACTATATTCCAGGTTTATTATTATTACCCATTCTCGGCTCTTTCTGATCCTGTGAAGCTGTACAATGATCTTAGATGGAATGTCACAAGGCCTCAAGGTTTTGAGGCAGTGATGCGTGTGAGATGCAGCCAGGTAGTCTTTTTGGTATACTGAAGTTACTGTATATGTAATAATGGGTTTTATTTTCTTGATATTTGCTCTATTCTAGTATGTTGATATTTGTTTTTATTGCTAATAATAGGGTATTCAAGTTCAAGAATACCATGGAAACTTTTGCAAACGCATTCCAACAGATGTTGACCTACCTGGGGTTTGTACATCTACATAATGCTCATTTATCATTGTGTTATTATTAGATTACATTTGTTTTTTATTTTCCATGAAATTTTAAATTCACAGAAGCACATATTGTGTTGACCAGCAGTAACATTGATATTTTGAAGTTGTTAATCATAGTCTAGAAATAGTCTGAAATGATTTTATAATTGTTTTTCTTAATTCAAATTCAAGCATTGGACTGAATTCAAAATCATATTCACAAGGTAATTCTTTACTACAAATCACATATTCTGTTGGCCAGCAGTAACATTCAAATTTTGAAGTTTTTAATCATTGTCCAGAAATAGTCTGAAATGATTTTTCCTCTAGAATGATTTTATAATTGTTTTACTACAAAGAAAGACTAGGGAAAAAAAGAGGTTTGATAATTCTCTTCAAAAGCACAAGGTAGTGAAGTCTATATATATGTATGTATATATTTTTATATACACCCATATATATATATATATTTACAGTAGTCTTTCTTTTTCCTTTTGTGTGTATTGATCTTGCTAAATTAACCATGCTTATTCTTCTTATTTGCCATAGGTCTGTATTCTATTCTCTAGTTTTCTTTCTCCTATTGTGGTTGCTTTTTGTTTGAGGCAGGTTCTGTAGCTCATTTACCATTTTTTTGAACCCTAACACATCTTCTGCTTTGCAGATTGATTGTGACAAAACTATAATGGTAACCTTAAAACACGATGATAAATTGCAGGATGGCTCAGAATGCTTGTTTCAGGTATCAATGAATTTCTCTGCAGTCTGGCATGGATTTTGTAAAGATCATATTTCTCTTTTACTCTTTGGACGTGTTTGTGCTATCTGTCATTGCAGAAAAATTAGTTTCTTATTATAATTTTATTTTGTTTTTGTGTAGTGTGCCCTTCTTTACACAACTGTTTATGGCCAAAGAAGAATTCGAGTTACAACTTTATCTTTACCTTGCACCAATTTGCTAAGTAATCTTTTCTGCTCGGCTGATTTGGACACTCAATTTGCATGTTTCTTGAAACAAGGTATTTGATCTTTCTTTACCTTCTTCCATGCAATTTTGTTAGTTTGTAATAGTCTTTTTTACATATAGCAGCTTTAAGCTGTCAATGTGTTTGTAACCATCAATATTTATAACGTATAATAATGGCCTTAAAATACCAATGAAGTCTAGCTCAAGTGGCACTTCATTTATAAGAGCAATGTGGAGGGAGAGATTTTGGGTTCAAAACCCACTGGGTGTGTATAATAATAATAATAATAAATGGCCTTAAAATCAGATAAAATGCTCTCCCCCTAGCGGTTGCACTGTCTCCTTGTTGGTAGTGTTGTTCTACATTTTTAGAAACGTTATGATTCACCATTTCATTATCTTTTTAATTAAATTATTGCATGTTTATTAATAGGTTATTTTAATTTTACTCTTTGTAGCGGCAAGTAAAATTCCTTCCACTCCACTCTTGCAAGTCCGGGAACAAGTGACAAATCTCTGCATCAGCGT